>JAHHFK020005864.1:0-139402 GCA_024533555.2 Aedes koreicus
GCTGACCTCCATCACGGTACTGACAACGTTAGAATTGACAAATGAGATTCTTGCAAATAACAATCAAAGCAACAGAAGAGTCTCTCTCTATCTCGAACTTCTGATCAACACGAAATAACAACCGAGAGATATTTTTCTCTCGCGATTCTCACCCATTTTTTATAATTGTCAAGTGTTGTGTGTGACGATCATATCTAGGGTTTTTTTTTTCATTAGGGCGAATCTACAATTGAGAGATTCTCTCCGGGCTCGCTCTCTTTCATTCATATTCCAATCACCTTTACGTTTTTCATTCTACTATTTGTAGAGTATGCTAGCCAGTACTGTTGTGTTTCGATCTGTCCTAAAGAATCCCTCGAAAGTTTTATAACGGAGCTGTAATGAATGAAAGAGAGCGAGCCCTAAGAGAATCTCTCAATAGTAGATTCGCCCTAATGAAAAAAAACCCTAGATATCGCCAAGAATAAATAAACCGGCATGGAAATTGACCATCATTTTACTTCTCTAGTACACAGACGGTCATGATGGTCATCGCTAGTACCGATGCTTCCACCGTCAAACCGGCAGACATCACTCCGTCAGTGGCGTTGTGTCCTCAGCTTGAGCTTCACGATTTAGTTAATTGAATGTTCAGTTCTTATGTTAAACTTATTTGAATATTAATACTGTAATGATAATAATGTTTATTAACCTTCTTAAGATAACAGGGTCAATTCTGACCCATGGCGCAACTTCAATGTACACGATCTTTTTTATTTTTAAACCAATCCGGCTGAAATTTTCTGACTTTTAATATTTGAGGAAATTGTTCATTTTGCCTAAACATATTTTTTTAATCAGTTTAAACCTTATGTGTTCGACAAAAAAAAATCACCTTTAAGTGATCGACAGGGTACCCGGGTCTCCCACCATATTCAAATGATAACTCTGGCACATTCACTTCAGGAACATTATCAGCAATGACCATTTGAATTCATCTGGTTCCTGTAAATCCGGATTTCCGGGGCTGTGGTCCACTAAGGAGACACTATTTGGAAACATATATTGAATTTCCGGAAATGGATGTCAAAATCTTTGGAATAATTCTTAGAAACTAGTTCTATTCCATTGTGGGCCATATGCCGACTTGTTTCTGCTACGGCCATTCTGTAACAGGTTCCCGTGGAGCCTAGAGTGGCCATGAACATTTTTAGTAGAAAACCCTGGCAGTATGAGTATCAAAATTCACGAAATTTTGCCAGTAGGATACTTCTCAACGTTTAGTGGCCATCTGCTGATTTGTCTTCGGACCTGTCTTTCTGAAACAGGTTCCCGTGGGGCCTCGAGTGGCCAAGAACAATTTCAGTAGAAACTCCTGGCAATATGGGTTTCGAAATTCATGAAACAGGTCCCGTGGGGCCTCGAGTGGCCATGAACATTTTCAGTAAAAATCCCTGGCAATATGAGTATCAAAATTCATGAAATTGATCGCTGGTTGTGCGATAACTGTCATGTAAATGTTCACCAATAAAAAGCCTAAGACATAAGCTGAAAATTTTTGTTTGTTTTTCTCTGCACTTGCTTCTTATACTGGCTGCCCATATTAACTTTTACACACGTTTTTCAAGAAAAGGTATATAGACATCAATGTCTGTTCTTTGTGGCAACTATATAGAGCTTAATTTGACAAAAATAAACTGCAGTGCCATCTCTGCTGAAAGATCTGGAACTAATATGGTGTTATCAAAAGACGACAAATGACATTCTAAGAAACTTTGCAGAAAACAGAAACTCTATAGAGCGTCATTTAAATGTAAGATAGACTGGGGTGCCATCTCAGCGGCAAGATCATGAACTAATATGATAATCTCACAAGACGACAAATGGCATACTGAGAAATTTTACCGAAGACGACAACGCTCTAGAGCTTCATTTGGCAAATATATACTGCAGCGCCATCTCGGTGGCAATATCTGGAACTAATATGGTAATGTCAAAAGACGATAAATGACATACCGAAAAACTTTGCCCAAGACGGCAACTCTCTAGCACTTCATATGGAAAAGGTAGACTGCAGCGTCAACTCTGCGGCAATATCTGTAACTAATCTGATAATGTCAAAAGACGAAAAATGGCATGCTGAGAAACTTTGCTCAAAACGTCAACGCTCTAGAGCTTCATTTGGCAAAGATAGACTGCAGCGCCACCTCTATGTCATGATCTGGAACTAATATGATAATTTCAAAAGACGACAAATGACATACTGAGAAACTTTGCCCAAGACGGCAACTCTCTACAACTAGTCTGGAATGTTTTGTATGCAATTTGGTTCACACATCAAAATCAAAACCTCCTTTCCTTTGTAGCAGATTCTTGGTGGCCAATGTAACTGGAACGAGGATTTTTTACCACCAATGCATTTTTTAGACCATAACTTTTCAAATGGGATACAAATATTGTGTCTAGGTCGAAGTTTCATAATTTTAGAAAGTTTTGAAATCCGGGTCAATATTGATGCTAAAGTCTTATTTTTCAGTTTTTTTAATACCCGAGGAAGGTTAATAAAATGAAAATAATGGATAAGGTTAGTAAAATGACAACATAAAATAAAGTGTTTTTAAATATAAACAGAGGTTACGCTGAAAATAATTTGTCTTGCATATCGTTCTCACAGATAATTTTTTTCATTGATTTTCTTTACTCTCTTCATATCACATTCTCGGGCAGTCATGAAGGCTTTTGTCACAAATGGTCGAATGAGACCAACCTGTTTTTGAGTGACATAGTATTTGACCATCATTCGTGAGTTGTTATGATCACGAGAAGATGATGGTCATAGTCTTATAACCGTCATGAAAATGTACAGCACTGGATGAAATCTCACTCCAGCTACAGCTCCACTTTCATTCTCTCTACGTTTGTATAAATATCTATATTACAGGAATTGAATAGGTAAATATTAGAGGCAAGAGTATCTATAGTACCATATATGGAAACAACAAGAGTATTAATAGTACCATATATGGAAACAACGAAGGACAATACTAGCAACAATCAATGTGCAACTAGCGATTTGAAATTGGTTCACTGTTGTAGAACCCCTAGGTCCGAAGTATACCTTGCAGTCTGCACCTTGCAATAATTCTTGCGCTTTTCGGTACCTTCCGGTACTAGTATCTTGGTTGTTGTTTTGATTCACTATGTTATTTTGACACAACATTTGAGAATGTGTTGGTGTGAGCTACGTTGTAAGGGGCGAATCATTGAGCTTGGGACCGAGCTTGGGACCGATGTGCTAGTACTGACTGAGCCAAGAAAAATATCGTATTTGTTCGGGACCTACTGGTCTTAGAGCTAGTCTATGATAGCGTCGTTTGGTATAACGTGTAGATCAAGAGATAACCTGACCTACGATCAACTGCTTTTCCAGCTAATATTCAACTGCCGATATTGCGTTTTTTGCACCTCATGAGACTGCTGTGCTTTGCACAGTGAATATTTTCACATCTTACAGCCAGTTTGACGAATATGTAAAAGACCAGGTGTTGCAATTCAAATTTATGATCTCTTTTATTTTCCCGTTCTTCTTATTCAACGACAAATCTGACGTCAAACTGGTCAGCATTAAGAGCAGTGCCGAAGTAACCACGAGGCTATACTAGCATGCATAGGACATATGCATTACGTCTAGTGCATCATTGATGTTGAATTAAAGCTGAAAAGGGGATCGAACTAATGCCATATCTTTTGTTATGCAATAAGGCATTACTAAAGTAGCATTATTGCATTAGTAATGCATCAATATATTCTTAAAGCTAATCTAATGCTTCATTACTTGACAACTGTTGAATAAATGCAATTCCGCATTAATGATGTTAATTTTGGGTTAAATAAGTGCAATAATATAATGCTTGTGGTTACTTGGGTGAGAACATGAAAGAGACAACCCAAATTGCATTGCCGGACCTTTTATCAATGGCATTGCAGTTTGACAGCTCTTTGGGCACCAACTGTTTGCGTTTTGTTTTGATTGTTCTATGAATAGTAAACGTAGAAAATTTGCTGCAAGAGTTCGAATGGTCAACGAAACGAGGTGATTTTATCAATTTCGCACGTTTGCTACATATTGATACCAGTCGCTCGTAACATCTTCTGTTTTCTATACTGTTGTGTTCTGTAAAATCAAATCTGTTTGTGTTCTAAGACCAGTCTTAATGTACCCAGAAAAATCAAATCCAATTTCTGAATGCAATCCGAAAGAAGTCGAAAACGGTGCCGGGTAAATGATAGAGCATCGAAGCGAAGAATTTGAATTGTCCGATAAATCATTTACTAACGCCGAATATCTGGCTGAGTAGTCCGGTGATATCGCGAGCGTGGATTTGACAAGGATTTACCAGATGAGGAACCGACCACTAAAAGTTCGAGAGCTTCCACCAGCAGGAATGCAGATCCCCTCTATGATCTGAATCTGGCAGCAGATGGCAAGGGTTTTGAAGGTGATTTTGGGGACGGCGACGAAGTGAATGTGCAAACCGGTGGCTTTTCGCGAGACAAACTTCCGGAGGGATTATACGGCTGTTGGCTATTGGTATCCGTTCGGGATTTCATGAAAGGAAGTCGAAAAGTGCGGTGTCGCTGGCAATACAGTGAATAAATTCATCCACCAATGCTGGTTGCTCTCCAAACAAATCCTTAAGCTAGAGGTTCTTTTCAGTTGTGACGATTCCGGTGTAGGCCAACCAGTCTGGAGTACAGAAAATCCACAAGAGAATAATTTTGAAAGATTTGTCTCATTTAGATCACAGATACTACTCGGTCGATAAGGTCACTGGGAACTTACTGCAGAGTTGGAAAGACATTTATCTTCTCCTCGGTTATTGCTGTCTGTTAACAACAGAAGTGTATTCAAAACGGTGAAGGAAACTCTTTTGGTTCCCGCAGCAAGGGATAAAGCAGGTACCGCCTCAAATAGATTGGTGGAGAAACTTGTCAGAACACTACGAGAAAAACATGGTGAAAATTGGAGAGCACATGGATGATGCTGGCTAAGGGGAGAAAAATCTTTTATTAAAAAAAACTCAAAAAAAAAAAATTTTTAAACATAATTTTTTTTGGTGGGTACTTTTTTTTTTTAATTAAAAAATAGTTTTTTTTTTATAATTAATTATGTTTTTTTTCTTCCTCCTTTTTTATTTTCCTTTTTTTCTTCCCCCTTTTTTTATTGGGGGGGGGGGAGTAATATTTTTTTTTTTATTTTTTGGGGATTGTTGATATTGCTTGTGTAATAGGAGGGGTTGCGGGGGGGGGGAGTGGTGAGGAGGGGGGGTGTGGTGTGTGTTTTGGTTGTTTGTGAGCTGGGTGGGGGGTTGGGCCCCATACCAACAATCAATATGAAACTAGCGATTTGAAATTGGATCAATGTTAGAGAACCCCTTGGTCCGAAGTGCACCTGGCAGCCTGCACCTTGCATTACATTCTTGCGCTTTTCGGTACTAGACTCTTTGTCTTGGTTTTGATTCGCTGTGTTATTTTGACAGAATATTTGAGGGTGTGTTCGTGTGAGTTACGTTTTCAGGCGCGAATCATTAAGCTTGAGACCGAGCTTGGGACCGATGTGATAGTACCGGCGGCTGGATAGTCATGAAGAAAATGAATATATTTTTTGGCTCAGGAAGTACTAGCACTTCGGTCCCAAGCTTAATGATTCGCCCTCAATACCGTAACTCACACCAATACACCCTCAAATATTATGTCAAAATAACATAGCGAATCAAATCAAAGCCAAAGATACCTGTACCACAGAGAACAGACGTTCATCTTCGGTCTGCTACTTGTGTAAAACTTTAAACCGACATTTCAAATGTATGTCGTTATGCTTCTGGTAGGCAGCGCTGCAAAAGTGCGACAACTGTCATTTAAATGTTTATCAATAAAAAGCCTTGCGCATAACCTGAAAAATTTTGATTGCATTTCTCTCTACTTGCTCCTTATACCAGTTGCCCATATTAACTTTTACACACGTTTTTCAAGAAAAGGTATATGTACATCAATGTCTGTTCTCTGTGCTTGTACCAAAAGGTACTGAAAAGCGCAAGAGTGCATGACAAGGTGCATACTGCTAGGTGTACTTCAGAACTAGGGGTTCTACAACAGTGAACCAATTTCAAATCGCCAGATGCACATTAATTGTTGCTAGTACTGCCTGAGCCAAAAATTTTATTCATTTTCTTCATGACTATCCAGCCGCTGCTAATTCGTCCATAAAAAGAAGTAAAACATCTGATACGTTTTTTTATGTTCTTTCTGTGGTCGTTTGTTTTCACTCTACTAGAATCGCCTAAAGTGTGTAAATAACAAGGTTAAACAAACGAGCATAAAACATAGATTGCGAGCTTGTTCTCTATAATAGGAATGTTTCAAAAAAAAAAAGCTGTTCTAACCATGTCTAGCTGCCCGTGTAAAATTAATCCTAACGTTAGCCTAACGTTAGACTAGTTAGATATGAGCACGAGTAACGTCTAATATCAGATGTGTCTAGAAAACGTCTAACAGTTAGACAAAATTTTAGTCCAATGTTAGACTAACCTTCCTTACTGGGCTGCATAAATAACATTGTCTATACTATAGAAACAACCGCTAATGTGACGTCATTATTCACCCCCTCAAAGCCTCTCTTGGACTTGCGTGGTTTGTTTTGATTCTGCATTTCCATTGCTTTACCCGAAATAGGCAAGAGAATGAAAAAGTGTGCACGCACTGCGTGCATGCTTGGGGTGTAGTCGGCCAAAGCTGGTCGAAAAATGAAATTATTGATTGAAATATGGGATTTTGATTTAACTTTATGGAGTTGTATGACCTACTAAGGAAAATTCCACCCAAAATTGTTTACTCTGCATCGATTATTTAGAGAAACATACATAAGGTGTGCCACTGAGCACTTATTTTATAACATACAACATACTTCTCAACCAGTTGTTCTCATAGGTTGAAAATGATTTATGCGACTCCCTATAGGCTGGCCACAAACGGGATAGTTTGAATTACAATGGTTATGAAACGGAATTCGTTTGAAAACTAGAGTCCATGCTTTTTCCCACACGAAAATAACACCACACATACCTTGGTACTGATTTGATTTCCACACTGGCCGACTTGTAAATGCACAATTTCTCTCATAATGATGAGTGATAACTAAGATTATCGTTAGTGATAAAATTTGTATATTAAAACAAGCTCTTGAATGAACACTTCTGTACACAGTTTAATTCAACCGACGACCGATGGTTTCTGATGACTGATCTTCTCCGCTGTTGAAATTGAATATTATCGTCACAACAGAAAACCGGCGTAACCCACTAGCATAAATCGATTTTATTGTCGCTCTATACGGTTGCCCAGCTGCGTATCTGGTGCGCTGTATAGCGCATCTGAAGTGTCATAAAGCAGATTTTTCAGCATTGAAGACTGTAAATAAAAATAATCCAACATCTATCGCTTTTAGTTTTTTTAAGGATTAAAAAATAAAACATAGGGAAATACTCTTTTCTATTTTGCGACGATCATAACAGTTATCGCCTAGATTGAAAAATCCGTATAATATTACAACGATATTCTTTATTTATATTATTGTTGAATAATGCTAACGTGTACCGTCATGGAATGGATACATTTCTTAAAATATGATTAGAATAAAACGGTACTGTTTATGGTAAAACAGCAGATAAACAAACGATTCTTCAAATTATTTCGTGTATACTTTTCTAAAAAAATTGTTCGAGAAAAAGTCAATTTTTGTATCGTAACCATACTTAACAGCATATAAAGGTTATGGTAACATCTTGCTGCACTATAACATTTATCATCGATATGATAAGCTTTATTTTTTTCCAACAATATGTCAAAGAAAGTATATCCACTCCGGGAATTTTGAACATGAACTGTCAATTATTCAATTGATTTATCAACTAGAATGGTATTGGAACAGTATCTAATACCAACAATCAATGTGCAACTAGCGATTTTAAATTGGTTCACTGTTGTAGAACCCCTAGGTCCGAAGTATACCTTGCAGTCTGCACCTCGCCATAATACTTGCGCTTTTCAGTACCTTCCAGTACTAGTATCTTGGTTGTTGTTTTGATTCACTATGTTATTTTGACACAACATTTGAGAATGTGTTGGTGTGATCTACGTTGTTAGGGGCGAATCATTGAGCTTGGGACCGAGCTTGGGACCGATGTGCTAGTACTGACTGAGCCAAGAAAAATATCGTATTTGTTCGGGACCTACTGGTCTTAGAGTTAGTCTATGCTAATACCCCGTTCAAACTGCGACCAACAATCAATAGGAAAATAACGATTAAAAATTGGTTCACTGATGTAGAACCCCTTTTTGGCACTAAAATCTTTGTTTTTGCTTCGATTCGCTATGTCTTTTTGACAGAATATTGTGTACGTGTAAGTTACTTTCTCAGGGGCGAATCATTAAGCTTGGGACCGATGTGGTGGTACTTTCTGAGCATAAACTATATCCATTTTCTTCAGGACTATCCAGCCGCTGCTACAACCTATATTACGTGATATAGAGTATCTTGATTTCATGCACATTATTTCCAGTCAAAACTAGATGTATAGATGCTCATATCAAGATAGTCTAAATTAGTGATCCGCATAGTAAGAGATATGCGGAAGCAGCCATTTTTGAGCCAATCGTGCAGCGAGAGCTGTCAAATCTGAGCCAATCGTGCAAATTTTGCACTGCGGCAAGTGTTATCAGCCTCTGTGAATAAAATAAACACCGTTGCCAAATCGTTGAATCGAATTTCCGCATATCTCTTGCTATGAGGATCACAAGTCTAAACGGGGAACGGGGTGTAATACTGTTAATAATTCACTCCCGTTCCATTCTACTCAGTGACAGTAGAGTTGTATCAACAATCAATATGCAACTAGTGATTTGAAATTGGTTCACTGTTGTAGAACCCCTTGGTCCGAAGTACACCTTGAAGCCAGCACCTAACTATACATATTTGCGCCTTTGTTTTGATTTGCTGTGTTATTTTGACAGAATATTTGCGAGTGTGTTAGTGTGAGTTCATTATTAGGGGTGCATTATTAAGCTTGGGACCGAGCTTGGGACCGTTGTGCTAGTACTGACTGAGCCAAGAAAAAAATCGTATTTGTTCGGGACCTACTGGTCTTAGAGTTAGTCTATGGTTGTATTCTTTTCTCTTTTTCTCACACGGAAATGTTATCAATTTTCGTAAAAAGTTCGTAAATTTCAAAAACAATAGACTGAAATTACGCCAAAAAGTTGTATTAAATCGCGATTATATGGGGTGGCTAAACTTTTTTGACATACTATATGTTCGGACATAAACCACTGCGACCAGTAAGTTGATGTTTTGTAGTATATTCCGTATCGTTTGTTTAGTGCATATCGAGGTACTTGATCACTATTGAGAAATGATGAAGTATTCGGTGTTGTTACAGTAGCCATTGTTTGTTTTGTTGGGAAGTAACCGAGTTTTATTGAAAGTTTCCACTATTTAAACCCTTTTAGGAGTGAGAGCATTCTCCAAAGGCGCGCTTCTTTATCAGTCAAAACCGGATTCATTGCAAAGAAATCAAACAATGACTCCGATACTGACCATGCATCAGAACCCTAGTCCTATCTAATTCAAACTAACATCAAATCTAGAAAATGAGAATTCACTTAAATGAAGACTAACCATGTTTTTTTTTAAATTTCAAGGTCAACCTCGGTAGGTCAATCCGAGTATTGTCACTTCTAACAAGACATAAAATGTTATGAGGACTAAGATATGCTTCTTTGCCTACAAGAACAAATATGTTCCTTAGTTTGAATTAATTTGGACTAGAGTTCACTGGTAGATCTGACAACCCGCAACGCACCACGAAAAGGTGATCTACCAGCGTTAAGGACGAACTTTATCTTTAGTTAATAATTGTTTGAAGAGAACATTTATCGTCGTATTATTTAATTTAATAATTACGGAACGATAAGCGGTATAACAGTTTTAAAATATTAGTTTATGCGGGAGATGATCGCGATTCCAAGTTTAACATTACCATCACTCTTCATTACAGGATCTCTAATGCCTGGGACAGACATACAACGTACAGCATTGTACTCCTTTAGTCTAGTACGTGTTTTTTGGTACTAGATTAAAGTATTTGACAGTTCGTACAACGGTCAGCGTTGTATGTCTGTCATAAGTATAATAGTAATATCAGCGGTTGGATAGTCATGAAGAAAACGGATATAGTTTTTGGCTCAGGAAGTACCAGCACATCAGACCCAAGCTCAATGATTTGCCCCTAAAAATGCCTGGGACAGACATACAACGTACAGTGTTGTTTGTCTATCATAAGTATAACTCACACGAGCACACCCTCAGATATTCTGTCAAAATAACACAGCGAATCGAAACAAAACCAAAGATCCAGGTACAGAAAACGCAAGAATGTATTGCAAGGTGCAAACTGCAAGGTGTACTTCGGACCAAGGGGTTCTACACTCGGGCAAATAAACTTAAGAATTTCATAAGGTTCAACTTATGAACGATGCTTTTGAATTTCATAAGCGTAACTTATGAATGAATTTTGCTTTGCGGGGGGGTGTTCGTGTTCTTTTATACATTTTTTTTTTTAAAAAAATAAAATTTTTATATAGTTTTTTTTTTATCGAATTCGTTTATATTGCTCTACTTATGACAGACATACAACGCTGACCGTTGTACGAACTGTCAAATACTTTAATCCAGTACCAAAAAACACGTACTAGACTAAAGGAGTACAACGCTGTACGTTGTATGTCTGTCCCAGGCATTCAGCAGTTGAGAATTCGGTAAAATTTTACAGATTTCTGTAAAAAAATCTGAGTGTGACGCCTTTCCTGTTTACAAGCGTTGATATAGACTAGTGGTCAAGACACTGGATCCGTAACCTCAACGTTCAAGGTTCGATTCTAGGTTGCTCCATATTATTTTTTCAACATCATTATATTTCATAAGGTGAATTCTCGAGTACTTTTTCAAACAGACGTATCTGATTTTGTAAACAAAGAGGAGAAGAAATATTCAAATGTTGAATTCTCGAAACCCTTAGCACTTTCATGCAAAATAGGGCCAACAACACAACCCGCATAATCACAAACCATTCCTGGGCCATTTCCCTTATTGTTGATGATCTTTTCCGTTATTGTTATGACATTTACCCTTATAGTTGATCCGTGCCCTTCGGTTCAGAAAGGGGGAATGGGCGCGTTCAGTCGAGTTGGTCGCGGCTGATTTCATGTGTGAATAGGCTGCCACATCAACGTTCAAAAGTGCCTGAACCAAATGGACAGCTTGTAATGATCACTTGAAAATGCGATAAGGGATCATTGCCCTGATGTTCCAGAATGTAGCACGCTGTGGGATGTTTCTTATCTTCTATATCTAAACGTGAGGGAGTTGAGTAAACAAGTGGAAAATAATCGAAAATGATCTCTCATACGCATCCGTTGAACCATTCTGAATGGCCGTTGTGAGAATATCACCATGAAAATCTCACATGCGCATGGCATGTTGCCGGTTACTAATGATTTCTCTCCTTTCTCCTGTTCTCTTCCCTATGCCATGATCACGAGCATTACCATACCTGAACTGGACATTACATCAAATTGAGGAAATTTAAAAAACGATCGCTAAGGAACGGAAACTTGTGAGAAATAACATAGGTTATAAGTGAGTAAAAACTAACAACACACTTGCACATCATCAAGGTAAGAACTTTATAATTAATTTTTCTAAATTGCAATATAATACAAATAATTGAGACCCACCACTCATTATCTTATGCGATGGGTGAACATATATGACATTAAAAGACTAAGAGTTGGTTTCAAACAAATATAACAGACACAATGAAAGGATAGCAAAAACAAAATTGAATAATGTCGAACACATGAAACTAATAAGGCAAACAAAAATAAATGAATCAGAAGAGAGGTAAGACAAAATGACACCATACAAAACAGTGGACATGAACATGACTCAGAGAAAGGAGAAGCAAACTTGAGAATGCAACACCTTTGGAGGTAGTGTCACCAGCGTCTCTATGGACGACATGATCCTTGCACGGCTGGTGAAATGCTTCAAAAGGAATTAAGTTATATCAGTCTAACACACATGGAACAATACTATAACTTCTTATTTTCGGTTCGAGAAAACTGCTTCGGAATACTCTCAAACGAATAAATGGCACACCAACAGACTAGACTTCAAAAGACAGAAGGAATAACGAAACAAATTACTTAAGTTGTAAACGTGACACTGACTAACAAAATAAGAAATAGACAATGGAACAAAAAATCAAACGAAATGACACAAAATTCTCAAACGTGGCTCCTTCCGAGTCATTTGCAACAGCGTCTTCTTGGACGACATGTTCCGTGTACGGCTGGCAAAATGATTCGAAAGGATCTACGCAACGATATCATCAAAGGCCTGGTGTAGAGGTTTCTACTCTATTCAGAGTACCGCCAGTAAACCTCCAAAAAAAAAAAAGACATTTACCCTTATAGTTGACAACTATAAACTAACAATCTCCTATATAGTTTTAACAATATGTCAGATGGTAAAAGACCAAATAACAATATGCTGAATAGGCGGTTAACTTAGGTTACCATAAAAAATGGCAATTTTCACGAACAAATTTGTTGCTGTACTCTTTGCCAAGAAGTTGGTATATAATCCAGACCGAGTGCAGACAATAAAAAACCTTTCAATGACAATATGGCATACATTATCAATATGTGTTAATGAAGATGTTGTATGGTGAAAATGAGATTAAACTATTTGATAGCAATAACATAAAATGTGATAATATATCTTACATTCGAAATATAGTTTTGACTATATAGCTAAATGTTTTTCGTTATGCGGAAGGATAGATCCAAGCCGTTTATAGTTGGACGTATTGAAGTCATTTGCAACATCTGTCAAAATTGCCGTTGCCGTTCCGTATTCCGTCCACATTATGTTTGGGCCATTAGTTTTATATTGATTGTTGGTAAAATCAGGGGCTGGATAGAAGAAGAATAAAATGGATATAGTTTTTGGCTCGAGAAGTACCAGCACATCGGTCCCAAGCCTACACGGCAAATAACTCACACATAATTCAGCGTCAACATTAGATTATGGCGAATGTGTTTTTGGAAACAATGGCTTTCGTAGTCATTTTCTCTTGAACAAAAGGTCGCAAATACAAATTAAGCACTCTTTAAGGAAAAGGAGCTTTATCTCTATCCGCTGATGTATTCAATTTGAAGGAATTGAATTTAACTTCCGATAAATTAGCAGTCAAAGTGTTTGTTTACAAAAGCAGATTCGCCCTAATCAAATGTTGGCGCTGAATTATTGAATTTATTTTCATCCAAGTAAAATTCCACATAATGTTCGTGTGTTCACAAATATGCAGGAGACTCCGAATAACATAAATGAGGTTTATGTGTGAAATGGATACTGTAAGTGGCCACACATAGTGTTTATTTATACTAGTAGCAAGTATGTATGGTTACAAATAGATGTCATTTGTTGATCAAATTGCAAAAAATCCTGTGTAGGAAACATAGAAATTACCATTGAGTGTTTATCAGTGTAATGAATCACCCCTAAAAACAAAACTCACAACGTACAACCCCCCAGATATTCTATCAACGTAACACCAATATGTGAATAAGAATAAGAAAATGGTTCTAATTTTTGGCTCAGGAAGTCGGTCCCAATTTTAATGAACTACCCCTGAAAACATAACTCACATCGAAGAACCCCTCAAATATCCTCTCAAATTAACACAGCGAATCAAAACAACCACAAAGTTTCTAGTACCGAAAAGCGTAAGAATGTAGAGACGAATCCAACTTGAAAAAATAAGAAGACAGAGTGGTGATAAATCTGACAGCTCCCATGTTAAAGTATAGGACGAAAATTTTAAAATGCTTCTAAAAAATTCAAATGAAATTTTAATTAAAAGCGGTTTATTGTATGATGGAAGAAAAATCCAAACCGCACAATAGGGGCATTATTTTTCTGAAAATGTCTTTATTGAATGGTTTTGAATTTTTCTTCCATCATACAACAAACCGCTTTTAATTAGAATTTCATTTGAATTTTTCAGAAGCATTTAAAAATTTACGACCTATAATTTAGCATGGGAGCTGTCAGATTTATCACCACTCGGTGTCTTCTTCTTTTTTCAACCTGGATTCGTCCATTGTAAATGCCTTGCAAAAAGGCATTCCAATCAAGCAGGAGACCTGTCAAATGGGTGAGATGTCGACTCTTCTCCAATACAGGCTCATCAATTATTTTGTGCTGGAAAATTTACTCCTTTCACGAAATTGTGGTGACCCTGAAAAGGGCCGATGGTGTTGCTGGCTTAAAGCCATTTGGAAATGCTGATGACGTTTTAGTTTCCCGATCCAGGGCACCAAAGAAACGGGAAACAACTAAACGGGTATGTGGCGATGAACTTGGATGCCTGCCTATTGCGTATTTCGATTGTTACCATTGACTGGATGATAGGGACATAGCCCTGATAAAAGATTACCTTAAATGAACGATATCACAAATCCTCCAACCATTTCTTTAGTGGTTTGGATGATACCTCAAATAGATCGTTAAGAAAAATAACCATAAGAAATTTATTAGGGAGGCCATCGAGAAACGATACTCTGAAAAGGCCAATAACACCAGGGGCAACACCGAGGGGTACACCACTTTGCGATTGCACATTGGATCGCTGCAAATTCTTATCAAATTCACACAAAAAAACCATCGCGAAATTCATCGCGTAATCGCGTGTCATCGTCACCGATTTTTACTCGAATCGCGAGCAGTGATATTGATGTCTGGCAGCCATGATATTTATATTCGAGCTACCCTTTTCTTTTCTGGCAACAGTGTTCAAATTTGTTTTGATTATTTTGAGCAAGTGAATCCAAACAAGCAGGTTTTCCGAAACAAAATCAATAGTTTTGTTTATGTTTGTCTCGGGGCTAGTGGCTGCAGACCGAATAAATGGCTGCGAAATATGTCACGAAACGGCTCAGTGTCAGTGTCAGTCATTTGATGACTGATTGTTGGTGCTGGTATTTGCGAGAGTTATAACTGTATCCTCCTGGGTATCCTCCAAAGCTTCATATGTCGAGTCCTCATAAAGTGCTCCATACGTAGAAATTCCGGTCAACGGCTCTAATTCAAGAGTAGTTTTTCGTCTTTTTTGACCAGATCTTTACTGTACGGCAAATCCTCCAAAAATGCCGCGAATACCAGGTCCCGACGCATCATCTGTTCATCAATTTCAAGGCGGCGTACGACAGTATCGACCGCATAGAGCTATGGAAGATTATGGACGAGAACGGCTTTCCCGGGAAGCTCACTAGACTGATTAAAGCTACGATGGACGGTGTGCGAAACTGCGTGAAGATTTCGGGCGAACATTCCAGCTCGTTTTAATCACGCCGGGGACTACGTCAAGGTGATGAACTTTCGTGCCTGTTGTTCAGCATTGCGCTAGAAGGTGTCATGCGAAGAGCCGGGCTCAACAGCCGGGGTACGATTTTCACTCGATCCGGTCAGTTCGTTTGTTTTGCGGATGACATGAACATTGTCGGCAAATGATTTGAAACGGTGGCAGAAATGTACACTCGCCTAAAACTCGAAGCTGCGAAAGTCGGACTGGAGGTGAATGTGTCGAAAACAAAGTACATGCTAGCAGGAGGTACCGAGCGCGACAGGGACCGCCTAGGCAGCAGTGTTACGATAGACGGGGATACATTCGAGGTGATGGAAGAATTCATCTACCTTGGATCCTTGCTTACGGCTGACAACAACAACAGCCGTGAAATCCGAAAACGCATCATCAGTGGAAGTCGTGCCTACTACGGGCTCCAGAAGAACTTGCGGTCAAGAAAGATTCACCCCCGCACTAAATGTACCATGTACAAAACGCTGATAAGACCGGTTGTTCTCTACGGGCACGAGACGTGGACGATGCTCGAGGAGGACCTGCAAGCACTTGGTGTTTTCGAACGCCGGGTGCTTAGGACCATCTTTGGCGGCATACAGGAGGATGGAGTGTGGCGGCGAAGATGGAACCACGAGCTCGCTGAACTCTACGGCGAACCCAGCATTCAGAAGGTCGCGAAGGCTGGAAGGATACGGTGGGCAGGGCATGTTGCGAGAATGCCGGACAACAACCCTGCAAAAATGGTGTTCGCCTCGAATCCGGCCGGTACAAGAAGGCGTGGGGCACAGCGAGCACGATGGGCGGACCAGGTGCAACAGGATCTGGCGAGTGTGGGTCGTCAACGAGGTTGGAGAGAGGCAGCCATAGACCGAGTATATTGGCGAAATGTTGTAGACGAAGTCATATCGTAAATACGATGTATGGCTATTTAAAAAAAAAAAAAAAAAATTCGTCTTTTTGTTGCAGGTTTCAGGCATTTCATCTGGTGTGATTTAACGTGAGCAACAAAGTTGAATATTTTCCAACTTCCACTTCTCTCCGTATTACACACTACTTGAGATTCGCATAAAGGGCAAGTCGACATGAAGTTTTCATAAGGGCCAATGTTGCAAACGTAAACAATGGCTTATTCCACAACTTTCTTGAAAATGCAAACTCGCTCAAGTAAACTACCACTACTATTGTAAAGGGGAACTCTTCTTCTGTACAATCGTTGTGGTAATTTACTATGATTAAGTTAGCATTCTCAAGAAATTTGCGGGAGAAGCTAACGTTTGCAAAACTCCATGTCCTTATGAAAACTCCATGTCGAAGTAATTATTGTTCGATTATTGTGAGGCTCAACATTATGGCATATCTCTTGTAACTGTTGTCGTAGATTGTTGTAGTTCCTTCGTTTCTGTAGAATTTTTTATGACAAAAATAAGAATTAGATATGCGTAGTAAAAAAGAGTTCCAATTCTAAAAACGTTCTGTTCTAGCCACATTTATGTTTGGGAGCGAGTAGTTCTCGTTGTCAAATTTTTCGAGCAGTTGCATTCTGTCAGCGATAATTTTTATTCTGATCGCATCGTCATCGCGCTCTCATCGTGGAAATATTCATGTCAGGGAAGCTTTATTCTTCGCTTATCGCGAGAGTTGCACCCCCCTCGGGCAACACCCTGTCCTTGATGCGTATACTATTTGCGGGAAGGTGCCTCCCTGTGATTTGGGCACCGAAAGACCACACCCGCTGACTACTGGGAATTATCCATCGAGGATTGACTTATTAGCGTTTCATTTGTTTCAATATTTCGTGTCAAAATTGGTGCAAAATTTTTGAAAATCGACCGTGAAATGATTGTGTTATAAGCGTTCGAAATCTAAAGTATTGAAAACACAAACGTAGTCCTATACGTCGAAACGATACCCCTTGAAATGTATCCAGCTCCACCACGATGTGTATTCTTTCTGATTATCGAGGTGGACCTGTAAATCGGCCCAATTCTGCATAAATAACATTGTCTGTCCTACTGAAACCACCGCTGACGTCATTATTAACCCCCTCAAAGCCTCTCTTGGACTTGCGTGTTTGTTTTGATTCTTCTTTCTATTACTTTCAGGGAATAGGCATGAGAATGAAATAGGCAAGAGAATGAAAAAGTGTGCACGCACTGCGTGCATGCTCGGTGTGTCCTCGGCCAAAGCTGATCGAAAATTTAATTTATTGATTGAAATATGGGATTTTGATTTAACTTTACTGGTTTGTTTGACCTACTAAGGAAAGTGACACCTAATTTTGTTTACCCTTCATCGATTATTTAGAGAAACAAATATCAGGTGTGCCACTGCGCACTTATTCCACAACACAGTTCACAATCAGTTGTTCTCATAGGTTGAAAAAGACTTATTCGACTCCCTAAATGCTAGGCACAAACGGGATAGTTTGAATTACACTTGTGGAACGGAAAACTTTTGAAAACAAGAATATCCAACCGATGACTCCATTCGTCCATGCTTTTGCCCACATGAAAAATACAACACACATACCTTGGTACTGATTTGATTTCCGCACTGGCCGACTTGCAAATGCACAATTTCTCTCATAATGATGAGTGATGACCAAGATTATCGTTATTGATCAAATATGTATCAAAACAAGCTCTTAACTGAACACTTCTGTACGCAGTTTTAATTCAACCGACGACCGATGGTTTCTGATGACTGATCTTCTACGCTGTTGAAATTGAATATTATCGTCACAACTGGAAACCGGAGTAACCCACTAGCGTAAATCGATTTTATTGTCACTATGTACCATTGCTAGCTGCGTATCTGGTGCGCTGTATAGCGCATCTAAAGTGTCATGAAGCTCACTACACTCAACCAAACTACCTTAGGATAAAACAAAGAAAAAAGTTCAATTTTCATTGTCATTAAGTATGTTATGAATTTTGTATGAACTAGAATGAAACTCATTCAAACACCGTATAAATTTCACAAGAGTTTCGTGTGAGAAATTTTCACAAGATATGTGTTAACTTTTTCATCGCTAGTTTTGATTTGAAACTCCCATGAGGCAAATCTTATAAATTCAGTTGTAAATATGGCGGAATACAATCTATAAGATAAGTGCTGACACTGTCGCAAATTCATTATCCAATACGCCAGCAGAAGGTGGACAATTGTTTCTATACGCGGATTTGCAACCTGTCAACTGGGTAGATTTCGATTGATGATTATCACTGTTCCTCGTGAATCCCTGAACAGCTGCGGAAGTTAATTATTAGATGGAGGATCAGAAATGTTCGTAATTTTTCTTTTCAATCGGTCAATATTTTATCCATTTCACATTGAACTGACTTTAAACTAGCTTTCAGACGTTCGACACTTTCAGGCTTGTGCTTATTGCTGACGTTTTTGCAGAACTTTGTTGAAGTGTCAATAGAGGAGGGCACAAGTTCTTCTACCAGCATCCAAACAACCAACCCGTCCGTTGCGAGTAATAATAGTAAAAAGTAATAAAACTAGGCAGTTTAAATTATAAGTGATAATAAACATTTAACAGATATCCTGCACCAGTTCAGGACCTTTTTTAGTTTCAATATTTTAATCTGAAGTTCTTATTGAACAGGTCATATGCATTTATAATCAAATCTTATGTCGAAAAGTGCTCCAGAAATCATTATTCCAAACCCGTGAGAGATCACAACCTACGTAAGAATCATATTGAATGATGTATGATTTTCTTATGCAAACATGGATGATTGTCATAAGATTTACCTATGAATTTCTCCATGGTCTTTGGCAAAACTTGCGTTTTTTTATAAGGGTGGTTGTTGAAATTCATTCTTCGGTCAGTAGGAACACGAATGACACATTGTAGACTTTCATTATTCAATCTCACAACTACGGCCAGCATTGCGGCACTTTCCAAGGAGTGAATAGTTAACCATCAATACAAGCCCACTGGAGAGGCGGAGGTGTCACATATGGACTTGTCTGTAGCACATTACAACAATATGTTAACTTCTGCCTCATGCCACATGTTTTGAAGCTACGAAGTCGGGAGTGATACAGCTTCAACAGATATCCCAGCTAGGGCATGTACTGCTTAAAACACGTTTCGAAATGATCTAATGGAACATGAACTCTCTTTTCCAAATTATCAAGCGGGCTTTAATTGGACCGTTTCATGTCACCTTCGTTGTATTTCCCTCACATTTATCGTTGAATTAAAGTACGTATATGGCTGCATCGCCCACTCTATGCTCCACTCTACGAGTCCGAAAGTCGAGCCGAGAAAGAAGATGTTTACAGTTTGGCTATTTACGGTTTACCTTCTCCTTCTGACATCACTTCGAGCATGAGCAGTTTGTGTTTGATTTACCCTTGAGCTGGAATATAATGTACCTAAAAGGAATTTAGAACTCTTGCATTCCACCCATCTCTCTGATTGGATCGAAAAACATTCCTAGTTGGTCTGTGATAAAACTTTATCTGTTTAATGGTATATTGCGCGACATATTTCCCATTTGTTGTGCTTTTAGAATATAAGCATTTGAAATCTGATTAATTGATCATGGGATGCCTCAATTCCATAATTGAAGTATAGAAAGTCCAACGTCCAACGTAAAACATTGTCTGATAAAAACTGATTGACTCTGTACAAATACTAAAATAATCGGGAGCGAATATAAGGGTATCTTCACCTCATGACATGTCATCTAATATCATACTATTGGAAAACTGTTTAATGTGTTAAAATATTTTAATGCATGGTATGTATCACGTTTCATTACAGTTGAAGGTTGAGAGTGAGATATTTCAACGTCCACATGCTGCCTCGAAAACGTTGTACTTATGGTTCCGAATGGTTTCCTTTACGTGATCACATTTTAAAACTCATAAGAATCATTGTTAAATATTCCTCTGGTTACTAGTACCTCGAAGGGTACGGAGTCGTTACTGCGTTAAAACATAAAATAATATATGAAGCGATCGTAAATATTGAACACATTTTTCAAAAAGGCAACAAACAACGATAAGCCCACATGAGTATTAATCCTAATCTTGCTGTTCATGTTCCTCTTCAAACTCTTGCTCGCCGTCTTCGTATTCATCAACTGAAGCTTCCTGGTACTGTTGGTATTCGGAGATCAGATCGTTCAAATTCGATTCCGCCTCGGTGAATTCCATCTCGTCCATACCTTCGCCGGTGTACCAATGGAGGAAAGCTTTCCTTCTGAACATGGCCGTGAACTGTTCAGAGATGCGCTTGAAGATCTCCTGGATGGCCGTCGAGTTTCCGATGAACGTCGCCGACATCTTCAGTCCACGCGGGGGAATGTCACATACAGCCACCTTTACATTGTTCGGAATCCATTCCACGAAGTAGCTACTGTTCTTGCTCTGGATGTTCATCATCTGCTGATCGACTTCCTTCATCGAGACGAGGCCTGGAATGGAACACGGATTAAGTTTCTTTTTTCCGCGACTTTTTGTAACAGCCCTGAATTTACTGAAACATACATCAGCATCTTTTCAGGCTTTAGTGCATATCGATAATCTCCAATAGAAGTGCTCAATCTTTTGAATGATTGGTTCTTAAAATGCCATCTAAGAATATTAAAATGCCATCTAAGAATATGAAGTCGGAATTTTTCAGCGGAGGAATAAAGATAGATGTTATCAAGGATCTTATTGAAAAATTGCTTTAATTACTTGAAGAAGTTCTTGTAAGTAAAGGCAAAACAATCTTTTTGGCTTAGGTTTCGAATCGATCTCGAATGCACATTTGTCCATGTTGAATACGTTGCCAATAAGTGTTTCATTAGTACTTCCAGAAAATGATGAGGTATCAGATAAGGTTCCACGTCTGTTATTATTCTTTTCTCCAATATTTGGAAACCTACATCGTAATTAATCTGCTCACAAACTGATGCTATTCCGCATGGAAAGATTAGTGAGTTACAAGACACTGATTGAGGATTAAATATATTGAAAATATTTTCTTCACACGGGAAGTATAGCCACGACCCCAGCTTATCTTGGGAGAGAGTCTTCCATAAAGGGATGTGGCAGACCGGATGGCCGATCTCAACCAGATCGCACTCAAAGCCCTCTTCTAACTTTGCCCTTGCTATCACAACTAAGGCGTGAGAAGGAATATTAAAAATTCTGTCATAAGTCAACACTCTAGCTAGATTTACAAAGTCATTTGAATCCTACCAAGTTCTACCGCTTCGTAGCCCACTAGTCTTAGTAATACAGTTTTCAAAACAACTAACCTCGGAAGATGGCTGCACAGGTCAGATACCGCCCGTGTCTGGGATCGCATGCCGTCATCATGTTCTTCGCATCGAACATCTGCGCGGTCAATTCGGAAACACTTTCAATACGATATTGCTGGGAGCCCTTGGCTGTGAGCGGTGCAAAACCAGGCATGAAGAAATGCAAGCGCGGGAATGGAACCATGTTGACGGCTAGTTTACGTAGATCGGCATTCAGCTGACCTGGGAACCGGAAACACGTTGTCACACCGGACATTGTGAGCTAGAAGGAGAGTAATTGTTTCAATCAAAGCTAGTTCTCGACACAGCACACCCCAAAAACCACTTACGGATACTAGATGGTTCAGATCGCCGTAGGTCGGTGAGCTGAGCTTTAACGTTCGGAAGCAAATGTCATACAGTGCTTCGTTGTCAATGCAGAACGTTCCGTCGGTATTTTCCACCAGCTGATGAATGGACAACACGGCATTGTACGGCTCTACAACAGTGTCCGAAACCTGAACATTTTATTTTGTATGGAAGAGAATATGGTGAATAGGTTGACAAAATGGATAAAAACAAAACGTTACCTTTGGTGACGGATAAACTGAGAATGTGTTTATAATCCTGTCGGGGTATTCCTCGCGAATTTTGGAGACCAGCAAAGTGCCCATACCGGATCCGCTACCGCCGCCGAGGGAATGTGCCAACTGGAAGCCTTGTAGGCAGTCGCATGTCTCAGCCTCTTTACGTACCACGTCAAGAACACTTTCAACCAGTTCGGCACCTTCTGTGTAGTGACCCTTGGCCCAATTATTACCTGAAATGATTCAGATTGATTAAGGAATGTTCACACTTACAAATATCGAACAAGTTACCGGCTCCAGATTGTGCGAAGACAAAATTATCCGGCCTGAACAGATCACCGTAGGGAGATTGGCGGACCGAATCCATGGTGCCTGGTTCCAGATCGACGAGCACCGCACGCGGTACGTATCGGTTTCCATTAGCCTCCGTGTAGTAAACGTCAATGCGTTCCAACTGGAGGTCATTGTTGCCGATGTAGTGACCGTTCGGATTAATACCATGCTCATCTGAGATGGTTTCCCAGAACTACGGGAGTCAACAGGAGAAAAGCGAAATATATGTATCACGTTTGTAAGCTACATTGGCTAGCCAAAATGTTGGCCTGAAAACGTGACATTCGGAACGAAGAAAATATGGAATCATTAACTTGGATTCTACTACTAGCAAAACGTTCGAACGCAATGTGGCTGGTAGCGGAGTGGCAGCGGATATGTGTAGATGTCGATTGGGATTGAATTCGGTTTTCCTATCTTCCAGGTTGTTTTTGGGCCGCTGCTTTTTGGGTTCCGCTACAGCTCCACTTCCACACCCTCGTTGCGTTAGAATCATAAGCTTCATATTTCAGACACTGAATGTTTTGAGTGCCTTCGAACTGTTCAGTTCAGTTGCGATAGATTCTTAGATAAGGTCGAAATCCTGAAGCTGCAAACAATGTTACAAATACCGTTTTCGCTTTTGAACCTAGGTTGGAACTAGTTCGAACCTGCAATACCGGAATTTATTGTCAGTGCAATACACACCGACGTCCAATACACAATAAGCCGACCCAATTTTAATACTGAATCAAAAACGAAATCCTGAAGCTGAAAACAACATTTTGAACACTTGGAGTGACCTCGACCTCGTATAGAAAAATACAAGGCGCACACGGTAGGCCAGGTTCTGATTACAAAGGCACAAGTGCTTTCACTTTTAATTTTGAAAGTTTGGAGTCTTCAGTGAAGTTGCTGTGCATACAATTAACTTATTTTGGCCATTTTTAGAATGAGGCATAGCAAATTCAGATACACGATTAATCAAGCATGCACGCATGCACGAGGTGTCTTCGGAACTGGGGGCGTAAGTTATTTGGAGTGGAAAGCCAATCTGTTTATTTCGGCAGATTTGCTATCTGGACCTGAAGAGAGATCTGACCGGAATTTCGTGGTTTCGGAGGGTTACCGCTCGACAGTTGATTGATAACTTTCACGTGAATTCTAAGTGGTCTGATCGAAATACCATCTAAGGACGTTGGGATGTTTCTAGAAGCCATCGCCAAGAAAACGATAGTTTCCGCAGGGTCTTGAGATTTTTCTCAGACATTTTCTAACGATGGTATTGGTGTCTGATAAAAAGGCTGCATTTTTTCAAAGAGATCTTTTTAACTTCGGTAAAACTCGTCAAGATTTTATTTTCATTTCTCATTTTCATTTTTTTTTTCTCAGAGCAGTGATAAGCAATTCGACTTTCCAGACTAGAATGAGGTATTCCCGGAAACGGCCCAAGAAAAGCGGCTGCGATTAGCCAGAAAGTACCTTGAGGAAGTTGAGGAGACAGAGCGGGCACGAAAAGAAGATCAGGATGTTCATGACAGTGTGACCGCGGTCTTGGAACGAGCAGTGAATTTGCGATGCAAGCAGGCAAAGCCCGATCAGGTAACTCTTATCGGACCTGATCAGGGCGGCGACGTGTCTGTGTTTGACCGACGACGATAGGTTCCTGTACGTGGCGAATAAGAATGGAATAATTAACCGATGGGACCTTGCTAAGCGGGAACGTTTGGCGGTGACAAAGGCGCAGAAGACGGCAGTTTGTGAAGTTTTTGGTAGTGGCCGATGGAACCAGTGAGATCAAGGTGCTGGGCGGAGCGACACTGGAGCCGGTGAATTATTTGAGCGGACATTCTGACGTTGTCACCGGGGTGGTGTTTCGAAAGAATACCGATCAGTTATATTCATGTGCGAAAGATAGGACTGTTAAGGTCCGGTCTTTGGATACGGTCATCAAACACCGGTTACCAGCATTGATGCATTGTCCCGAGAACGGCGCATTACATCCGGTGGAGGCGGTGTTGATTCGCATCTGGAAGATCCGACAGCTGGTGTACAATTGTCCTCCAACTAAGGGTGCCGTCGAGGCGCGCAGGGGGTGGGAAACA
Source organism: Aedes koreicus (assembly GCA_024533555.2). Lineage (NCBI taxonomy): Eukaryota > Metazoa > Arthropoda > Insecta > Diptera > Culicidae > Aedes > Aedes koreicus. The sequence continues at coordinate 24,774 of JAHHFK020005864.1, forward strand.
AAATTTTGGGGCCGGGGGGGGGGAGGGACGGTGGGGGGGGGGGGGGGAGAAGAGCCGCGGGGGGCGGGGGGGGGGAAGCGCGGGGGGGGGGGGGGGCGGGGGGGCGGGAGGGAAAGAGAAGAGGAAGGAAAAGAAGACGGGCAGAGACCGCCCCAAAAGAACCACACAAACACCAAAACTAAAAAAAAGAGACAAAAAAAAAAAAAAAAAAAAAACGAAAAAAAAAAAAAGAAAGAATGGGGGATAGCGAAGCCGCAACACAAACAGAAGAAAAAGGCAGTTCCCGCAAGCAGAGAAAAAGACGAGTCTGCTGAGGAAATCGACAGTGATGAACAAGAGGAACAAACAGTGAGTTTGAGGAAAGTTTGGTAAAATTTCAGTAACAAGTTAAATTGAATTGAGTGGCGTGTGTTAAGTGTAATTTGGTTAAACGTTCACAACACAGAAGACGCTGACTGCATAGAGGGTGAACGGTCCTACGAGCAGTTACGGATGAACATACGACGTAGTACTGACACAGACGTAGTAGGACAGACAGAAATTCGCAAGAGCTAAGTGGACGGGAAGTTGTGGACGGAAAGCTGTTCGATCTCGGGGAGGGCACTTCTTGCAGCGGAGTGGACTGTATTCGGCAGGGTGTGCAGAGGAAAGGCAAGCGTCAATCTATTCAACTCCTTATGAGTTCTGAAAAGAGCTGGGTGGTTTGAAGTTGCTCCTTGCCAGGGACGGGGGTCGACAAATTGATGAACACTGGCCGGCTACACTAGCAATACTAATTTATTTCTTGTCTGCTCTTCTGATCTACAAAGTGCTTTCTGCTGCTGATGATGCTCGTTGGGTGGTCGAAGTAAAACTGATTATGTGCATGACGCTGCATGCCCCTTCTATAAGATCGCTGATTGGCTGATTACTTCTCCGCTGGCATTCGCCAACGGCAGATGCTAACACAGTGGGTTCGCTTTTGACTGAGACGAAACAAAAGCAAACTAGAAATTTTTGATTTTGTTCGGATCAAAGGTCGGATTTTTAAAACTAAGGTTTTTTTTGGCTATCATCCTGTGTAAGGGTGATTGTTTTTAGAATTCGACCGTTGATCCGAACAAATGTTCTAAACAAACATAACTTGGGATTCAATTGAATTGATATGAATCATGCTCAAATCTATTTTCTGATAATTTTGTGTGTATTGTTCTGTATAAGAGATTTTTTCTTGTATTATGAAAGAATATTCCTAAGACTTTCCGTGTGTCTTTCTATTTCAAGTTGCTATTGGAACAAACTCAAACATTTTGGCAAATCCTGCTCAGGACAATGAGTGAATCTAACTCCGGAGAGCAAATCATGCGCAGTATTCTACACCATTTCACCATTGCCACGATATTTTAAACAAATTTTACTTGAAAATCTCAGAACTTTTAGCAAACCCTTTTTCAAGACTCTAGCAAATGTTGCTCGGTGTTTTAAACGTGCTTCATTCAACATTTTGAGACAACCTTTCACATCTTTGCAGAATTTGCACATATATTAAGCCGGTTTCTAAACAGCTTTGAATGATATAAGGTTTTATTTGGCAATCTGACCGTGTCTTAATCTAAAATATGAAAAAAAAAATATCTTAGATGATGAATGAGTCTTTCTCAGGGTTCAACGTTAATTATATTCTGTGTGATGAACGTAACCATCTCAGATATTTTCTCAAATGTCATTCAATGCTCTTTCCACTCGGGATTTTTAGAGACTCTTAATTTAAGGTCAATTTATTTGTGTAATAATCACTAATGGGACAGAGGAGGCTGAGACAGATAAACATAGGATGCAGAAAAGCCAGATGTTGCTAGCACGTACGAAAATGAGGGAAAATTATTTACACGTATGCCTCTTAGTTTTCCATCATTTAGAACTCTGTAAAATAATTTATAAAGCATTTGTAGTTGTTGATCTTAGCTACAGTGACGGACAATACAATACGACCAAAAGCCGATTTTCATACAAAATTGTCATGTTTGGAAGATGTAGAAGGAGATGTTTCGCTCATCACCATGAGGCACCAAGAGTGGACAAGTTATGATAGCTAGAATGAAAGATATGAAGAGAAAGTGTTGAAAGTTCCGTCAGTGTACGGTAGGTTGGAAATAGAATAGAAGTATTGAAAATTTGAGCGAAAGGGCATGGGTAAAGTAGTACTCGAACCAAGGACGTTATTATTGCCAAACATCCCACCTACCCCGCAGTTCTCACCCGTGTTAGGCAATATTGGGAGAGGGACAAATCGCTAGAACTAGAAAAAAGCAATAGGTAGTATAAGAGCCCGATCGGTTGCATAACCTTTTGCCAGTCAAGGGGATTTCCTCCTCTTGCCTATCCTGCATGGGGTAGTATGGTAAAGGGTTATGTGCCTGATCGAATACTACCGTTCAATAGTGCCCTCCGCTCGTTTTCAAACTTGATCTTTCAATTTTCAAAGCCTGCCGTTGCCCTATACGGAACTATCAATACACTTTCTCTTCATGTCTATTCGTTCTAGCAATAAATTACCGTCCACTCCTAGCGCTTCGCATGGAGATGATAAATTATCTGCTTCTGACAAACTTCATCAATTAGAGTATGTTTGGAAGGCTTGTTCGAAAACCGATTTTGTAGTTAATTTTCATCTGTATTGAATTCATAATTTTTCAATCATCACCTACGACAAAACAATAAGGGAATCCATAAATTATGTCACGCAAAAAAGTAACTTTTGACCCCCCCCCTCTTGTCTCTTTTTTTTTTTTGGGGAGGGGGGGGTGGATAATTATTTATGTTTGTTTTGGGGGGGACTGCCGGTGGAAGCATATCTGTCCCATATGACATTTGGATGTTTTGGATTTTTGTATGTCTACCACAACACTTTGATATGTACTTTCAAAATATAATTCAATCAGGTGTTGTTAATTCTAGAAAACATCCTAAATACGATGAGTGAATTTTTCTCATTTAAAATATGGACGCATAATTGTCCCACTGGGAGCAATTTTTGTTCTATTGGGACAAATTTGCGTCCAATTTTCAAGTGGGGCAAATCGACTAAGAATTTTTTGCGAATTTGATGATTTGTAAAGTGTTCAACGAAAAATGATGAATTTGTTACAAATGATTATTTCTAGGCTATAGACAAATTTTCAGTTAATGCATAACAAACTAAACCAAACAGAGCATAAACGTTATTCGGAGAACGTCATTAGCAAATACTGAAGTAGGTCGAAACTGTTATCTGCTCTATGCCTTTTCTACTCTATATAATACAAAATTATTCTCTCTGGGATTGAATTTAGAGAAAATAAGATATGAACAGACACGCAGAATAAAAATAAATGAACTGATGATTATCAGAGGAAATCAAATCTTACTTTAAGCTCGGCTAGAAAAACGATATCGGTTTGACTCACAACAACATTTGGATATGACCCAAATTTGGAAAACGTGTTTATGAGAAACACCGAAAAAAGATCCAAAGCAACAATGATCTTAACCGATCCAAGGAGAGTAAATATAGCTTAGCCAGTATGTAGGCGAGGAGGTCGCGTGGGAGAAAAGCTCATTTTCAGTGCAAAAAGTAACGAACTCATTGGCTGTCCCATACAAAAATCCTTGATTTCATTAACGCTAAGTTACAATAGAACGGCAACGCGGTAAGATTGATTTATATGTCAATTAAATTGTTCATTCGATTCCACCTAGAATCAATCCGACATTGATCGAATAAGCAAACGGGTAATGAAGTCGATCCTAACGTTTTACCGCAATGCCGCGTTGCGTTGCTATTGTCTTTGCAGCCCAGTCTTTAGGTCGTAACGGCCGCAGTAAATAATGCCTTCAACCGCCATCAAGCTGACAACTACAAATTATCGTCGCCAGCTGATAGAAGAAACAGTAGCCTCCGCGTGCGTGAAGCTGACGTTAATTTGCAGGTGTGTGATTTAATTTGGGATGTTTATGTTGGTTGTTTTGCATTCAGTTTGATATACGATTTCCACACGACTAATTTATTTCATCACCACACATCAAATGGTGGAAACATAATTGTTAGGATTAGAAACCGATTAGTTTATTGAGTTATAAAAAACGGATTTATGATTATTGACTCAAATAAATTTAGGAATTTTATTGAAAAAGCAATTAAACTTTCTCTCACTGAGTCATACAACTCTTGCAATTTCAAGTTGAATTTAAGAAAACAATATTTTAAACTTAACTCATTTCAGCATCACCCGCATTACCTTGCCGATCAGCACTGGCACTATGCACTCAATTGTTAGTAAACATCAATGAGAGTGTGAATTATGACGAATATGAATAACATCGCATCTACTCTGACAGCGAAAAACGAGAGAGTCTCCCAACTTCATATTACCAACACCGATACAGCAATGAAATCGCCCACCGAACGGCCTTCGCTGTTCAACCCGACAGTCTAGGTGACGTCATAATTTACTCCGCCACAGCTTCTCTGCCCAATACTTTGACGGTTTTCTACCGTTTGTTGTAATTCTTCTTCGTTGCCATCTCCGTTACTCTTATAGGGAATGAGGGAGATGCCGAGAATGAAAAAGTGAGGTTAAAAAAATGCGTGCATGGGGTGTTGACCGTCGAGACCCATCAATAATTTAATTTTGTCAAGACACTGATTGATTTTGTTTTATGCATTATCAAAGTCTATAAGAAGCCTATAGGCATTGAGCCCAAATATTGACCACTTTGAATCATGAATTCCTACGCAACATACATTACATTAGTCATCAGATGTGTAACCAAGCACTGATTTTAGTTTACATGAACTAACATACTTTACAAGTAGCGTCTATGTATCGAAATTTACACACTACTTGAAAATCTTCAACCAAAGACAAAAATGATAGCTTTAAACCGGCTAACCTAATTGAGCTCGTAAAACTAAATACCAAATTAGGGCGAAAAAAGTGCCACGGAACAGGTCATTCGACCGATGATTCCATGGCTTCCATGCTTTTGCCGCATGAAAATTTCACCACATACCTTAGTTCCGATCTGATTTCCGCACTGGCCGACTTGCAGATGTACTATTTCTCTCATGCTGATGGGATGATCAAGATTATCGTACTAGATAAAATATGTTATAAAACAAGCTCTTCACTGAACACTCCCGTAAGCAAATTTCAACTAACACTTTCTTTCCTCGCAACGACCGACGATCGATTCTGACTATTCACCGTTTTTCTTCGCTCTCTGTCGCCGACTTTCACTGCGTTTAGTGCAGCAATCACGGTGCCTTTCTCGCTTGTTTCGCACGCTAACATCTGACTACCCAGCAAATCATAGAACTGGGGTAGAAATGTGCGGCCAAAGACCCTCGAGGCAACAGGTGGGAGAAATAGATACGTAGACTTGGTTCAAAACCGAATACCGAAGAGGCCGAGACAGAGAGAACAGTATACACACTTAATAATTTTTACCGGGCTCAGTTAAAAAATTACCGATTTCTCAACAGCTGAGCTCTCGGTGGCCACCTCGGTAATAAATTTCAATTACCGATTCCTCGGTACTTTATAAACTTTAGCGATATGTCAAAAATTAGCGAACTGATCTTCAAAAATAACTGAACAATCCTTTAAAAAAAGCCCAACAGGTCACCACACCAATATATTCAATAACCGAGAACCTTAGTATTATTTTAACAGATCTTTTGTAATTTTCTACCGGTATATCCGCAAAATTAGTGCGGAATATCAGTAAAATCAAATACCGAACGACATGGTAATATTGACCCCCATTTTTTCGGTGATAATAAAAAATATGAATTATGGAGAGTGTGAGCTGTTTAGTGGAATACCTGTAACTAGAAAATAAGAAGAAGAAGATCATTCTTCTTATTTTCTAGATAAAAAATATGTTCACAGGCTAGACACTTGTTCTGAGTTAAATTTTTATTCGCTCCAAAAAGGCCATCAAAATAAACAAAAAAAAATCTAAATGCCAAACTTTTCAAATCACCCATTTGAAACCATTCACTGGATCGATCGGAAAAACTTTTCAACAGTGGTGGTCAACGCACCGATGTTCATTACGGTTGCAAAAATGAAGGACTAGAACTGTTTGTTCTCAGGACTCACATCGCAATGATAGACGTGAATTGTTTCGCATAAAATGCATGCAATGTGATGGCTCAATCCATCCAAATCACCCGCGACAGACGACGACAGAAGAGGCAAACGATCGCGTCAGCCATTTTACTGCAATTTGAAAAATGTAAATAAAATTAAATCTTAAGCTAACTTACTAAACAATTCAGCAAGACTGTTATCCACACCATCAGCGAGTTTAAATTTACCTCCATTTCTCAATGTGTATTACTTTCTACTCAGTGAAGAACACGCGTTTAGCCAGAAGCGTTCAGTTAATAACTGAACTTTATAAAAATGGCGTCATACAGAACGTTGAATAAGCCAGCCGGAAACGGAGAGTTTGGTATAAATATTGACGATAGCTCGGTAAAGCGTATTTTTTTGCTGAATGTTCGTTCACAGAATTACTGAGTTCACGAAAAGTACCGAGTTTTTTTTTCTGGAACCGAGGTTGTTCGGTTATGTGTATTACCGATATCTGTATTTTATTTTATTTTACAGAAAATTGGCAATAATAATTACAGAAATCAGCATATGTTGTCCAAAAAACCGTTCTCTCAGTATACGTTCATTTTTAAAGAATAAAATCAGCAAAAAATATTACCGAGCTGAAATTATGTGCATGAATCCACTATATTTTGATTCCATACAGGCCCTTATGACATCGATGTGTGTAACTATGGTTTCCTCAGTTAACCGTAATGATTTTCTCAAGTCATTCTTATCAATTTCATAAACCGCCTTATGCATTTCATGACTGTTATTAGTGTATAAGAATCATAAGGTATATGTATGAAATGGTGAAAACCACGCCCCAAATAATTGTTTTGTTTGCTTTTTATAGGATCTGATCTAAATCCGAGCTAATACACTTGCTTTACACGTGTAAAAAAAGAGAGGAGGGAAAAAAAAAAAACGGGGGGGGGAAAATAGAATAAACATGCTTGGGAAAATGGAATGAATTGGTGGGGGATATATGTATAAATAAAAGAAGACACCGAGTGGTGATAAATCTGACAGCTCCCATGTTAAAGTATAGGACGAAACTTTTAAAATGCTTCTAGAAAACTCACATGAATTTCAAATTGAAAGCGGTTTGTTGTATGATATAAGAAAAATCCAAAACTACTCAATAAAGACATTTTCAGAAAAATAAAAATAATATTAAAATAATGCCCCTATTGTGCAGTTTTGGATTTTTCTTATATCATACAACAAACCACTTTTAATTAAAATTTCATTTGAATTTTCTAGAAGAATTTTAAAGTTTTTGTCCTATACTTTAAGATGGGAGCTGTCAGATTTATCACCACTCGGTGTCTTCTTCTTTTTTCAAGTTGGATTCCTCTATAGGCTTAAGAACAAAAACGGTATCAGGGGTGGCATTATGTAGCTCGAAAAGAACGACTTTTTGTACGAACGCTTGTTAGAAAAACTTCTTCGTTTCCAGATCCACAATACGGCCCCAGTTTGTTGAGTTCACAACGCCATTCTCAAAAAGATACTGTCTCACATATGGATTCAGTGTAATGCTTCCCTCTTGTGTTCATTTGGATGAGTTCCGAAATGCTGTCAGTTCGAATGGATCTTTTTGCTAAAGCGAAGCCATTTTTTTTAGTCGGTGGGGGGGGGGGGGGGGGTGTTACGGTGCAGCGGAATTAAGTCTCGCGTCGTGTTATGCGGTTGCGAAAAGTTAAGAAAGTGGTGAAATTATATCCTCAAAAATAGTTTTTGTTTGTGAAGACCGCATAAAGTGTATTCCGTTGCACATTCGATAAAATTGAATTATTAGTGTGTCCGTTCATTTACTCATATAATGATCAACGACTTGCATTCGTCGGGGTTAACGTTATGTTGAACCCATGAGATCGTGATTTAAAAATACCGTTGTTGAAAATATCATTTGAAATACTATAACCCACAAAAGCGGCATTTATCTTTATGAAGTTTGCCGATGATTTTCAGGTGATGTTTACTAGGACAATACTTTGGACTCCGAAGAACGCTAAGATCGAACAAAGTTCGCCGAACTACAAAGTTGACCATCTACAAGACATTAATTAGACTGGTAGTTCTCTACGGCCATGAAGCATGGACATTGCTAGTGGAGGACCAACGCGCCCTTGGTGTCTCTGAACGGAAGGTGCTGCGTACGATCTACGGTGGAGTGCAGACGGAAGACGGAACGTGGAGGAGGCGAATGAACCACGAATTGCATCAGTTGCTGGGACAACCTCCCATCGTACACATCGCAAAAATCGGTCGACTACGATGGGCTGGGCATGTCGTAAGAATGTCGGACGACAGCCCAGTGAAAATGGTTCTCAAAAACGAACCGACAGGTACAAGAAGAAGAGGCGCGCAACGAGCAAGGTGGATTGATCAAATAGAAGGCGACCTGCGGACCCTCCGCAGACAGCGAGGCTGGCGAAGTACAGCCGTACAGCCATGGACCGATTACAATGGAGACAACTTCTGTGTACAGCAGAGGCCACACCGGCCTTTAGTCTGATTGGTAAGGTAAGTTAATAGGACAATGTCATCAAAATCAAACCAGTGTTTGTATTTAAAGGGCCAGTATCGACTTAAAAAGTAGAGAGGTTACGGAATTTCGTTCAATACTACCTAGCGGAATTTTGACAATTGATCTGCATGGAACGAAATGTCACCTTCACTTACGGAATAATCGAGCGGAATATTTTTCCGAAAGTAAAAGTGACAGCTCCCATTAGTTTGCGTGGAAACCTTACAAATGGGGGTTGGGGGTGTTAAATTGGTGTGAAGGAAGAATGTTGAGTAAGGCATCTAATGCTTTTGAAGGAGTACAATGTATTGCCCCAGTTATAGAGATAGTAAAGGGTGTCCACAGTTAAATTACATCACTTTCAATAAGCTGTAACATTTTGCCCTTTGAGTTACTTTCAGCGAAATTTTGGGTGAAATGACCTCAGCGTGTATTGTTTACACTGCGTGAGTTTCATTGTGAAATGTGTCGTAGTTTCGAAAATTGAGTCGAAGGAACAACAAGTGTGCGAGAACATTTTGCACACGCAACTCGACAACCCACTTCTTTCGCACCGAGCCATTGGAAAGATGTTGAAAATTCACCAGTCTACAGTGCCTCGTGTCCTAAAACGTTTCGGGGAACGTTTTACTGTCGATCGGAAGAAGTTGAGTGGTAGAAAAAGTGTTCCGTACTGTGTGAAGGATCACAAGCGAGTGGTTGCTGCCTTTAAATGCAAACCCAACTGTTCCGTTCGGGATGTCGTGAAAAAGCTGCACTTGACCAAAAGTTTCGTGCAGAAAGCCAAGAAACGAGCCGGGCTCCGTTCATTCAAAGTTCAGAAAGCTCCAAACCGCAATGAAAAACAGATTAGGACAGCTAAAACACGTGCGCGAAAGCTGTACACACAAATGTTGACGAAACCACACTGCTGCATCATGGACGATGAAACACACGTAAAAGCGGACTTTAAACAAATTCCCGGCAACCAGTATGTGACTGCGAAAGACAAGTTCGATGTTCCAGAGTCTCTCAGGAAACAGCAAGTGTCAAAGTTCCCCAAGAAATTCATGATTTGGCAGGGGATTTGTTCGTGTGGTAAACGGAGCAAGCCTTTCGTGACAACTTCAACTGTAAATGGTCAAGTATACATGAATGAATGCCTGAAAGAACGACTGCTTCCGTTTCTCAAAACACACAACGTTCCTACAATTTTTTGGCCGGACCTAGCCTCTTGTCACTACTCCAAGGATGTTCTGGAGTGGTACAAGACGAATGGTGTCAATTTCGTGCCGAAGGATCTTAATCCCCCAAACTCTCCAGAGTTGCGGCCAATTGAAAAATATTGGGCTATAATGAAGCACGAACTTCGTAGGCATCCTAAAGTTGTCACTACAGAACAGGAATGTCGGTTCAAGCGTTGTACAAAATCTTATGCGTGGTATTAAGAAGAAAGTTCGGGCTTTTGGATTTGGTAAAGAAATACAGTGAAATAAAAATACCACCCAAAAACCAAGATTAGACATTGTAATTTATTCCCTGAATATTTCATGACAATCGGTTGAGAGACTTGTTTTTGAGGACGAGTTTAAAGTGATGCAATTTAACTGTGGACACCCTTTGGCAAGCGTTTTCAGCTTGTTCAGTTTCTCTTGTGCCTTTATCTGTTTAGTCTTCGGTCACCAGATAAGCGAGGCATAGCTGATTCTGGGCTTGACTATAGTTGAGTGTATCCAGTGAATCATATTAGGCTTAAAGCCCCATTTCTTTCAAAAGGCATTGGTTGATTTTCCTATTTGTTGGTCAATATGACTGTTCCAGCAAAAAGAGTTACACCTAAATGCTTGACCTCTGAAGATAAAGACAGTTTAACGCCTCCTAGTTTAAGATAAGTGATGGAGACTTTCCGTTTTTTTAGTAAAAGGTTCAATTGTTGTTTTTGTATGTTTGATCTCTCGTTTTTGCACCATGATAATATGTCCGGAGCAATTTGCGATTATGGCGTACATGCAAAATATAAACAAAACGTGTTTTCAATGCAATGTATAGTTATAACCACTAAATCATGAGTTTGGAACTTTTTGTCCTTGTTGTGCTTTAATTTTATTGATTAAATATTAATTTTGAAAAGGGCGTCGAGTTATTTCATCATCAAAAGGCGTGATTTAAATCAAAACATAAACTTGGCGTAAAGTAAAAGGCGATACTGACAAAAATCACAACAACGGCGAAAAGTAAAAGGCGATACTGATAAAATAATCAAAACAACGACGAAAAGTGAAAGGCGAAACCTATGAAAATGTCGAAAATAGGCGAATAGTATTGGGCGATACTTTTATTTCCAGTACTTTTGGGGCCAACATTGAAAATGGCGTAATCAAACATACTAACATTGACAGGCGAATATTGAAAATGTTCGTTAATTTGTAAATTACGGTTTGAAATTCTACTTGCAATATTACAATCATCCTTTCCCTTTTGTTTACATTCTGAATGTTCGCCCTAATCGCAAATGGCTCCGGATGTATGATAATGCTAATTGCATTCTCTCAGATCTGATAGTATCGTAGTTACCACGGACTATAATGACAATGTCATCCGCAATGCCAATTATTTAAAATCCTTTAAGCGTTAATTTTACAAGGAGATCAACAACAACAAGAGACCCTAGAAGGGGAGCCAAGACGCCCCTCGAGGACAGCCCTTTACAGCTGTTACTTTCACTTCCGAGCCTCCAAGATTTGCTGATATTTCTCTTTTGGTTAGCATTTCAACAACCCAATTAATTATTTTATTATTGAAGCCACGATTTCTCATAGTGTTTATCATCGAATGGAAAGAAGCATTATCAAAAGCACCTTCAATGGCAATAAACGTCAAGAAACAGAATTTCCTTAGCAGTAAAGGACTTTTCTATATTTTTGACTAGAGTGTGAAGGGCTGTTACAGTTGATTTACCTGTCTGATAAGCGAATTGTGCTTTTGATAATGAATCATTGGTTAGTATTTCAGATTTAACATATTCATCAATAAGTTTTTTCCATTAACTTCAAAAATATTGATGATAGACTTATAGGCCTAAATGACTTTGGTGAAGACTAGTCTTTTTTATTTGCCTTCGGTATAAATACTACTCTAACTTGCCTTCACTTTTTTGGGATATATCCCAATAAAAAAAAAACTGGCTTTGAATAGTCTGTTTAAAGCAGAAATTATTATTGATTTACTTTTTTTAATATGAGCTGGAATGATTCCATCAGGACCAGACGATTTGAAGGGACTAAATGAATCAATGGCCCATTCAATTTTAGAGTAAGTAAAAATCTTATCCACTAAATTTATAGGCTCGTTGAGAATTTCAGAGCCATTGGCAGGTTTATTTTGTACCGCATATGCTGTAGTTGCACCACTTTTTATGCAGTTTTGATATTCTAGTTGATCAGTAGTAGTTAAGAAGAGACCCTGGAAAGTGAGTATGCATCATTAACGTTTTCAGTATAGTTTCCATCCATTTTTTTAAGCGTACCGAGACCATTTGAGTGGTCTCTTGAGAGAAAATTTTGAAGCCTTACAGTTTCAGGAACACTTTCTCTGTTTTCCCACATGTGCCTCCAATCTTTCCGCTTGGATCTTCTTCTATTATAATCACTTAAAGTCTCTTTATATTCAGAACAATTTGATGTAATTTTTGCTCGATTGAATAGTTTTCGAGCTTTTTTTTTGCGTAATTTTCCTAGCCTATCATTCCAACATCTCTGTTGGTAGAGTGCTCCTTTGAAGGACAACTAGCATGGTAAGCTTGATTAATTTTGTCTGTTGAACAATTTGCACCATCTTCTAACTTTGGAATGGTATCAATATTGTTTCGTATAGGATCATATTGACTGTTTAAGATTGAGATCCCAATTCGTTTTGCAAAGATCCCTATAAGTTTCCTTGGGCACATAATTAACCTTCAATTCAAATAAAATTTGACTGTGATCAGATGAAGAAATTTTATCCAATATGTGCCAGTTAACAATTCGATCGGAAAGTATTGGGTAAGATTTAACACTTCTTCCCTTATTGCAGTTATGAAAGTGGGAGAGTATTCCTTGTTACACATATTAATATTATGTTGTGAGATGAATTCAAATAAAGACTCACCTCTGTGTTCATTCTGTCATCAACAGGCACTGGTGTTGGACCATGATTGCCCTCATTGTTATCTTGTTTTGCGGGGGTCTTTCTCCTAAAGTAGGCAACTCCAAATTTGTAGTCCACAGACAGTGAATTTGCATTTTTCCAGATTTTTCATAGAAACAGCATCAACGGCTGAGAGTAATGCAGTATTACCGTGTATCTCTTTAGGAGCAAGCATCCACCGTTAGTCCCTCGTTTTGACTTTCTACAAGAGTAAGGATGTCTTCATTTTCTACACTTCGTGGGAAAAATCCTACTACAATATCCCGTTTTGGTATTTTTTCTTCTTCAACTGCTATGAGGCAAGCATCTTCCCATGGCTTAATGCTGGGGCTTATCGCCTTTAACCAGTGTCCTGATTTTTGCAGAAGTATCGTTTTTCCAGGTCCAAAAAAGCAGCTCCCAACTTAGGCCTTTTTTTTTGCTCGGCTACATTCCTCAAAATTGCCTTTTGAGTAGCGTTAAATTGTTTAGGGGTTAGTTCCTTGTTTGGAAAACCTTCATGCAAAATTCCAATCCTGATAGAATTTGAAACTTCACTGTTAGAGGGTTTATGCCCCTGTGGAGTTGACGATTCTCCTGCATCTTCTTTTCTGGCTCTTTCAATTCTATATTGTGTTGAGAACTTTGCATTAGATGCATTTTCTCTTTCTGTTTGAAGAGCAACCCTTTTTGGTGGATTGGTGTCGCTCGTGGTTCTGCGGCGCACGCTGGGGTCAGATTTAGGCTTTCTAAAAGGCTTCTCAGCCAATACACGTGCCTCTTGAGGGGGAAGGCCCAGAGCAATGAAATACTTCATCCTTTAGGATTTTTATGTTTTTGAACGGCTTCTCCCATCGTTATCTCAAGGCCTTTTGCAGTTCCAGGGCCCGTTGATGTTCCAGGGACTATTGAGGTTACAGGACCCAATGAAGCGTCAGAGCCCATAGAAAATCCAGGGCCCACATAAATTCCAGGGCTTATTGACTTTCCAGGGCCCATTGATGTTCCAGGGCCCTTTGAAGTTCTAGGGCCCTTTGGGGTTCCAGGGCCCTTCAATATTCCAGAGCCCTTGGGTGTCCAGGAGAAAATTGGAGTTCCATAGCCTGTCGGTGTTCCAGATCTTTTTGGAACTCCAGAGTCTTTTGGTGTTCCAGGGCCTTCCGGTGTTCCAGAACCTTTCAGTATTCCAAGGCCTTTCAGTATACCAGGACGCCCCAGTGTTTTATAGTTCTTCACTGTACCAGAGCCTATCGGATTGAGCTCATCCAAATTTTTAACATCATCGACCGTAGGGGGAGCATTAAACACCTTTTCCTAATGTTTGCTTCCATCACTTTCTTGTAGGATTTAGAAGCAGCAACAGACACAGATAGCAGAGTGACGTTGATGCCGTCCTCATAATCATCATCATCATCGTAGATGTCGGCGGGATCCCCATGACCAGGGGAACCGATGATCGAGGAGGAACATGCGTTAACGTCCTCTAGCGAATTACTTCGCAGCTGGTCCTCAACATCGTTGATTTCTCTATCTATAACCATATCAATAAGCACCCATATTCTTACTGCCCTTGATTCCAATAATGCACTACTTAGTCGCACCGTTTAATAGTCACTCGCGAATTTACAAAGCGTTTTAACTACTGAAAACTTGCGATTTATGGGAGCGCCTCGAATCAAAGTTAGAAAGCAGATTTGCACACAATGATGGTTGGTTAATATTGAAATGTTTTAATTTAAGTATGTGAGTATACACAAAAAAAAAATTTTAACAGACGTGTAAAATTTTCTCTTATTCAATTGCAAGCCAAAGCAAGCATAAACTAGTAATCCTTCATACGCCATAGAACATCGTTTGCAATCTTCCGTTCAACAGATCTGATCTAGGCGATATCTGGCGTCAATTTACGTGATATTTATATGATATATCCCATGAATTTATGCCAAATCTAGCAGTCCATTTATGTGCATTAGATAATGCAGCAAATTGCATGTTTCTTTCAAACTGTATATGTGGTTGTATAATCGATTAACGCTTAAAATCCAAACCTTTTCAACTATTTTGGAGTCCTGTAAAGGACCGTTTGGTGTTTTGTGGCCCTGAAAAGATCCGTTTTTATCATTTAATGTCCCTGGGGGGGGGGGCCGATCAAAGCCTACAATCATCAAGTTCATGAGCTACAGATGCCTGATGGTTTGGCTGGCGGTTTTTAGCCTTTAAATGAAAATTAGCAATAACTTTATGATGATCCTGAGTGGGAATCGTTATGATTGTAGTGTTCTTGTCCTTGTGAAAGTATGAGCATGCATGTATGTGATCCATTAATAATGGCACGCAAAAAAGTGACTTTTTAGTCCCCCTCCTCCCTTGTCACGTCGTGTTTTTTTATGGTCTCAGGTAGTCAAGGGTCGACCCAGTCCATAGTCAACGGCGATACGACCTTTGCACTTGTTGACAAACTCCTTTGGCACTACCCCAGCTTTAGGTGGCCCCAAGACACTTGGAACCACAGCAAACAAGCGCAAAACCATAAGAGATAATCAGGCCCTGAAAAGGATTGTATCTTGGTTAGCTAAAGATCACCCCCCCCCCCCCCCCCCCCAGCATAGACGTCTATGGATATGGACAATCGCCACCGGGGCTCCCTCTCCGCGATTCGTTGCCCAGTCCCCTAGGCCCAGATCATCCACTGCGGATATCAGCCAGAATAAGAGCACAAGGAAGCATCCCTCAGAATGCCAAGATTGACGCCGCCCTTTTCGATGCTTGGAGAGCCAGCTTAGGGGACCCTCTGATGACATCTGCCGGACCCTCACGATCCCCAACTAGCATCTGCAAGCCAACAGAAAACCTATGGTAGCAAGCACCGTTATTACATCTCCCACAAAAATACCTAATCCTACCACAAATATTCCGCTCACATTTATCCCCCTGCCACCACAATCCCAATCCCCCCCCCCCCTCCGCCCAATCCCGCGTAGGGCCCGCCAGCCTACTTACGCCAGATAACAGCCCCCCTCCCTTGGCAATACAGTGGAACATAAAGGGGTTCCAAAGCAACCTTGTGGCTTAGGAACTGCTTGTCAACGAGCACTCTCAAAGAATCCTGGCTCGCCAAGAGACTCACAAGGCTACCACCATTCAATTGAACCGATCGATCTGTGGCGAATATAGATGGACATTGAAAATCTGCAACAAGCCATACCACACTCGGTTGCGATCGGGTTGATGTCGACCTACCGGTAGTAGCCGTTCACATAGAATGCCCACTCAACGCAACCGTCGTCTCCATATATATTCCCAGCCAAAAACAAGCCAACTTGAAAAATCGACTCGGATCCTTATTAGAATCTCTAGAAGACCCAATCCTACTATTACGCGACTTCAACGGGCATCATCGAACATGCGATGAGACCATTCTCTACATCACAAACAGCCGAGACTTGATACCCCTCAACGACAGATCCACTACATTCACACGAGGACGCCAAACGTCATCCATTGATTTTTCTGTCGCCAGCACCAACATAGTCAGCAGACTGCTCTGGTCCACCAAGGACGACCCTATGGACAGTGACCACCACCCCATCGGAATACACAATCATCACATCACCCCCAAGCGCTATCCCGACGACCACCATGGCCATACAGGAATGCAGATTGGCCCTCTTTCCAAGCGAATATCAGCCATCCATGCAAGATCAATCCCCTTGACGACATATCCGGTCTATTAGTATTGGTATTAGTATTAGTAACGCATAAGAGTCAATTTGGACCAATCTACACCAACAGCCAGGTTGGCGCTGGGGCCATTAACACAGTATGGTTGTGACTTTTAAACCAGGTACGGTCTGCCGGTGGGGCCTCCCTTAGTTCAGTCGGCAAAGGCGCAGCTACAAAGCAACACCATGCTGGAGGTGGCTGGGTTCGATTCCCGGTCTGGTCTAGGAATTTTTCGTTAAGGAAAATTTCTCGACTCCCTGGGCAATAGCGTATAATTGTACTTGCCACACAATCATACTAATGCAAAAATGGTATCTGGCATCGAAAGCTCTCAATTAATAACTGTGGAAGTGCATTTAGAACACTAAGTTGAGAGCAAGCGATAAGCTAATTGTTAAAGCAATAAGCTTGAAAAACGCTAAGAAGAAGACGGTGTGCCGGTGGTAAAAACAGGTAAAACTGACTGGAGGTTTCTCGCAAACACGGCATAATTGATGATCGAGTTGCGGATGTTAATACGTTACGTAGAAAGAATTCCATCCTGAAAGAGGTGATAGCAGTACTCCGTAAAGACAATTACAACTGATTATCCCAGCTTCATCGGCCAAATCAAGCGCGAATCAATTCAAACAGTCCGAAACTGCACCAAACATATCTCATAATCTCTTTTCTAAAATGGCAAATTTTTATTTCGCAAAAAAGATCTAATATTGTTTATTACATGTACTGTATTCATAATTGTCTTACATAAATTCTGTTTGTAAATATGGAACACATTTGCCGAAAAGGCAACAAACAGCAGCTCATCGTTCATGCCAAATCTACTCTACGGTTTGTTCTCCTTCTTCCTCGATAATGTCCTCCCCGTCTTCGTAGTCTTCAACCGACGCATCCTGATACTGTTGGTACTCGGATATCAGGTCGTTCATGTTGGACTCCGCCTCGGTGAATTCCATCTCGTCCATGCCTTCGCCTGTGTACCAGTGGAGGAAAGCCTTCCGTCTGAACATGGCCGTAAACTGTTCGGAGATGCGTTTGAAGATCTCCTGGATGGCTGTCGTATTGCCGATGAACGTCGCCGACATCTTCAGGCCACGTGGAGCGATATCGCACACGGCCACCTTCACGTTGTTCGGAATCCATTCCACGAAGTAGCTGCTATTCTTGCTCTGGATGTTCAACATCTGCTGGTCCACTTCCTTCATCGACATGACGCCTTGGAAAGAAAAGGAAAACTGCGTTAAATGGGAAGGATATTGCGGTAGGAAATAGTGTACTGCGTGTTCTGGTCTTGCCAATGTACTGACTGCTTGAGGTGGCTAAATAGATTTGAAATTACTATAATTATATCAAATGCTCAGACTAAAACAGCTGTCGAGTAGATTCGAGATGAAAAGGAAGGAAAGGATACCAGCAAATATCATGTACTGGAGTAAAAGTAATATAACAAAAGAGAATGAAAGTTGCCTGTCTTTCAATTTATTATGGCACCTGACATTCCGATCCGATGGCGGATAAGAATGGGATTTAATCAAACAGTGATTACGTTCTAAATACAGAATTCTGGAAATCCATTTAATCCGAATGAATTGATCAACATAATTCACGAAAAAAATCAATCTGCGTGTGGCATCGTCTGTGAAGAATGCTAATTTGAAATCTATTGCTGCAAAGTTTTGGGAGTGGCGCATGCCTCAATGGCTGCCTGTGGTAACTCAGAGAGTGGAGAGAAAATGCGAGAGCCAAGACAATACGAATAACTTCCGCAACAGGACCGATCGCAGTATGCTCTGACACTTTTACCGCGACTTACGCATCATTGCGATAATCAGTCAACTTGCATGCTAACAGTCAATAAATAAGTGGCTTCGCATGGTGATACGATTAGTCCAGAGTTAGCTGCAGTTTAGATTAGTTCTGCTTCTGTTTCGAGTTCCAAACTGCAAAACGATCATCATGTTTGAAGTGGTAGAAGCCGGAGTGCTTGAAGTTACTGGTCTCTTGAGTAACATCTTTGGCCAAGGAGAGAATCAAAGATTTCGGGACGGTCAAAGGGAGTTTAATATACGGTTGGCAAGTGAGCAGCGTAACATGCGAGATGATTTTACGGGCGCGACAAACAACATGGTGAAATTCTTTAAAAAGGGCATGCAGGAACAACATAAGATCAACAAAAAGATAGAGACGGATATAAAATCCGTAGGAAATGAAGCGTTGACTTTGGATATAAGACTTGAAATTGTTCAACA
This sequence comes from Aedes koreicus, assembly GCA_024533555.2. NCBI lineage: Eukaryota > Metazoa > Arthropoda > Insecta > Diptera > Culicidae > Aedes > Aedes koreicus. Next base: position 43,550 of record JAHHFK020005864.1, read on the forward strand.
GCAGCAACAACGAATGGCCACGGAATTCAAAGCAGAAGTCGAACAGTTGAAATATGAAAGTTTCAGAATAAAGGAGAGACTGAACCTTGTGTCAAAAATGTTCTACGTGTCTATTGCAATATTGGTTTTGGTGTTCATTAAATTTTTTTGAAAGAAATAAATGCCTATTTTAAGTGCAGTAGTAGGCTTGGCATATTTGTGTGCATAATTATCTTCGAAAACAAAACCTTTGGGAGAGGAAAAAGCGTATTTGATGTTTTTAGTTGCAGTTGAAATGTAAGAACAGCAGGTATAACAAACTCACCGGAAAACATTTTGTATTTGCTCAGCTTCACTTAAATGCAGCGCTAAACTATGTGGTTAAGTTTGTCAGTCTTCTTGGACAGAAATGTGTTCCCTCGCTAGATGCAACAATATATCAAAACGTTGAAACAGGTTGACAAGTTTTGACATGTTTTGAAAAAAAAACGATCAAATTGAACAAATTCAAAGGACTAAAATTTTATGATATTTCCTAAGCCAAGCTACATTTATTTGATACCAATTTTAACGGGAAGAAGCACATGTTGAAACATAGTTTTTATGCCGGAAATTGCGCATTCAAAGTGTAGTTGGAAGGTCGAATTGGAGTGAATCCGAAGGGGAAAAGAAATAAAAAATCTCACGTAACATGGAATAGTGCCAAGCCTTGTTGATCAATTCTCTGGGATTCCCGTCTACATTCTTGAAAGGTCTATCTAATATTTTATTTGAATTCCATCAATTTTTCCCACCAACTCATGTGGAATACTAATAGATTTTCTAAGAACCTGAAGATCTTGAGTGAGGAAGGTTAGCTCAAACCATTGATTGATTAATTCAGTTTTTTTTTTATATTAAGGATGAAGAATGAATTGCGTATTATTTTTAAAGGAAGCATCAAGGTTGTACTTTGAAAAACAAAATTAAGTCGGTTCAACTAGGTTTTGAAGCGCACCTTGAATTTTTTTCCCAAGGAAGTGAACCACCAACTTTACTGTTGGTTTAAAAGTGAATAGTTTTTTTTTATATGAAGAAGACACTTTGTATGTGGCTCTAACGGCATCCTAACTGCTAGTTTAATTTGTTCCAACGTAAACAATCATTACTCGTCGTGAATGGTCCCAACAGCATTCTGACTGTTAATTTTAATTGCTATCACCAGCTAGACAACCGAGTATGCCATGACATGATGATGAAAACCAGGGCTGACAAATGTCATTTTCAATGAAAAATTACCTACGATTTTTACCGAACTACGTCTGAAAATATCATCGGGCGAGAAAACGATGATGTAGATTTTCTTCTAAGTCTCATCTAATTTTTCGTCATGACAGCACGTGATAGTGTTTTGGTCATCGCTATGACAAGCACATTAATTGATATAATTGTAAGTTTCATAACAAAACATGAAATAAAACGTCCACTCTGTCGATTACATATTATTGCTTGGCTAATTTCAAGTAGACTAGTTAGAAATTTGTAAAACAAAATCTCACGACTGCATGATGGTGTGAGAATGACAAGAAGTTTCATGATAGTTCATTTCTTCTCGTGACAGTGAGATGACCTGTTTTTTTCATTGTCAGATGACGGCCGTGAGATTTACCAGCTCTGATGAAAACCGAGCTTTCACCGGGTAGCAGAAAAAAAACATGGATTCTGTTTGCTCTGTTGTTGTTCTGTTATTCTGTTCCTTATAAAAAGTTTAACAGTTTTGAACTTCTTTAATGTGTAACATTTTTGGCGTCGAGAATTGCTGAAAACTTCTTCAGGAACATTCGGAAACAGAAGATTAAAGAACCAACTTTCCAAGGATGCCTTCCAGTCAAGAAGGAGCCGTTAGTGATCAAGGAGATATTTCCAATCAAACGATTATGAACAAGCTTCTCTTGCTTCTGGACCGGTTAACAGCTACAGAAACGGTCCAACGTGTTCAGCCAACAAGGAATTCTCCGGAGCAGATCATCGAGTGGCTTTCGGCAACAATCAAGGAGTTTCATCATGGCCCATCCGCAGGTATGACGTTTAATCGATGGTTTTTGAAGTATGAAGATTTGTTCAGCGCCGACGAGAGAGAACTTTATGACGCAGCTAAAATTCGCCAATTCTTGCAGAGTCTTAGCGTTCCAGTTCACGAAAAGTTTTGAAACTATCTCCTGCCACGACACCTACGGGATTTCACTTTTCAAGAAATTGGCACCAAGCTGAATCCCGTTTTTGGATACCACAAGTCTCAATTCAGCCAACGGTACGATTGCCTCCTAATTGTGAAGAATCAAGCAGAATGTGAGGACTTCGAGTTTACCAAGCTGACCATCGACCAGTTTAAGAGGCTCATTTTCGTTTGTAGACTTCAATCATCCAAAGATGCCGACGTTCGGACCAGATTACTGTCAAAACTGGAAGCAGACACAGCGGCAACGGTCAATCTCGGAAGTTTAGTCACCGAATGCCAGCAACTGTCGAACCTGAAATACGGCACGGCAAGCAGAAGTATCTTGGTTCTAGCACATCACTGTGCTCATCAACGACAAACCGGCGAACTTGCAGCTGGACTGTGGTTCAGACATCACCATCGTCTCCATTCAAACGTGGAAGAAGCTTGGCTCATCATCAATCAACAAAATTTCCATCGTGCGAACACTGCTTCTGGTGCTGCACTATCGTTGAAGGGAGAATTTCAATGCAACATGTCCATCAACGATGAATCCAGGAATGGTACCTGCTATGTCACTGCAGTGAAGGACTTGAATCTACTCAGACTGGACTTCATCGAACCATTCGATCTATAGAACAAACCGCTCGCCTCAGTCTGTAATCAGGTAAATCAATCCAATTTAAATTCTGATTATGGAGAGCGATACCTCAGTCGATACTCCGAAATTTTTAGACATTGTGCCACAGCACAAAAACAAAGGTCAAGTTGTTCCTGAAACCAGACACCAAACCGGTTTTCCGACCCAAGCAACCAGTACTGTTCCATACTGTCCACAAGGTTGACGAGGAGTTTGACCGTCTACGGAGTCTCGACATCATCACTCCAGTCGATTTTTTCCGAGTGGCCAGCACCGATCGTCGTAGTGAAGAAGCTCACCATTACCCTCTTCCGACACCCGACGACATATCCAACACCTACTTACAAGTTGAGGTTGACGACGACTCGAAAAAGCTCCTGACTATCAACACACATCGAGTTCAATCGGTTGGCTACACGGGTAAAATCTGCACCCGGCGCATTTCGACAATTGATGAGCAGCCTGATCACTGGCATTGAAGGAGTAGAATCTTTTCTGGACGACTTCATCATCCACACTGCAACAGAAACGGATTACGATCGAACACTAAACGGCACTCTTCAGCCGTTTTCAAGAATGTGGCCATAGATTGAATGGTTGGAAAAATGCACACTTTGGCCAATCCAGCATCAGGTTCATCGGTCATATTGTAAGTTCCAACGGTGTTCAGCCAGACCCAGAAAATCAGCGCTATTACCCAGTCTTACTGATGTCAGTCAAGCCAGATCGTTCCTGGGAGCCGTTAATTTTTACGGCAAGTTTGTCAGAGAAATGCACCAATTACGACGACCGTTGGACAATCTGTGGTAGAAAGACAACCAATTCGTCTTGAGTCAACAGTGTCGAGAATCTATCATCAACATCAAGAAAGTGCTTCAATCGGACCTGCTGGTGACTCATTACAACCCTGCTTTGGATATCGTCGTAGCAGGGGGAGGGGGGGGGGGATGGTGCTTTGGCTAGCATTGGTGTGTTCAGCAAAAATGTGTATTTTAACTATTCCTACAATTTCTTATAACATATTGAAATCGTCAAATTTGAACAAACTGCTAATTATCTCAAAAAACAGGTTTTAAGGTAGTGCTGAAAGAAAACCAATTATATCTCGTTAGGCTCTAGAAACTTATTGTCTTCAGCAACTTTTCTTAAAATTACCTGTTCTACAACTTTGTCAAAGACAATAATCCGTTATCTCGTAGATGGAAAAGTTAAAATTTGAAAGTGTAGTTAAGCCCTTTTGAAAGATTAGGCGTAATTTTCAAAACATGCGGAACAGCATTTTGAGCAACTGTTCTGAAGGCACCTAGTCGATAAAATTATGACAAAGGGGTGAAAATGTTTTTGGCCGTGTTTTTTCAGAATTGTGCCAATGTGGGGCGCCCAGTAAACAGGAATAGGTGTCGTTATCATGCATTATTTTGCAGATGGGAAAAATAAATGGCATCGCTCACGCTTCAAGAATTCCACTCCCAACCGTATTCAGAGATGGGCACTTACGCTACTTGGATTTGATTTCGACGTGGAATATATTTAAACTGATCACTTCGGATATGCAGACGTTCTCTCCCGGTTGATAAACAGTCATGAGAAACCAGATGAAGAATTAGTAGTTGCTGCAGTCGGCATTGAAGAGGAGTTGGACAACGTCTTATGTGACTCGTTCAGCAACCTTCCGGTCACGATCGAGAGGGTTCGTTCAGCCACGAAGAAAGGCAAGCTAAAGAACAATAGTAATCCGTCAACGCAATTACGACACCACATCTTGCCCAGTCTGATGACCAAGGCCGCCAAGACGATTAGAGGACTATATCCGGTAGTGAAATAAAGGGGGAGATGCTACCACCTGCTAGACAACCGAGTATGCCATGATATGATGATGATAACCGAGCTGTCAACGGGTCAGTTTTGAACTTCTTTCATTTGTAACATGACTTTAATGTGTAACAAGCGAGCGGTGCAAAATCTCCTATACCAAGTTCCCGAAGAAGGCCCTTCTGTGGTTGACGATCAGCGAGAAGGGAATATCCAAACCGCTGATCTTTCCTTGCGGACTTGCGGTGAACGGGGAGCTATAGAGTACGAAGTGCCTAACGGAAGATGCCGCCTTCATCAAGAAGTATCACGCAAATGACGTGGTCTTTGGGCCAGACCTGACTTCGACCCCTTCTTCTAAGAGATCACTGGAGGAGATGGACCTACTGGAGATAAACGTACCGAAGACTGCCAATCCTCCCAACGTCTCCCAGCTACGACCAATAGATTTTTTTTTATGAGGAATATCGAAGGAGATTCTAATCATTTCATGGCCAAAACGGAGGAGCAGCTGATCGCCAAGACCTTGAGGCCTTCGAAGGCGCGCCGAAAATCATGCCAAAATCCATCTATCCAGTTGTAGTTTTGGACGGATTGGCATGGATTGTTCTTTATATTGTATTATTAGACTATTATTTAACTAAATGTATTATTCTGTTAATTTTAAATTTCAATCTCAATTTCAGTGAGTGAGATAAGGCGCTATAACCTTGGCAAATTATTGCCAGACTTTTGGTTCAAATGCCAAAAGTCTACCCACAAGCAAAAGGAGCATAAAATTATCTTTCTAGCATCTATGCTCCCAACGTTAAATGCAAATTATCACATATTTTAACTCTATATGGTGGCGTTTGTTACGGGAGGTCCACGCTTTCTTCCTTCCCTCGATTCGGAGTAGTAGAGCGATTTCAGACACTTTTTCTGAAATTGCTCTATTTCTTGGAATCCTCTGTGTGGTACATGCTACACGGCCAGCCATTTTTACTCAGTTTTGAGTCGTTTTTGACTCACTTTCGTCAAAAGTGGAGTCACTCAAATTTGAGTAAATGTAACTGGGACTGACAAGCCGACAAATCAAAAACATCCATCTGATTTGAGTCGATGTTTTTGATTTGTCGACTTGACAATACCAGTTACATTTACTCAAATTTGAGTGACTCCACTAATGACGAAAGTGAGCCAAAAACGACTCAAAATTGAGTCGACATGGCTGGCCGTGTACGCAGTTGGCCTGGCCGGTGACAAGAAAAATGATGCATTCAAGAAGTCGTCATTTTCCAGGATGCTTTCAAGAATTGGCTGCGTTAGTGTGAGATTAGATTAGATTAGATCCTTTTGAAAGTAGACCGAATGATAGAAAATAGGGAATATAGCGTCTATTAAAATACAAAAATAGCGTCTATTAAAGTACAATAAGTCCATTAAAAACTGCCCATTTTCAACTGGCCTTCCCCCCATCGTCACATATTTGCAACCCCTCTCCCGTCCCCTTTTTTCCTTAAAATCGCGACTTCGAAGTTAAGTGAATAGTCGTTACAGGGGAACGCGTCAGTTTTCCAAGAGGAGGTCAAAGTTCTCGGGTGGAAAATTTGATCGATTGCCCTTGAGCATTAGCGTATCATTGTGCTTGCCATAACACTGTACGATTGGATGCTTTGGAATTGCTAAGAAAACTCTCAATTCAGAACTGAAGAAGTGCTTAAAAGCATACTAATTTGAGCGCCAGGCAAAGCCCCATATGAAGCTAAGTTGAAGAAGAATCAATCACAATCGAGGGTTGCTCAGGGTTGAGCAGTGGATGCAATACTATAACCGTCACAAATTTCCTTTCAGTCTCTCCACAAGCAACAAAAATCCTTGATATTCTGCTCAGAATCATTTCAGCATCTTACCACGAGAAATTAACCACTAAAATCATACAGAATCTGCCATCAAAATTCAATCCCAACTCACCTCGGAAGATGGCGGCACAGGTCAGGTACCGTCCGTGTCTGGGATCGCAAGCCGTCATCATGTTCTTCGAATCGAACATCTGTGCCGTCAGCTCGGGAACGGTGAGTGCACGGTACTGTTGCGAGCCCTTGGCCGTGAGCGGTGCAAAACCAGGCATGAAGAAGTGCAACCGTGGGAATGGAACCATGTTGACGGCCAGTTTGCGCAGATCGGCATTCAGCTGACCGGGGAATCGGAGACACGTCGTCACGCCGGACATTGTGACCTAAAATGGGGGAAAAAAAATGGAATCAACGACGTCGTTCCACTAATATGATGATAGTTTGCTCGATCGAATTAGTCCTCGACTCACGGAGATCAGATGGTTCAGATCAGCGTAGGCTGGGGTGGCCAGCCGTAGTGTTCGGAAGCAGATGTCGTAGAGTGCTTCGTTGTCAATGCAGTTCGTAGCGTCGCTATTCTCTACCAGTTGATGGACCGACAGGGTGGCATTGTACGGTTCGAGAACTACATCCGATACCTATGGGGTTGTGGGCAAGGAAAACGGTTAATACTTACAGAGACTAGATGGTTCAGATCGCCATAGGTTGGCGAAGTGAGCTTCAGCGTTCGGAAACAGATATCGTAGAGGGCTTCGTTATCGATGCAGAACGTTTCGTCGGTGTTTTCCACCAACTGATGAATGGACAAGGTGGCATTGTACGGCTCGACGACTGTATCCGAAACCTTTTCGTTTTATTTGACAGATGATACCACAGAGATATACACGAACGAAGACAAATGAAAGTAGAGAAAGGAGTAAGACATCATTTCAAGATACGAGAAAAAGCAAACTGTGCAGCTTGATGAAGATGAAAGTGAGTGCGGTGAAACGATGATGTAATTCGAGAAATGAAGCAATAGGAATCTGAAAACTCACCTTTGGCGAAGGAACAACGGAGAATGTGTTCATTATCCTATCCGGGTATTCTTCGCGAATTTTGGAGATGAGCAGCGTGCCCATACCGGAACCGGTACCACCACCGAGCGAATGTGCCAACTGAAAGCCTTGCAGGCAATCGCATGCCTCGGATTCCTTACGAATTACATCGAGTACGTTGTCGACCAACTCGGCACCCTCGGTGTAGTGACCTTTAGCCCAATTGTTACCTGTAACGTATTAATTCTATGAGATAATTGTCCAACCTTGAAGAGAATCAAACAACTCACCTGCCCCGGATTGGCCATAAACGAAATTATCCGGTCTGAACAGGGCGCCGTAGGGAGACTGGCGAACCGAATCCATGGTGCCCGGTTCCAAATCGACAAGAACGGCACGCGGTACATACTTGCTACCGTTGACCTCGGTGTAGTACACGTCGATGCGTTCCAACTGGAGGTCATTGTCGCCGTGGTAATGGCCGGTCGGATCGATGCCATGCTCGTCTGAGATGATTTCCCAAAACTGTCAGAGCAAATAGATAGGAAACAAAAGGGAAATATGTAAGGACGTTGGTACACAGCTTCTGAAGGCTAAACCGGGAATGGAGAAAAATGAGCCCAATTTATCACCGAGCTTGTAGCAGCAAGCATCACCCAAGGCCCTGCGGCTTGGAATGAGTAGCGCAACATGTGTGCTTGTGTGGTCAGGAGTAGATTATTCATTGACAAATCATGCTAATCTGTCTCGCTTTTCTGGGCGGTGTTGATGGATAGGTTTGGTCATTATGGACGATTTAGTGCAGTGAAATGACGGTGTAGGTCGCAGGTGTTGTTCTAGGTATTAGATAGGTTGATATTTTGAATCAGTATCATTAATAGTATAATGAATGTAGGCAATCAACATATTTGCAACGTATGTATTTTGAGATCATATTAATCCTGCCAAAATAATAATAATAATAATACAGCGTGGCATGAAATTTAATGCAACACATATAATGTAAGAATACCAGTTAGGGCTATAGGTACTTATTCTAGTTTGATCAAATTATGAACTATAGAATTCCTATAGGCCTATATTGGAACGCATAGCCATAACTGGTACATCTACCCTACGTTTCATGAGTGGCTTGAAGCGTTACTATTACAATTGGGTATTTTGAGGGTATACAGGTGCAGTGTTCGACATAACAAATGCAACTTTTACCTTACATTACTTTAAAGCGTAACTAAACTTTGAAATTCCTTTAACGAATTAAAGTAACATGCTACAATTGATGGCCCAGGAGTCTAGCATAATTCTACATGATTGCTGGAGTAATCTAGTATTCATTGACCGCACTCCGCTAGAGTTTTGTTGACAATTGTCATTTTGCATTAGCCAAAACATATGCAACTATCTGATTTACTTGGTCTTCAGTGCCTAAGTGTTATTGACCTCGCAGAAAAGTTTAATTTTATAGTAAAACTCTTGTTTACTATATATTTCAGTGACAATAAGGTAATGGTTGCGCTTAATACTTTTAGAACTGACAAAAATAATATGATCTTTATATTTGTGACATCAAGTGCTAATGACTCGAGACAGCCTTGGGATGAAACTTCAAAAGAAAATAATCGAAGATTACGTGGGCGGAATGTCACAAAAAAACATAAACAAGAAGACCACGTTCCACAACGTTAAGAAAGGACTCGATGATTGCAAGAGATCCTTTTATTTTTTTTTTTTTGATTTATTGGGTATTAGGGGGGCGTGGGGGGGGCGGGGGGGGGGGGGGGGTGTGGGTGGGGGGGGGAAAGAAGAGAAACGGCCGCCCCCGGTCCCGTCTCCTCGTGAGTGGGGGGAGGGGGGGGGGGGGGGGGGGGGGGGGGTGGGGGAGTCGAAGTTCAACATCGTTAGATGCGACGGAATAGGCAGCCCAGCATTCCTCTCGGCTTTATAGATAAAACTACATTCAAAACTGTTCTGTCTACCAACACCTCCTCTATGCTTCTTTAAAGCCAAAATTTGTACTAAAGCTTGCTTCAGATAGAATTGGAACAAAAACAATTGCCTGTATTTCAGTTATTTATTATTGAATTCAAGATCTTTTTTTATACAAATGTAGCGTTTTCTTCATACTTTTAAAAAAAATTACGGATAAAATTATTCGTCACGGTTTCGAAGGAATTCTCGAATTTTTCCTGTAACACGGCTCATTAGGCGGCGCGCACCTTCTTCGTCCATCGTTTTAGCTATCTTATTCCACCAGGTCTTCATCTGATTGATGTCTTTGACAACCTTTTCCTTTGCCTTGAGTCTCCTCTTCATGATTGCCCAGTATTTCTCAATAGGGCGGAACTGGGGGCAGTTGGGTGGGTTAAGGTTTTTCGGAACAACCTGGACCCCTTTCTCTGCATACCATTCTTGAACGACTTTGCTGTAATGACAGCTTGCCAAATCTGGCCAAAACATTACGGAGTGGTCGTGGGATCGAATGAACGGCAAAATTCGTTTTTGGAGACACTCTTTTTGGTATAGTTCCGACGTCATTGTCTTATTTGTAACGAAAACTTTCGTTTTTTTGCCACAGCTGCAAATGCCCTGCCAAATCATGAATTTTCGTGCAAATTTGTCGGCAAAAACAAATTTAAATTTGGCTGGAACATCCCCCCGAGCCGTTGCCAAGTAAAATTTTTGACCTGGGATTGGCCCGAAGTCAGCCTTGACATAGGTTTCATCGTCCATCAGAAGACACCCGTCGAACTTGGTCAGCACCTGGTCGTATAGCTTCCGAGCACGGATTTTGGCCACACTATTCTGTTTTATGGTCCGATTTGGCTGTTTGCTAGCTCAATACGACTTGATTCCTTCCCGGAGTCGAGTTCTCCTCACGGTACTATGGGCAGCACCGAATTTTCTGGCCAAATCACGGTCCGACAGATTGGGATTCCTCTTAATCGTCTTCAAAATCTTACCACGCAGTTTCCGGTCGAAAGTTCCACTCCGACGATTGGCTTGAGGCTTCCGAATTGTCGTCAATGTTTCCTTATACCGTTTGATAACGCGCCATACGGTATTTCTGGGCAATTTCAGCTGTTTAGCTAGCCTAGATGCAGACCACAATGGATTTTCCAAATAACTGTGCACAATTTTTTCCCTTCTTTCGGCTTCCATGTTGATTGTTTACAAAGTACAGTCGATTTGCGGAATGTCAAAAATACATACGTGAAGCTGACAAAATTCCCGACACGTGGGCGCCAAGAACTTCCAAATCCGTCCACCAGGAGCGCCACAATATGAGCAAAAGTTTGTTCCAATTCTAAATGAAGCAAGCCTTAAGTGGCCCACTCTATAGACGGTTGTGAAAACAATTTAATAAAACCTTTATAAGACCTTAAAGTTTTGAAAATGTTGTAGTGATAGATGCTATGACCACTTGATAACCTTCATAACACCTATTTGCTGTCATGAAAACCAGCATACGGCCAAGTGACCACAAATGTCAAACTTAACTGTGATATCGTGATTATTTTTTTTGTACTGCTTTGTTCGATTCTCTGCTCTTCTGATTCATTTAGCAGTAAATATTATCTGAGAAAAAAGGTCTGGTGTTGCGGGAAAATTTTTTTGAAAGCAAAATATTCAAAACAAATTGAGTTTTTTACTCCGTTTCATGCTCCAAATCATATACAAATTTCCGATAAGAGCGGGAAATTAATGCACCTCGGAAATAATGCGAGTTTATAACAATAAACACAAAATTAAAACAAATATATTCGATAAATTAAGCACGAATTTCTTGAAAATAGATGGAATTCAACAAGGTTATCTAAAAAAAGGCAGAAATTGGTCTCCGATCTACAGTTCATTTGCATTACATTTAAAATTTGGTGCATTTATTTTTCCACATTTAAATTATTTCTTATATTTAAATATGGCGATTGGAAAAAAAAAATCACAACTCTGCCATAGAGCCAAGTTATCTTCGCAATGGCTGCTTTAAAACTATTTGATTATTTGGAGGCTTCCCTCAATGCCAATTTGCCGTTTAATGCATTTACTGGAGGCAAAATGGTTTTAAAATGCTTTTTCAACTGACCATTATAAGATAATATGAATAAGTCCTAAAACGGCATTTCAAAACAGCATTTTATGAGTTCATAAAGTCGAAATAAAACCTTTGATAGGAGTACAAGGAATTTGAGAAAACGAGGTTTTAAGATCGTTTTAAACAAGCTGTGTAGGTTCTCATAAACCTGACTAAAATATGAAACCTATTGGCAGCTCTTGGTGTCATAATAAAACCAAATTGATTTCTAGTGGCTTTGAAAAATATCTTAATAAAACTTAATAAAGCAAGATGGTTTTGGCAATGTTGCTTGGGAGTGTACGCGCGACCGATCGGAAAACGCTTGGATTCACGATACTGCCAGAGGAGGAAAATGTGATGGTCTGGGGAAGTTTTTCTGCGAACGGTCTGGGGTTCGATCGTTTCAAGTACAATGGCATTCCCAAAGATGTTATGCTACCGTATGCAGAGTGGAATATGCTAATTAAATGGACATTTCAACAAGATAACGACCCCAATCATACCGCCAAAGTCGTCAAACAGTGGTTTAAGGATGACAATGTAACAGTTATGGATTGGCCACCGCAGTCTCTGGATCTCAACCCGATCGAGAACCTTTGGGAGATCGGAAATCGAAGAATCAAATCGCGAAATCGTGCGCAATACGGATCAACTGTTTAAGCAAATCCAAAAAGCTTGTGCAAAGATGCCACAAAGCATTATTGATAATCTGATCCACTCCATGCCTCAAAGGTGTAAACGACAATAATGGATTCGCAACGAAATGTTGAAAGCCGAGGACAATCTGGTGGCCAATATACGAAGTTGCATTTGTCTTTATTCGACACAATAGCTTTGAATTATGTTTATTTTGATGATCTTGGCATGCCTTTTTCTTTTTGATAATTTACCACAATTTTTAACTGTACAATTTTATGATCGTTTTTGATTGGTTGCAAATGTTTTGTCCAACACAATGAATGTATTTTGCAATTTGAAAATGGACAGAAACTATTTTTAATAGAGTCAAATAAAAGTACGATTACATTAGCAAAAGCACCATTTTACTACCACCGGAAAGAGATGGGCAATTAGGCCGAATGCCACTAGCCCAAATGCCATTAGCACAAATTGGTTTTAAGGCCGCCAATGTATGATGTATGATTTATGATATGTAGTACCACCCATTGTAACACGGAAACTAAGTCCGACAGCAATGGGCTCTCCTCTCTGTTAGACTTGATCAAGCTTTAATAACCACTGATTATCCTAATCATGCCGTTGTATGAAGGGCCGAAAAGTGGTTGGGTGGATCGATAGGCAACATGACTTATACGTATCCACAGGGATATAAAGAATCTCCTTCCAACAACAAGACTGAACAATTGGTCAAAAGAGCAAGCTATCTAACATGAGGATGCCCCGATGGGCGGGGAGAAGAGCCCGCCCTCTATTCACAAACTGTTAGCAATGGGGAGTTGGCATGCCCACTCTCCCCATCCAGAGTGCTTCAATCGGGTGCCCTGATGGTCCCTCCCATTCCCATGAATATAATGGTGTATATATTTATGTAAATGAAAAATGCTACAAGCATTCGTATCTATAATATATGATCTTCATTCGGTTGATCCTGAAATGCAAGAAATGTTGTAAAGTGCTAAAGTGTAGAAATCTGTGTTTCACGCTTAAGCAAGTTTTCGTTCGTTTTCAGCGATAGCAGCATTTCACCACAATCTTAATTTGAGGTATCCTGAACAAGTTTGTATAGTAGATTATAATAGCTTTATTGAAATTTTACAAAGGCCGCCAATGTGTATCAAAATTCATTTATTTTCATTTTTGTTCTGCTTTTTTTTGTTAAAATTTCAAAGAAGAAAAAACTTCAACGTAAGAGAAATTGAATTGATTGAAAATTTTAAAATTTCAAAGAAACTGATTGAAAGAAGGAACGATCTCTTGTGAAAAATTATCAGTTTCTTGTCCCAAAGATGACAAGAAATACTAAGTTCAATCTTCAACGAGACATGTTGGCAAATTTAATGATAAGAGGAACGTAATGAACGTATGAAAAGAGTGAGAATTAAATGGAATAAAAATTGGCAAGCAGAAGGAATTTGTTCTCTCACGCTCTCGTTTAACATTAGTTTTCAATGATTCTTGTTCATGCGAGCGGATTTTTTCCAAAGCAGAAAAACTGGTTTGTGAGAAATTTAGAAGGATGACCGCGAAAAATATTTCGTAAATTATGTTTGTAAATGTCAACCACACTTTAAGTGTAATTAATTTTTTTTTTTGACGTACGACTACGTCTGTGTTTTCAATACCGGGGTACAAGTTACAAATGCGAAAAGTTGGAGCGCCATGAAATATAATTTTGTACGTTAATCACTCAGTCATTTCACGACCGATTTCCAAAATTTTTGCACAAATCGATCGGGACATTTTCTGCGCTTCGATTCCAGTATTGAAAACTATTGATTATAAACATTTTACTATTCAAAACTTAATAACTATCAAGCGCCGTAAAAACTAGAATCAACTAATCACGCGCAGCTGAACGGCTGTTTCCCAACACGGACGACAGATTCATAAACTAACCGGTTTGGGTGTGTATATGTGCCGAAGCCGTAATGTTTTCGACATTTGCATATTTGGCAACGTTGTACACACATTGCCTTAGTAGAAACCGTATGCATTTGGTGGTGAATGAAGCCCATCTCTTGGGGTAAAAGTGCCCCAAATGACTAAGTGTATGGGAGTGCACCCAGAAGACGATCTAGATCGCTTCTAGATCTAGATTTTTTGTCGATATGAACTCTAAAAAAAAAAACTATAAGGGACAGCCCAATGGGGTTGTACGCAAAGTTGACGTAGGACTACGTAGCAATGTGTAATGAATTTTATTATTATTATTTTTAATTGCCTGTATTAGAATAGAGGCTGCATTGATCGATTGGATCAAGAAGCCTTGCCGAAAATCAGTGTATAACACACGACCGGTTTATGTAGACAAAGTTAAACCGTTTGATGCATTGTCTGGTTCAACATGGTAGATTAGTTTCGTTCGTTTCGTAGAGCAACATTGAAACGTAGGTGCTGTTCTAATGGGACGTTGGATCGGCATAGATAAGTAAGTATGTTAGAAAATTCTATGATTTGCTCTTTACAAATCTTTTGGCGGTGCTAGACTGCATTTAAATGTTGGTATGATGAAAGGGCAACGGCTGTGCTGGCAGTGGTGATTGTGTTGATATGATCGACTAGCTGGAGACCATTATCCTTATCGCGTTATAGATTGTTGAAAGTCTGTTTGGGAATTCAAAGTCAATTATTAATGATATTTTTGAACATTGACTTGACAGTTCCAACTGATTGAAGCAACAATCTCAAAAATCTATCGAGAAATGATAAAGTTATTAGCGTTCAAAATGTTTCAAATATTCGTGATGGTCGCTATTTTTCAAATTTTCATTTGACCTCTACCCTAGCCGATGGACGTAGTCTAGGTCAAAATAGCGTGGGTGTTCGTAGACCAGCATTAGAAAGTAAGTATGTGAGAAAATTCTATTGTACACTCTTTAGAAAGCATTTGGTGGCTCTGAAAAGGGCCGTGTGGTTTGAATGATGATACGGACACGGTCGTATTTGCTACGATGGTTGAGAGGGTCCTGATCTTTATGGCATGAAAGATAGTTGAGGACCTGTTCGAAATATGAATTTTATATACAAGTACATACAAGGTTTCTTTAAAGAATATGTAACTGTATAAAAATCATTATGTTAATTGGTCATCAATTTAAACGATTTTTTTTTTGCAGGAATTCAATAAACCCTTAATAACTTCTCCAAATGTTTGAAAGTCGACTTTAAACTCATGCTATTATTTAAAATAGCTTAAAGATTTATTCGCTCCGATTGCTGCTCTGATACTTTGCAGCCATATTCTGCGACATTTCACTTTCTCTTTCAAACACTTTCTCAAAAATATTTGATTCCTATTGCAAGGTAGGGACTCTATCCAACGCACTAAAACGAACAGAAACACTTTCAAGCACTGATTGGATTTTGAAGAGAACATTACCAACATTGAACAACTTGTTATAATAAAATTATGTCTGTAATAGGGAAATCATAACATGCCAGCAACCAGCGGGCTGCGATTGCAAAAGGCAAATAAACTTTAAACGACCCTGAGTTATTTTCTATACCGAAACATGATTTTAAGAAATATTTGGTATTTATCGAACAGAAATTGTGCGAAATTCAGGATCGGCCAGGATTTACGAATTAGGTAGGTGTCATGCGGATACAATGAGCAAACTCTTATAATAATTCAGTATAACACTCTTTCAAAATCAGAATAGTAGCCCTGAAGAGATCTTTTTGTGTGAAATACATCATATAATAGTTATTGACATTCTGTCGAAATTTGGGAACCAGGGCGCTAAACACAGATGGTTCTACCCCGAAAAATGCCGTTCTGCCTGTATAGACATAGTGATTGCGGATTTTTAACACTCAACGTTGCGTCTTATCTACATCATCTACATATATATCGATATCATCTTCAAACATATCAATATCATCATCAAATACATTTATATCATCTACATATATATCGATATAATCTACAAATATATCAATATCATGACCATATACATCTATATATTTATCTATATCATCTACATATATTTCGAAATCATCTACATATATATCTATACATATACATGTACATCATATCGTGATATGACTACCAACTGGATCATACATGTTTCCCTCCAAATTTGATAAATTTGCCACGAGCTTGGCATAGCACACGACTGCATTAAAAATGGCTGTCCAGCCAGCCACTCGCTAGCGACAGCCGCTGAGCCATCATTCTGGCTGGTTGCTCGCCCGCGTACCCTCCTGCAGGGTACTTGCAACCGCCAGCTGCCAGAGCAGTACTGGCCCATTGCCGCTCTGCACAGCTCCATGGCTGCCGAGCGAATGAAGAAAATTTGAAGGTGTCCCCGTTTTATATCGTGCACTGCTGCATGTGAGACGTTCCTTACTTAAATTTGAAGTCTGTGATAGGAAAGTACTGTGCATTTAGTAAATTTACTCTGAAAAATCGGCATTATAAGACATCACCTTATATTTGCGTTAATTTCAATAGTTGAATGTTAAAAATCAATAGTTTTAAATATTGAAATCGAAGCGTAGAAAATGTCCCGATCGATTGGTGCAAACATTTTGGAAATCAATCGTGGAATGACTTAGTTATTAACGTTCAAAACCTATATATTTTTCGTGACGCTCCAAATTTTCGCAATTCGAACGTGTACCCCAGTATTGAAAACACAGACGTAGTCCTACGTCAAAACTGCTGGAGCGTAACGTACGAATATGGACAGGGGGACGATTTTTGTCGTCGTCGAACGACCGTATGTACGGAAAACGCAACATCTGACGTCTGTCCCCTGCGGCTAGGCAATCTCACACACCCCACACGGGTAGGGAGAAATTTTGAGTGGATTCGGCTTGCCACAACATCCTACTTTTGCGGGGAAGGATATAACAGTAGGCGGCGAGCTCGTCGCTTCTCCGCTAACGACAATGCCGACCGACGACAGGAATGCGGAAAACAGGGAATCGAAATCAGTTTAGCAGTATCCGGGGTTTTTTTTTATTTTATTGGAGTGGGGAGGTTTTTTTTATCCTATGATCAAATCACGAAGATGATTTTCGGTTGGTTGAATATGTTAAACACTTGTTCCGCATTGACAGGACGATGGAATATAGCGTTGTTCTAACAATTCAATTATTCATGGCTTGCTTTGTTTCTAATTTGCTCGCCAAATGAAACATAGTCGGCTGGGCGGTTTCAATTTTTGGTTGAATTTTTGCTGTGTTTGAATATCACCACCGGCATCTTCTCGGAACAAAAGCCCATTTACCAACTAGTTCAAATATGCAATAAATATGTCATAATCAGAGCTCCCCCATCGTAAAATATGGGTTTATGGTTGCCCTGTTTCCCAATTCTCCACAAGGCTTAGGGTTGAATTTCAGCTGAAGCGCGCTAATGCGAGTCCTATCCCTGGCTTTGCTCGTCGACTTTTCCCGGGCGTAGTAAATTGAATTAACGTTTAATTCTGGTGAAACAAATGAACGTTGTCGGTTACCTCACAAGTAGGTTTGCCGCTTCTGCTGGCTGGTGCTGTTGTCAGGAGTAATGGTAATTGACTTCGCTATTGGATTCATCAAACACATGCTGCTGCCAAATGAACCGAGCTAATGATCATAAACTACTCAAATAACTCTCAACGTATGAGTTCCACCCGATTCGCCTAGATCCTAGAAGTTGGCGCTGATGCCTTTCTAGGAAGAGCACCAAGAGTAACTCATAAATTAGGTTATCGCTTATTTTCACTCCCCCATGAAGATTCGTACTCGTTCGGCATCTCGCTGCTGCCGAGGACATCACATCCCAACCGGGCGGCACAAGCCGAAGAAGATACATATACATTGGTGTGCTGCGAATCAGATGGATCGAGTATCAGAAAGCGAAACCGATGGGACTAGGTTTTATTTCACTTTTTTCGCGCTCGTTCCAGAAATCCCCACGGAGGATTAAAAGTAAAATTTGAAACGTGAAAGTTTGAATTTATTTAGCTGGCGCAATCATAGATGGCAATGAAATTTTCATTGCTTTCAAACACCTTTCGTTTTCACAACAATGGGCGTCTGAAACTGTCTGCTGGCCTTTTCAATTTTGTCAGAAAAGTTTTCCAATATTAATCTCCGTTTCGTCAAACGCGATTTCTCTCTACATCGAGACAGCAGCTATAAAGAAGATCCTTGCTGTGGAAGCATACCTACTTCGTTGAAAGTGGCGAAAATGCGCCAATTTCTGATGATGTTCGCCATATTTCCACTTGAGTGCAAATGCCACCCGGCAAAGGGCCATCTTGTGTCTTTGCAAAAGATTGTAGTCGGAAGCGTGTACGTACATATGTGATAACAACATTGTCGTCGTCAATATCGTTTTCGCGTCTATTCTCCCCTCGGGTCCGTTTGTGTGTGTATAGAGAATGGGCCAAGTGGAGCACATGTTCGCCGAACAACAGCTTGTGCCAACAACTTTCGTTGATTGAAATTGGAAATGAATATAGTTATGTTGTTTGATGTTGGGTTCGTTCGTATGTCTATGTCATGTTAGTTAGGAAGCGATAATGCGGGTGGTGCCGCGGCGGGGCAACATCTTGAGCCTTTGAGTCGCGCTAAGATCTCCGATATGGGCGCAGAGATATGAATTATGGAGCGTGGGATATTGGAGTGTCGAGGATAATTGTTGATTAGCGCTAAGCGGTTACACAGGCTGCGATGTGATGGCTTTGTTCTGTGAGCCATGGGTGTAGTTAATCGGATTATTCTGCGGTAACATGGTGGTTTGAGAGACACAGATTGTTGATGGCATAAATTAGCTACGAGTGGTTAATTTTGAATCCGCTAATCAGTTTGCTGACGGGTGTTGCACTTAATGATGTGGGTGAGTGTAAGGTGTGGGGTTCTTAAGAAGTTCACAGAAAATGTATTGGTAGAAATTAGATGCTTTATATAAGGTTTTATCAGTTCTAGATTTTAGCGAAGATACTTGTATATTAAACCAAACAACCAACAAGTCATTTTATCCGGCGTCAAGCACCCTAGTTATCCATTTATAACATCATAGTTAAAATTGGTAGCTAACATAATGATGGCTATATTTTCCAGGTATAGTGCTGCCAAAAATTAAGTATACATTCCAATTATACTTAGCGTTTTGTTATTATCTAGTTTATATGTACGGATTGAATTCCTTCGTACAAAATGCACCTTTGGGTATATTCTTCTATGGGCGTACAAAAAGATACAGAACACCAGCAGATTCCCGAAGCGAATTCATTTTAAGTGTGATGAATATACAGTTTTTGTGTGGCAATAATAGAGTATACTTGACAGTAAAATGATGGAAAATCAGTTTCAAAATAAACTTCAGTATTTAGTATGCCCTTCCGTTCGCATTGATACCTGCTTGGAGACGCCTTAGCATACTTTCCACTAGGTTCTGAAGGTGTTGTTGAGAAATGTTAGATGTTAATGTTATGTGAACAAATTGCCACATCAACTTTCAAAGGTGCCTGAACCAAATTGACAGCTTGTAATGATCACTTGAAGATGCGTTAGGGGACCATTGCCCTGATATTTCCAAATGTAGCACGTAAAAAATATGCCTTGTAAAATATGCCTTGTCTTCTATAACTAAACGTGATGGAATTGAGTAAACGCGTTGAGACTCATCGGGAATGATCTCATATGCATCCGTCGAACCGTTCTGAACGGCCGTTATGAGAATATCACCATCAAAATCTCACATGCGCATCACATCTTACCAATTACTAACGCTTTCTCTCCTTTCTCTTGTTCTCTTCCCTATCTTATGACCGCGAGCAATACTATATGGCAATTGTGCTACTTAAGTCAGCTCTTCAAAAGCAGAAAGACCATGACGACTACCTGGACCCGACATCAAAAGGAAATTAAAGCAATAAGTAAAGAACGGTATATAACTCTAACCAATGTTACTTTCAGCTAAATTTTCTAAAACAAGGTAAGCCATCAAATGACCACACCAAATGTACTAAATATTCATTGCATAACAAATAACGGGGAAAGGGAGGGACCGTCAGGGCACCGAAGTGAAATGATTTGGATAGGGAGCATGGGACTGCCTCCTCCCTATTGTAACACTTCGCGGAACGAGGGCGGGCTCTTCGACCCCATCTATTGGCTTTATTCTGTCAAACGAGGGCTCGATTCTAGTGCTGTGAATGTGAACTTGGTTTTGGAAGGAGATTCTCTTCCCTATATTCGCGGGTTTCGCGTAAGTGTCTCTGCTTACGGGCCCGCCCAAACGTTTTTGGCCCATCATACAGGAGCTTGATGATCACAAACAGCAATAGAATCCTAATCAATTTTTTTTTCAGATTATGCAGACTGCTAAGGAAAGTTACCTTGCTACAATAGACGGTAGTATTACATCATCATCACTTTCTAGTAAGATAACCTCAAGATGATACATTATAACACGTTGAATGATGTATTACGTTATTGTTACGGCTGCTTGAATGCACGAATATGGATTTCCGGAAAAACTGACGCGGTTGATCAAAGCAACGATGGATCGAGTGATGTGTGTCATCCGAGTATCAGGGACGCTCTTGAGTCCCTTAGAATCTCGGAGAGGGTTACGGCAAGGTGATGGATTGTCGTGTTTGTTGTTTAACATTGCACTGGAGGGTGTGATTCGAAGAGCTGGGATAGACACGAGTGGCACGATCTTCCGGAAGTCTGTCCAACTATTTGGCTTCGCCGACGACGTTGATATCGTAGCACGTAACTTTGAGACGATGGCGGAAACGTACATCAGACTTAAAGCTGAAGCTGGTAGGATTGGGCTTGTGATTAATGCGTTGAAAACAAAATACATGAAGGGAAGAGGCTCACGAGAAGACAATGTTAGCCTCCTAGCACGAGTTCAGATCGACGATGATGAAATCGAGGTAGTAGACGAATTCGTGTATCTGGGCTCATTGGTGACCGCCGATAACGACACCAACAGAGAAATACAAAGGCGCATTATGGCTGGCAATCTTGCCTACTTTGTACTCCGAAGGACGCTAAGATCGAACCTAAGTTCGCCGAACCACAAAGTTGACCATCTACAAGACATTAATTAGACCGGTAGTTCTCTACGGCCACGAAACATGGACATTGCTAGCGGAGGACCAACGCGCCCTTGGAGTCTTTGAACGGAAGGTGCTGCGTACGATCTACGGTGGAGTGCAGATAGAAGACGGAACGTGGAGGAGGCGAATGAACCACGAATTGCACCAGTTGCTGGGAGAACCTCCCATCGTACACATCGCAAAAATCGGTCGACTACGATGGGCTGGGCATGTCGTAAGAATGTCGGACGACAGCCCTGTGAAAATGGTCCTCGAAAACGAACCGACAGGTACAAGAAGAAGAGGCGCGCAACGAGCAAGATGGAGCGATCAAGTGGAAGGCGACCTGCGGACCCTCCGCCGACAGCGAGGCTGGCGAGGTACAGCCTTGGACCGATTACAATGGAAACAACTTCTGTGTACAGCAGAGGCCACGCCGGCCTTAGTCTGATTGGTAAGGCAAGTATGCTTGAATAGTTTTTTAAGAAACTGCATTGATAGGGGGAACTTTTGTTAGTAATATTAATAACAGCAAAGTTGTAACATGAGCATGAGCATGATTGGCCACGCGATAGGTGCTACTCCGTTATTGCCAGATCAGTTGTAATTACACAGAGAACCAATAGATGATGCATGGGACTAGCATACATCCTCAATGTGTAAAAACTGGTGATCCCAAACTAAGGCCATACGGGCGCCGGCCTCGCCCGAATGCCCAAATACCAATGCAGGTCAAATAAGGAAAGGGTAGGAATGTGTTGACGTGATATTCGCTTTGAAGGAAACCGCGGAGTCCACTGCACTTCCACGAGATATCACTGGGATGTTGGACATAATGGTTAGGTTTGCTGCAGGATCCGTTTTGGTAAACGGTGTGCTGAATCCAACGAACCTCGGCATCAAATAAGATATTTAACTACTATAGTATGTTCCCGGTTTTTCTCTGTACGGCGATGCACATTAAAATAATTCAAACGTTGGCACCGATTTAAACCAACAGTATGGGCGTTTTGGGGCCACTAACAAGAATGAGCGGTTTATTTCAATAGATTACAAAAATACCTTTAAAACATTGAGTTTGAGGACCAATTAAAAGCAACAGGAAGGATGCTGTTAGGGCCACTTACAAATGTGGGTGGTTTATTTCAATAGACTACAAAAATACGTTAAAATGTCGAGTTTGAGAACCGATTCAAATATTAACAACAGGGAAGTTGCTACAGACAGAAAAATGCTTTAAACTGCACAGATTTTAAAATTACTTGTTAATTGCTGCCTTTATTGTCAGATTGGTTTCAAATCGTTCAGCATAGTTGACTCTAAATGAACAATTCAGAGACTTATTCTCTTCGACAGATCTTTCTAGTATGTTAAAAACAATGAAATCTTAGTTCCAGATCAGGCAACAACGACAACTTTAGAGGGTTTGCAAAATGGATTGGTGACTAACGGAATCTACATTCCTTGAAATTTTTACAAAACTGGAATCATTTTTCCATGACTCATTCGTTAATCGATGACAAGTTACTCAGTCCCGAAATGTGCTTATCAGATCGCTAGCGCTGTTGTAGATAAAGCAGCAGCAACTATTAAGGTTCTTATCACAACAAACAGCAGTCAATTATTTTTCCAAACGCAAACGGGTATCTGATCGTCAATATTACACATTACGTCAACACGCTTTGACGTCTAAACAAATAATGAACTCAATACTTAGTTGCTGTTCAAATAAAAATGGTGAAGTCTTCAATAAACTTTTCCGGCTTTTGTTTTCTTCACATGGCACATTCCTCCGCTTGCATCCGACCTCATCGCATTATTTGAGGAAAAATAAACCATTCTAAACATAGAACGGTCACATGTGCCAGAGGGATCAATTTCCCCTGAACACTGAATAATTTCCCATTTTAGAGCCCCGAAAAAAAAATCAAGCCATATGACACATAAAGTTATTTAAAAGTATTTATACTAAATTTCGGGCGTTGAGCGAACGTCATTGGATGAACAAATCTAGAGACCACGTGATTGCGAGGGGCGGCGAGTTGTAAAATTTTGTCGCATTCTTCAAACCGGCATGATTATCACCTACTTACCAACCTACCGGTGCAGATGCTAATTTAGATCAATTGCCATAGCTCTGCCAGTCTCCCATTCCCACATAGAGCGTCGGAAAGGAAAGAAAGTAATGAAAACATAACGGATTGTGGTATGCGAGCGAACTCATTTCCCATGGCGGTGTGTACAAATCGCATTGTTTAGCAATGTCATGCCGCTTCACTGTGGTGTTCGGCTCAAATGTTGGCAAAAACTTTGAAAACAAAAAAAATATCTTTTCGAATTTATTAATTTAGGAAAAACTAAATTTGAGATGTTCTCAACATTGAATGTACATAGTTCATTATTAGATAAAAGTTCATAACGAGCTTCCACCACTGTGCGCCCGGGTTGGATGGTATTTGGATGGGAATGAGCCGGTTGACGAGATAAGCCTGAAGACAGATTATGCTGCGCAAGTTTGTTGTTGATTCATTCAACAGTTCGTGCTGTGCGTGCGGCTTTTGGGAAGTATGACTGAAGAGAAATAGCAACGCCATCAGCATTATAGAAAAGGGAACTGGGCTTTCCCATATAAAGTCTCAAATAGACCGTAACCGGGTGGCTCGGATAGATTTGCATCGCAAGATGGAATCAAGTTTTCGCATTCGTAAAATGTCAGCTTTACGGTGGAGTTAATTAAAAAAAAAATTAGTTTCGATTGAAAGATTTCACTTCGCGACACAGTTGACGCAACACCGCAGACATGGGTGCACACGTAGTCGCTGATTTCCGTCCATAAAAGGTGAAGACTAGATAAGTTATCAGCAATGCAAGGCTTGCTTTTGGAGAAACCGTTTGAACATTGGCCGCTTATGCAATCACTTCTAAGGCCCACTTGCGTGCTGTCGCCTGCTGCTAGCTGACTCAAAAATAGAAATTGAGTCCATATTTCTTTTCGTAGGTATCATCGGACTTGGTTTGAAATGGGAAAATTAAGAAAGGCCACGTTTCACTGATTGGAACACTGCACACACACCTTTGATCCAATCTGATTTCCGCACTGACCGGCCTGCAGATGCACAATTTCTCTCATGATGACTGCGATGCGCGACGGAGGCGATGACCACGATTACCGTACCAGATAGTAATTAGATTAGCGCTTCAGTACACACCCGAGCGAACGGACAACTGGCGATGGGGTGTTTTTCTCGCGAACGATCGACTCTGACTATCCACCGTTTTCCTCTTGCGCTACACTGCGTTTGTGTTCTAATTCTATTATTGGGTTAGAGAATGTTGTCTCCTTCGTATGTGTCGGGCTAAATACACACTACGGTGCGGTGTGTGATGCTTTCTACGACCGCTCAGAGTGATAACTAACTAGTGCTGCGAGAGGCGACTGGGAGGAAGCCGTAAGCGCGATAACTTATTGCTACTTTCGAACCGGCGGCACACTGAATACTGAGCACGGCGGAATGAAATGAATTTTCTTTTCACCCCACTACACTCGAGTTTGACGCGCTTCTACTAAGCCGTACGTAGGTATAGGGTCTTGTTTACCTGGGTAAGATGGAGGTGGAGGTAAGATGGACAGATTATTCACTTGCTTTTGTCCATTCGCGTTTTATTATCATCGGATTAAGTGACAATGAAATGACTATGATGTGAAAAAGTGAATCAACATAGAACAAGACAATCACATGTTGCTTCAATGTCAAACTTGAGTTTCGATTATCAAGTGTAAAATCTTAAACATCTTTTGAAAGTATGCTAACTTCAAATTTGCTCATTTTCGAAAGTATTATTTTAATTTCACAAGGCTGTTTAGTAGAATATGCATTGTAAATATTTTGACCCTTAGTTTAGTTTAGTTGAATTTAAAAAAAACAATTGAAAGTTGATATACGGTGATCTTCACTATGAAATATTTGAATTAAAATACAAAGCTCGATTCACTTAATATTTGGACGCAAAAAATCAGCTCTATCTTAGGTTTGTTTTGATGAAATAAAACAGTTTTGCAGTCGAACTAAAGTGTTTCTACTGCACTCGCAGCAAAGAAATATCAACAGTCTTATTCTGTTTCGGTTTTGATGAAATGACAAACTTTTCTTGAAATACCTAACATCATCTTTTGGACAACTTGAGCGATCATTTTATTCCACCATCTCTTCATCCCTGCAGCATCCCGAGTCACTTTTTCAGTCTGTTTCAACTTCCGCCTAACAATCGCCCAATATTTCTCGATTGGGAAAAATTTAGGGCAATTGGGTTTGTTGAGGTCCTTTTCGATGGAAACGACCCTGTTGTCACGGTACCACTGAACTGCCTTCTCGACTGTAGTGGCAGCTAGCCAAATTTGGCCAAAACTTGACAGGGTATTTGTGTGCTTTGATGAGTACTAGAATGCGTTTTTGAGGCATTCTTTCTTGTAGAGCTTCGAGTACATACTCTGATTTATAACGAAAATTTGAGTTTTTTGTCAACAGCTGCAAATCGCTTGTCGAATCAAAAATTTTCAACGAACTTATCGAAAACGAATATATTTGTGTTGGAAACATCTCCACGAGCCGAAGCCACATGTAAAGTTTGTCCCAGAAGCTGCCCAAAGCCCGTCTTTACATACGTTTCGTCGTCCATTGGTATGCATCCTGGCTACCTCCTGAGAACTTCTCTATATAACATTCGAGCGCGTGTTTAGCCGTTCGGTTTTCTTTCAGTCGCCGGTATGGCTGCTTGCTGGCACGATAAGAATGACGATCATTCGATGATCCTTTCGAACAATAGTTTTTCGCCCACAGAAACGTTTCAGTACACTGCACACACACTTAGAAATTATAAGTTTGTAAAAAGTCGGGGAACGTAAAGAAAGATTCAGTGTAAAATTATGTCCCCTGAAACTGACACATACGCAATTCGACGAAAGATGTGTTTGATTGAATTTACATTTTCTCATCTCTTTAAACTCATTCTTATGTGCTAAAGGGCGCTTGCATGTGTCGGTCTCAGGGGACAGAAATTTACATGACATTTTGGTAGTGTGCACGGTAGATTTAGCCAAATTCAACGATTTCGCCCATGTTTGAACCTGACCGCGTTGGATTTTCAACGTGGGTGTCCAACATTAATTTCCTTCATTAGGCTTCCATTTGTCGCGACCTTTTTTAAAACTTAGTGTATCGTGGTTAAACTTTTACTGAAAAGTACAGCTTCCCAAACAATCGAGGGCGCTTTAAATCAATAAGTAGTGCGTCCAGATTTGAAGTGTATCGCTAAGAGTTTACTGCCTATCAAGGGTTTAATACTTGCACAAATAATGGTACAACGTTTCTGTTCGAAAAAGTCGTACACCACACCGGTAATCAAACCCAGTCATTTTCAGCATGGGTTTGCTTTGTAGCGCACGTTGGCGATGAAAAGATCATGAGTTACATTAGCACTTATAGTTTTATTTACCTAAATTATGGTGCCCACTTTACCCTCACCATCCATACCTACCTACACCAGTGAACGAAGCGCGCACAGTTGTGACGATCCATCGTAATAATCGACGTGATGTTTGATATAAACCCGCATGCTCATCACAGTAGGCGAGAAAGCGCAGCGTGCGCAAATGACTGAATGAAGCCTGTAGTTACCAAGGTTCACAGTGTGTTTGCCAGAATAACAAACCTTGACCAATGCATAGAAGGTACTAATCTAGGCTAACACTAATACTGATGAAATTTGCAGCGAGACTGGAGATGAAACATTTCACTAGGAATTATGTTTTGAAAATGAAATGAAAAAAAAAAAATGAGTAAGAACGGGTTTTTTTTTTACAAGAAGAGAACAACGTTTCAATAGTCGTTTTCAGTGGGATTGCAAAATGTTTCGTCTCTAGGGAAAAGTTTTTTTTTCTCGATTTCTGAAATGGCTACGGTTTCAGCTAGACCAGCTCTGACGAGTCTGACTATGAATCTTGTTTCAGTTATAATTTCTGGTCTCAAATTTCATAGCTAACATGATGATGTACCGTACCATGTTTTTATCAAATAAAGTCAATGAATTGCAATTTTCTGGATGTGAATATTAATTTGGATTAATGAATAAGGAGTGTATCGAAAAGTAGTTATAAACATTCGATGCGTTATTACGCATAAACTACTGTATATATTTTTAGCGTGTAAGCGCCATTTGCTTTGTTTACATGTCAAAAATGATTATTCGGTTCATTCATTTCCGTTGATAAAGTTGTATTCAAAATGTCGCGAATTGAATTTGAGACTAAAAAGAAAATTCTGCACACTTGGTGCACCGAAAAGGGTGTTACTTACAACCAGATTGCGAAAAGAGTAAATGTTCACCCGGCAAGTGTAAAACGCATCATCGAAAAGTTTGGTAAGGAGTGCTCCCTCAAGGATTTACCAAGAAGTGGCCGGAAACCCGGCTCCAGCAACCCCGATTTGGACCAAAAAGTTGTGGATTATATTCAACGGAACAAATCTGCCTCTACTCGCGATCTAGCCAAGAAGTTCAGGACCAGCATCGGAATGATTCAACGAATCAAGCGCAGGAATGACTTGAAGACGTACAAAAAGCAGAAAGTGCCCAAACAAACTCCGGAACAAAAGTCTCGTGCCAAAACCAGGGCTCGAAAGCTGTACAGCTGCATTTTGGACAATGTCGACCAGTGCATTTTGATGGATGACGAAACATACGTTAAAGAAGATTCAAGAACGCTACCGGGGCCGCAGTTTATACTAAATCTGTTGGGGAACGTGTGCCAACCGCAGATACGACTGTTGCGATGGAGAAATTCGGTCAGAAGGTGCTCATTTGGCAAGCTATTTGCACATGTGGCTTGCGTTCTTCAATTTTCTATACAAAAGGAACTATAAATGCTGAGATTTATCAAAAGGAATGTTTGAAGAACAGGTTGCTACCATTGTATAGAAAGCACCAGTCCCCTCCTCTCTTCTGGCCAGATTTGGCATCGGCACATTACGCCAAATCCACTCTACAGTGGCTGACGGAGAATAACATCAAGTTCGTAGAAAAAGACATCAACCCACCAAACTGTCCCCAGTTGCGACCGATCGAACGCTATTGGGCAATAGTCAAGCGTATATTTAAGAAGGATGGTACAGTGTCCCAAAACATGACCGATTTTAAGAAAAATTGGGCAGCGGCATCCAGGAAGTGCACAAAGGTCACTGTGCAGAATTTGATGGCAGGTGTCAAATCAAAGGTACGGGCATTCTACAGAAATGAACATGATGACTAGTTTTTCCGTTTGGATCTTTTGTAAACATGTTAAGCTATAATAAACTGAAATAGTATGTTAATTTTAACCATGTTTTCATGCCTATTTTATTATTTGGAAGTTTATAACTACTTTTCGATACACTCCTTAAGAAAGTGAATTTTTTTTTTTATGACCAAAAATGTCTTTTTTCACATATGTTATGTAAAGTTCAAATTTATAAACCTTACCAACATGAAATTATTGTCACAAAAGGTCTATACATTGATTATGATTTTGTCAAATTTTCAGCCAAAAATATTAATAATTGACAAAGTTACAGAAGGTTGAACATGGCGGTTTTTGGAAGCAAAATATTGCTCGGCTTTTATTTTTGCTACTGAGGTGTTTACTCAAACCCTGCTGTCCAAACATAATCCTACCGTATTTACTCAAACCCTGCTTTTTGGAGCTGTGTAAAGGCAGAGATGAACTAGGTCTTTGATAACAACGATTACCGAGCTTCTTTTCCAACCTTTTCCCCAATGGCCACGTAAACGCCATCGGAATTTACTATTCCATTCCGAAATAGTTTTAACATTGGGTGTTATTCCGAGAGTTGAAGCGACTTTTGTCACTAGGTATATTCGTGCTGTTTCTTTCGAAAATGACGAGGCGAAAATATTTGCCGGATAGTGGAGCGCTACTCCTGTAGAGACAAAATACATTTTAGCATCACGGAGGTCGGCTTGCCAAACCAAATGAAGAACATCAGAGCAAACAATTTCGGTGAGATCTATCTGCTTACAACTAAACTTGAACGATACTACTGAATACTTTCGATCCTCAAAACATTATAATGCTTTGATGATGGAAGTGTATGTACAATACAAACATCCATTTGATGTTTGTCATGGCCCAATAGATTTCGATCGGACGAAGCTCAAGTCAGTTTTGTGGGTTCATGTTTTTTGGTAAAAAAAATCCATGGAATAGCCGCATACCACTCCTACATGGTTTTACAGTAGTGGCATGAAGCCAAATCGGGCCAAAACAATGATTTTTGGCAAAATCCGTTTTTGGAGGCACTCAGTTTTGTAAATCACTTGGTCACTAATGGTTCACTTCGTTTCGTCCACAAGTGCATATGGCCTGCCAAATCAGGTACTTCGAAGCGAATTTCGACAGCGTTTGAAACGGTCATCCACAGAAAAGCTGTCCTTACCCGTGAAATATTCCTGTCTCGGCAACTGCTTGAACTCCGCTTTGATGTAGGTCTGATCATCAATGACGCAGCACCGGTTTTTCGTTAGCTCTGTTGGCGTTCGTCCTGAATTAGGGAGTTCTGCACTTTGAACGTTTTCAATCCGGATCGTTTCTTAGCGAAGTGTTTGGATTCCGCTTGAAATGAGCAATCTGTGCACTCTCGGTTTTCTTTGCGCGTTGTTCCCGGTTTCTGTTCAGCTCCTGGCTTGTGGTCCACTGCCATCCGTTCCTGGAACCTTTGGAGGACCCTTGAGACGGTCGAATGATGTATATTCATGGGGCTATTCATAAACCACGTAGACTTTTTTGGGGGGGGGGGGGGGGGGGGGGTTTGATTAAAGTCTACGCTCCATACAAAATTTTAAAAAAATGTATGGAGAAAAGTCTACGAGGGGGAGGGGGGGTCTGAGATTTTCAAAAATGAGTCTACGTGGTTTATGAACCGACCCCATCAGTTTTCCCAAGGCGCGATGCGGCAACCCAGGATTTTGCATGTGGGTGAACAAAATCCTTTCGCGAACGGTTTGTTGATTTTCTACCATCGCCATCGGAACCTCACTGACAACTGAGCGGATGTGCAAAATACACTCTAATGAGGAACGTGTGACGATGTCCATGGACTGGAGGTACTTTGTGACGGCTGCACCGACCTTTCGCCCCCGGTTCCACGCTTCAGCTTCTGTTGGACTTTCTGGTCGCACAGTGCCGTTTTACGGTCGGGACCAAGCTTCCTCCCGGTGCTCTTTTCTTCTTCGAGCAAGGTGATGATCTTATAGATGCCGGATCTACTGTATCCCATCTTCACGAAGGACCCCACGATTGCGGATGTCTTCACACTGATGTGCAGGCGGTCGACTACGGTGGGCTGGGTATGTCGTAAGAATGTCGGGTGACAGCCCAGTTAAAACGATTCTCGAAAACGAACCTGCGATCTGCGGACCCTTCGTAGATTGCAAGGCTGGCGAAATGCAGCCATGGACCGTATAGAATGGAGACAACTTTTGCATACAGCAAAGGCCACCCCGGCCTTGGCCTGATTGGTAAGGTAAGTAACGGATGCAGGCGGTAGAAAGAATGTACCACCAAACGGAGATTTTCTTATTGCCATTCAAAACACATTCATCAATGCAGCAATGTCTAAAATTTCAAAGCGACAAGAATGAAAATAGGCTTTCGTATAAGTGAAATAATTACACTTACCGGTTATTTTTTTGTAGCTTCCCGAGTCCATAATTTTCTTTAATTGCTCCATACCACTTATAGGAACCTCGGCGCGTTAAATTTTAAAATAGACAGTAGGCAATTTAAAACTAGACACTAGAAACGGTACGTAAAAACCAAATTCCCTTCCATCGTTCTTGATTTAATAGCGATCACAAATTTTCAGCCAGAACAAAGTGACAGCCTAACACTCCGATTTGGATAGTTTCACGAAAGGTGCCTCTCGTGTAGATTGAAAACTTACTACTCTTAAAATACCTTGTTGTGGGTAAAATTGATTTTTTTATTATTTAGGGGTGGGTAAAAAACTACCGTGAGAAAAAAATTATATAAAAAATAGTGTATAGAGTTTAGTTGTGGGTGGCTTGTTTTGGTTGGTTGGTTTTTTTTTTTTTATATAAGCAGGGCTGGTAGCGGTTTTCTGGATAAATAATAGTGACTTTAGTGACTAAAATAACAAAAATAGTGACCAAATAGTGACTAAACAGTGATATCCAAATTTTGATATTTTTTCAATCTTTTGTACATTTGTTGAATAATTACAAAGAAAATGAACTAAGTGAACACCCCCGTTTGCAAAAATGAGTAATACTGTGGCGCAGTGCCATTTTTTGATTTTGTTGTTGTTAAGAAGTCTGTAATCAAGCGACTTTTTTTTCTCTCCACGACCTTCTGCACTTGGTCCGCAGCTCGTTTTTGCGAAGGTTGTGCTTTACGCAGGGTCGAAACGCCTTTTAGCATGGCCTGTGCTAGAGTTACTTTTGACATACAGTATGCAAATGAAAAGTTTATCCACTCCCCTACCAATTTCCGATTTTTTATTTTGCTGGTGTAAATCAGTTTAATTTAATGAGTGCTCCTCCATGATTTATCAATTTATGTTTATTTATCACATTGCCATTGAAAATACGGCGTTTATATCTTTTCTTGAGATTATATGTGTTGAATTATGAAAAAGGGTAAAAAATTTACGAAAAAAAAAGTTTATCCACCCCCAAACGGATACTACGATTGAAGTGTGTTTTATAGAGTTTTAGAGTGTATTCTGCAACTTTCTCGAACGTAAACATTGTGTCTAGCTGTCATTTAGTGCTCTTGAAGTTTTCGTGCTCAAAATTGAAGTTTCGTATTCAAAATTGGAAGTTACAAAATGCCCAAAAAAGCACAAATTTCGATCAGCATCCGAAATTTGATTATTGAACATCACAAAACTGGCAAAATCTACCGTGATATTGCCGATATTGTCAAGCTTCACAAAGATACGGTCGCTGGGATTGTGCAGATGTACAAAAAGCGTGGTTCTATCTCACCAGCTAAGCGATTGGGGCGTCCTTCAAAGACAACTGGCCGAATTGACAGAACTATTGTGAAGAAGGCGGAGTTGGACCGGGGACTATCAGCTCTGAAAATTACGAAACAGATTGAAAGCAAGTTTTCTATTTAACTGACATCACTATCCGTACGAAATCGTCTTCAT
This sequence comes from Aedes koreicus, assembly GCA_024533555.2. Classification (NCBI taxonomy): domain Eukaryota; kingdom Metazoa; phylum Arthropoda; class Insecta; order Diptera; family Culicidae; genus Aedes; species Aedes koreicus. The sequence continues at coordinate 76,081 of JAHHFK020005864.1, forward strand.
AAGAAAGGTCTTAAGAGCAGAGTAGCACTTAAGAAGCCATGGTTGTCCGCAAAAAATATCAAAGAAAGATTGAGTGATGACTGGAATAAGGTGATTTGGTCAGACGAGATGAAAGTAATGCTATTTGGGTCTGTTGGTATCACAAGAAAATGGCCGCGAACCGGTGAAAGTTTGAAAAAGGAGAGTTTGCGGCCTAAAGTTAAGCATGGCGGTGGTGAGTTACTTTACCATTTTCAACCAACTGAGCATGACTTTGATTTTTTTTCTGCCGGTAGAGTCATGGTGTGGGGATCTATGGCGTTGGATCCGGCGTTGGAGAACTTGAGTTCATTGATGGAATCATGACCAAGGAGGTTTATTTGGACATTTTGAAGCGAAAACTTCCAGCGTCTGCACAAAAGCTAAAGTTGGGGCGCAGATATACGTTCCAACAAGACGGAGATCCGAAGCACACCTCAAAGCTGGTTTCGCAGTGGTTCAAGTTAAAGCGTATCAAGGTTATGGAGTTGCCAGCACAGTCTCCCGACCTTAATCCGATCGAGCATCTCTGGTCAATTTTGAAACTTAAGGTCCAGGAGCACAAACCAACAAGCATCCAGCAATTGCGGCAGGTAATCTCAACTGAATGGGACAAAATCACCCCGGAAACAACTGCTAGGCTTGTTGAGTCGATGCCACGACGATGCCGAGCAGTTATTGAAGCCAAAGGTGGTCACACGAAGTACTAAAACTATGTGAGCCAGAGGGGTGGATATTTTTTTTTTTGCTTTATTTTTGAACTTTTTTTTAACATCATGTCTCAAATGCAAGAGAATTTGTTTTTTATTTTGAACTTGCATGAATGGGCTTTGTTTTTACATAAATACTAATAAACTGAACAACAATTAACCGTATTTTAATTTTCTGGCGGGTTTTTTGGAAGAAATATAATTTTTCACTGGGGATGGATAAACTTTTTTTGCATACTGTATCTTGCTTCTCAATTCCTTTTTTGAGCCGTTCCTATATGATGCAGCTAAAGCTGTTTTCACTACGTTAGTCACCTGAGGGTATTGAGGATCACCTACAGCCGTTTGCTTAGTAAACAACTGGCTCCAATACTCTTCAATTCTGTACTCTGTACTCGAGGTCAGCACTTCGCATTTTAACAAGTTCCATTTGTCAAGAAAAAGATCATAGTTGACTTGAGTCGGACGTAACTTGGCGATTTTCACAATATGCTTGGAACTTTCACTGAATGCAACGGCTGGAGGCATTGGTAATGTTCTAGAAATGAGTTTGCAAACCAGACCTTTTTGATTACGTGCTTACCAGCAGCAACGTAATGCTTATTTGCATTGTTGAAAAAGTGGAGTTTGTCGATCTCCTTCAATTTGGCCAAAGTTTCAAAGTTTTTCAGATAAAATTTTGCTTAACCAGTTGCTTAACTTAACTTTGTTGCTTAACCAGTTGCTTAAGCTTAACTTTGCCAAAAAAAAAAATATTCGGTTTAACAGCAGTCAAAAAATAAACTCAAATAATTGATGAATTATGAATTTATAAAATCTTCTGTATCATAAACTAAGAATATTTGTCTCAGAAATTTCCTAGAAAATATAAAAATTTTATGTACGAGTTTCAATAAAACTTTGAAATCATAAAGCTTTTATAAGCTTATCGAGTTGCAGTTTATCCCGATTTCACCTTTGAACTGAGTTCGTTTGACTTTCGGGATACGAACAATCAAATTTAAATTCAAAATTACTGAGTGATCCACCGAAAATAAGTCCTTTATCTGATTTACAATTCGTTCCCAGTTTTCTAGACTATTTGGATACCAAAAGAGTAGTCCGCTTTAGAAAAAACTGAATCTAACAAAATATTTTTGAAAAAAGTGAGTGTAAATCAAAAATGAGTTGATTGTTTTATGTAGTTTCCTTTTTGGACATTTTATTTGTATATTGAAGAAACGATTTGAGTGTTTAACTCATATCCCATCAACATTTGCACAATCCAACATTTTACTAGCGCTTTGTCTTAGGTCGTTTGACAGCTAATCGATAAGATTTTATCCATTCTCTGTCAAATGGCCTAAGCCAAACGTCAAATCGCTTGCTCCCTTCCAGAAATCGAGCTCAACTTAGACGGCCATTTCTAAAGCGCTCCGTTCTCTTCGCGTCGAATTCTGTTTTTAAAAATAAAAAAATCAAATCTGACGCGTGTTCGAGGGGGGGGGGGGGGGGGGGGGGTGTATCTGGAAATCTATATAAATAAAAATGAATTGATGTTTTGCATGTCATGACTTAACAAGATTTAACGGATTACCAAAATAGCTGGAAAATTGTAAAAATAATGAACGATGATGTAATGCGTCGCATTCAAACTAATCTAGAGTGCTGTGACCGCACAGCGCTCTGCATTTTACAAGTTCAATTGAGGTAGAGGTGGAACAGCGTTCGCCAGGGCATCTAGTTTGCAATAAAACTAATTAAATTATTACAAATAAATAATATAATGCAGCTAAAATGATTCAAATTAAAGTAAGTTGAAAAAAAAACTAACTATCGCAAGAATATTTAGAGTAAAATAAATGACGCTTTATGGTGCGGACAAAGTGTCATGAGCGTCATGAAGACGTTTTGGCACTGAAAGCTGGCGTTGACAGCAGTTGTGCGGCAGCCTTTAGTCAAACTTGTGACCGCATCATGGTCAACAATTTCAAGAAAATTATACCAAACTTATCCTTGCAGAAGAAAATATTAATACCGAACTAATTTCAAGATAATAGTACCACGATTCACAGCCCACAATACTTTTCACTTTATTCTGCTGTCAATCAGATTCACACGTGGGATGATAAATACACTTTTTTGGTGAATATTTCTCGACTTTTATATAGTGTAGCCAGATCTATTGTAAAATAGATACAAGTGTTTTTTTTTTAAACTGTTTACAATCGGCGGTGCGATAAAATAGTGACTTTAGTGACCATTTTCCGAAAAATAGTGACTTTAGTGACTTTTGGATGCAAATAGTGACTTTTTAGTGACTAGCCTCAAAATAGTGACCAAGTCACTAAAAAGTGACCTGCTACCAGCCCTTCTGTTCCATTCCGTTGGCGAAAGAGAGTGAACGAGTGAAAATTCGTTGGATGATTCTCGTTTCGTTTTGAAAAGAGTGAATGGAGTTGTCAGTTATATGATTTACATCGTTCTACCTCCATTATTGAGTCCATTCTATGTGTATTATTGAGAAGGAAGACCTGAGCCCATGTCGTTAAATTTAAGTAAAGGGATCTTTTTGAAATGGCTGTACTTGTTCGAATGGATATTACAGCAATTCGAATCTAATTTGCTCTGCTATTAATACTTGATTGGGAAACAATTGCTCTCATACTAAATTCACATGAGCCTTCATCCCGGATCAATAATTCAATATAACCAAAACCGTTCTGCACAACAACCGCCAATCTTGTTTGATGTGCCACAAACCACCACCACCAGCCAAGCAATCGCACCAATCACGCAAAGTGACATCCCATAAATAGATCAATTACCGGGTCTGCCGATAACATCATCAGTGTCATCGTCATCACAATTTGACCCATCGCTTGTCTCTGTATTTTCTGCCGGCCTTGCCAATCTCTGCTCCAGTGTTCTGCTGCTCCGTAACACCGAAAACAGGAACGATGAAACTGTTTAGGTGATTACTCGTTACAACGATGCTATTCAGTTAATTTATTGATAACGAAGACGCCGGCCGGCCCAGTCAACTAGACAAGACCGCACTTTTGCCACATATCACACATGCTTCGCCATGCTTCGAAAGTGGTACCTAGGCGGACGCCGCACTCCAATTGAGCACCTAATCATAGTGACGAAGATGACCACTGCCAGAGACCGCCTCGCAGAAGCGCATGTAAGAAATTGCAATGCATATTCATCAGGTGAACCTCGGGGTTGGGGGAATGTGAGAAAGCCACAAAACGAACCTATATCAAATCAAAACGTGTCTGAGTGAGCATGCACATAGCAGACTTTCCCACTCACTACACCCTATTGCATATAGATGGTGTTACTTCCTTTCTCGTGCATTTGCGGTGTTTGATACACGTGAGAAAGACTCGTCATTATCAGAGTTATAGTTGTACCTACTTATTCAATGTGCAGCGAGAGGAAGATCATCAATTGGAGATTTAATTGACTTAAAACGTGAATCATAAGAAATAGAAAATAGCTTATTTTAACAAAGGTGATTAAAATATAATAAATATATGGTACCTTCACTTGACTTTAGGACATATCGTTGAATGACATTTAGACGAATGACATTCGGTTTAACGACATACTATGGAACGAGACATTTCGTCGAATGGACATTTATGCAAAAGCGTTAGATTGAGAATAGGTTAAAATTTAAACATGCGATTTTGCAATATTTTCCCTTCGAAACAGGTTATTTATTCCTCTAAAAATTCCTAATCCTTCAGACTGAATTTTCTTGAAAAAAAAATCATTCTTCAATGACTGCTGGCATTATTATACACAATTTTTTACGTCTTATTAGATGAGCAATTCGCACTGAAAAAAGTCAAATTATAATGCAAATAGTTGTCAAAATATGAAAACTTCATCAAGACTCGAATTTGAAGTTATGACTTGTTTATTCTTGAAAAAAATCTCATTCATTAAAGTTAAGTTTCCAGGAGTTAAGTGGACCGTGAAAAGGGTCTTATAGAGAAAAGAAAGGACAACTATCCGCGATAGTATCAGTATCCAGTTACTGATACGTTTTTTCACGCAATAATCTCCACGAAGACACACCTCGATCGCTCACCTGGCCACGTCCCTGCAACCGATGGAGATAGGGAGGATTTGATATCCACCTTAAGAAGACACGGGGAGCCCACGTAGTCTTCAGAAAATATCAAAGGAAAATGGAAATGAATAGTCGGAGAGAATAGTTAAACAGAATGCCCTGTTTGGTGTACAGAACAAAAATTTATTTAAAATAGTCGTTGGGAGCATCTAGTCTAAGAAGGTTAAGTGATACTACATTTCCCTTCAAAAGGTTGGGACCTATAGCCCTAGCCCCATTTGGCTTATGGTTATAGCGCCATTACTTGCTCTCTGAAAAAAGAAGAATGTCTAGCAATATAAAGTGGTGAAAGATAATTTGTCAGAGGATTTGCGCTCCTAATTGCATCATGACACCACAAGAGACGTCAGATGCAGCATACACGGTAGCGGTGAAGTTGACCATTTCGAGCCGAATGTACAGCGCATGAGGAAACAGAGAAAGAGAAAGATTAAGGGCAATGGTAAAAATTCCTAGTTGAAAAACATAATTATTGAATATATTTGTTAATTGTTGAGTGCTATCGAAGGTGCATTAGCATTGATTCCATAACGTAGAGACTACACAGAAAGAATAATACTTAAAAATATAACAATCCGCTAAACATTCTTCGGAATAATTTACTTCACGAGAAACATGGAATCTATATCGAATGAAGAATAAAAACACCAAACACTAACAACACACTTCAAAGGCTTATATTAAGAAGAATAAATCTACAGTGATTCAGTGAAGCGAAGAAAGTGCTTACAACTAGTACAACAAAATAAATAAGCACTATTGAAAGTGCATGTTTTTGTAGGGTCAACGATCAGCTGATAAGATTATAATTGTAAAGCATAGCTCATGTCTGAAAGGAGGCCAAATCTCTGTAAAGAAGAATATATTTAAGACGGCAATTCTAACTCATAGAATCAGAAAATGTTTTCGAACATAGTTTTTGTGGTAGAGGACTAGCAAATAAAGCGCATTTAATGTAAAAGCACGGTTGAAACACATACAAACTTCAGCTCCGTCTTAATCGAGTGGATTTACAATTGAAATAATTGACTGTATAATAACAAATTCAATCTGATTTTTTTTACGGTGCAATCGCATCTAGTTTGTGACAGTACGATGGAAAAAAGATGCATCATCTATGAACTTGAGGATGCGCTTAGATGACCGCACATTTCGTAGTTGACCTTGGTTGGCTGGAGCCAACAACACTGCGTACATACTCAAACGAATGGGGCCTGTGGGGTAGGCAACCCTCGCTCCATATATATGTTTCGAAGGTTCTTTAGTTTATTTGGTCAAAAACGACGCCAGTAACGGCCTCACGGTTCACGGGGAAGTCGAATTTTCGTTGATACTAGAATGCACGAACACACATAAAGGGCGATACGGTCAAAAATTGGTCAATATCAACTTGACGTATTTCTTTAATTTTGGTTTAAAAAACCGAACACCCCATTTTGGAGGGGGGGTGTGTGTAGATTGTCCCCTTTTGGTTGGGGTTGATTCCCGGTGGCGAAGGCCGCCCAGCGAAGAAGAGGGGGGCCAAATATGGCTCGCGGCGAGGCAAGCCCGCGCCCCCAAAGGGGGAGCGCAAAAGCGAAACACAACAACACTAAAAAAAAGAGGGGGGGGGGGGGGGGTGGAGAGCGGAGGGGGGGGGAGGGAAACGAAACGCGAGGACGAGAAGGGAGAAGAGGGCGGAGGCTCAACAACCCCATCCCCCCCGGAAGCGGCAAATGGGGTCCGCAAGCCAAAAAACGAGCCGGACTATCGACTTACAAGAAGGTAGTGACTCCAAATCGCGATGATAAACAAAATACGACGGCCAAGCGCGATCCCGGAGGCTGTACACGACGATGCTGACGAAGTTTGACTGCGTGGTAATGGACGACGAAACCTACGTCAAAGCCGACTACAAGCAGCTTCCGGGACAGGAGTTTTATACGGCAAAAGGAAGGGGAAAGGTAGCAGATATTTTCAAGCACACGAAACTGTCAAAGTTCGCAAAGAAATATCTGGTTTGGCAAGCCATCTGTACCTGTGGCTTGAAAAGCAGCATTTTCATAGCTTCCGGGACTGTCAACCAAGAAATTTACGTGAAAGAGTGTTTGAATAAACGTCTGCTGCCTTTCCTGAAGAAACACGGTTGTTCCGTACTGTTTTGGCCGGATTTGGCATCTTGCCATTACGGTAAAAAGGCCATGGAGTGGTACGCCGCCAACAACGTGCAGGTGGTTCCCAAGGACAAGAACCCTCCCAACACGCCAGAGCTCCGCCCAATTGAGAAATACTGGGCTATTGTCAAGCGGAACCTAAAGAAGACCAAAAAAACTGCTAAGGACGAGCAGCAGTTCAAGGCAAACTGGCTTTCTGCGGCGAAGAAGGTGGACAAGGTGGCTGTACAAAATCTGATGGCAGGGGTCAAGCGTAAGGCCCGGCAATTCGGATTTGGAAAAGCGGAAGCCTAACTGAATATTTTTCCTGAATTTTATACTAATTGAACTTGAAAAAGAAATTTAATTTGTTTTTTAAATAAACGATTTCACCGATTTACACGCGTTTCCCTTGACCAAATTTTGACCGTATCACCCTTTATGCATCTTTACGATCACAAAGTGTGATGGTACCGGCCTTCAGGTAAGAATGAATTGTACGCAAAATAAATAATAAATAAATAAAAAAAAGCACATTATATATCCATATTTAGAAGAGATCTATAGCTCATTTGTTTCGGTATTAAGATTTAGTGCACAAACATACACGCACACGTACACATATTCATGGTTCGCAAATAGCTTTATGTGCGATTAAAGGAATTTTCTCCACAGGGCAACATTTGCTACGGGAGCTAAAACTATTCTGGTATCAAAAAAGAGAAAAAGTACTTAGCTGGATTCCATAAGAAAACCATAGACCCAATGTTAGGAACATATTGTTTTCTATGTTCCCAACTATGATACAGCAGGCAACAAAAGCGTTGTGAAAATGTTGTTATTGATAAAATTTACAATAAAAAGGTCTGAGCTTCAGTTGCATATTTTTCAAATGGCTCACCAACCTTACCTTAGGAACAAAATCTTTGTAGTGTGAATTATAATGTGTTCATTATCAAACGGCCAATAAATCATGTGAAAATCTCTTTGGTATGTCAAAGCAATTTTATTTCATTTTGTTTTATGAAATTTTGAGTTAGGAAAAGCGAATACAGCTGGCAATGCCTAGAATCAGAAAATAAGAAGAAAAAACCGTTCGAAGACTGCGTTTAATAATAAATGTATCGAATGGAACGAAGTTGCATCCACAAATAGACCAAATTTGGTGCTTATAGACCGTCATTACATCCATATCTCTCTAAAGTTTCCGACTTTATAAAATGAGTTGTGTAACTCTTCGTGATACATACTACCAAATGGCTTTTTAAACTTATCTAAACAAGTGTATAACTGGATAAATATAGCTTCCAGCTCAAATAATTTATGAGTTATAATAAAAAATGTAATCGATCGTTTAACATTGCGCTGAGTCAAGGGACACATACCCTAATTCGTTTATTTCAGAAATCGTCAAACCGGGTTCTGAGATCACTCAATTTTCTATCTTGGATATGTAACAAATGTTATCTAAAAACTTTCGAAAAAACTTTCAGAAAAAAAAATCATATTTTTAGTAAAATGTTATCTATGATAATTGGAATTAAATACTCTGCTTCTAGCCTTCGATGACTATTAGGAAATTAATATATGCGTCATTTTCATTTTCAGTAACAAAGCAATGGATGTCACACATATTTTTGACATAAATATTTGATATGCTAGTACATAAAATTCCTATAGCCGGGATATGGGAGGGACCATCAGGGCACCCGATTTAAGCGCAAAATATGGGGAAGGTGAGAATGCCAACTCCCCGTTGCTAACAGTTTGTGGATAGAGGGCGAGCTCTTACATCTTACTTCATGATTTGGGCGTAAATCAAATTGTACTGGCTTCGAAGATTTCTCAATTTATTGTTCTACCCCTATTCAATTTGTCTACCACGTTCCATTCAGGGTTTCATCATTAGGTGTCAACCAGAAAATCAACGTTCCAGAATTTAATAATTATATTCCAATATAGATTCTAACATTTCAGATGGACAAAATCCTAACTCAGCCGTGGTTGAAGGAGCAGAATTATCATATGCGTTAATTATGCATAATAGCTTTATTACAATACTTAATAATTATATTCTTCTTTAACATATACGTAATTGAATATAAACTGGATTGGGAGGGAGCCTTGGAATATCATTCAGTTTCACTTTTTTTTAAAACTTTTTGAGCGTATTAGTAGAACTATTGTGATTGGGAAACTAAGAGAATTTAAAATTAACACTTCATATGATCACTTTAACAAAAATAAAAATAAAATATTGAAGCACTTTTTCAAAATTATCACTAGTAAACGCGAGCAAATTCCTTTAAATTCCAATGTAGGAAGCTTCTCTTTTGACAGGTAGGCCTATTTCGTCTGCGACTTACAGACTTCTTCAGTGTCGAGTGCTCGACTTGAAGGGAACATCACAGTAGGTCTAGTATTTATAGTAGGTTTGTTGATACCTGAATGTATGAGGTGGAGTGTGGGGGGGGGTATTGAATGTGTTTATGTGTGCACCTCAAAGGTTGTTTGGTACCTCAAAGGTTGTTTGTTGAAATGAAAGGATATTAATTCCTACTTCTTTTGAAGGTAGTCAAATTGGCGTTGTGTTGTTTTTGTGATGTTGGTAGAAATTTAAACAGCCACGAATATCCGTTTCCTTGATCTTTGTTACGCAATTTTTTGGAATGTTGTTTGTGGATTGCTATGCTTTCCGCTACATTTAGTTTCCAAGGGTTTGTGATATGCCTTAAAATTTGTATGTTATTTAAGTTTAAAAAAAAACTTCGTCCTGATCTTCCGGTTAGGTGAAACGTAACTGCGGAAAATTAAGCATCCTGGGCAGCGCCAATCGGATAGTGCAGCACATCCATCCAAAACGATAAATCGCTTCGGAGACAGGAAGACGAACAGCAACTCAGGAATCAAGGAAGGTTAATCTTCAACAAGCAAAAGATCGACAACAGGGATACCTGACAAAGGGATAAGCAGTCGAATCTCCTCCCTGAAGGTAAACGATGGGTCTATCGCTCCCCGTACAAGCAAAGAAGAGCGTGCCACACTCGGTAATGAAACCAACTAAGTTCCTGCAGGTGAACCTCCACCATGCAAAAGGTGCATCTGCTGTTATGAGCAGGAGGTTCAGAAAGGAGAGACTGGGCGTTGCAATTATTCAAGAGCCATGATCCAATAAAGCAAAAATACTAGGTATTCAAACACAGGACTGTAAGTTGTTCTATGATGAAAAGCAGAGTTCGCCTAGAACTGCTGTTTTGGTTGATGAAACAATAGATTGTTACCCCATTACAGAATTCATCAAACGGGACATTGTTGCGGTCAAGGTTGAGGTGCCTACCACCAGAGGGAAAGCTGAGGTCATAGTGGCTTCAGCCTATTTTCCAGATGATGCTCCTGAAGTGCCTCCTCCTGAGATCGCCTCACTTGTCCTTTACTGCAGAGCAAACAACCAGTCGTTCATCATTGGCTGTGATGCCAACGCACATCATACCGTGTGGGGTAGTACGGATATCAACAGTCGAGGTGAGTGCTTATTAGAATATCTCTCATCAAATAATATAGACATATGCAATAAGGGAAACGAACCTACCTTTTCAAATGCTATCAGATAAGAAGTCTTGGATTTGACTTTGTGCAATAGTACAATTTATGAAGGTATTTCAAAGTGGGAAGTCTCTGAGGAAACGTCATTGTCAGATCATAGACACATTGTGTTCGAATGGAGTGGTGGAAATCAGCCAACTACTACATTTCGAAATCCGAGGAAAACGAACTGGGATCAATATGCACAATATTTGAATTCGGAGTTATTTACAGAAGGTGGAAAGATTGATTCAGTTCAGAAATTGGAATCATTTTCCCAAAAGGTAAATGATACGATTTTGAATTCATTCAATACTAGTTGTCCTCCTATCAAGGAATCGTCCTCTAACAGGGATGTTCCGTGGTGGACCCCAAAGTTGGAACGTCTGCGAAAAACATCTCGTGGGTTGTTTAATAAAGCGAAAAGAACCTCAGATTGGACCCCCTATAGGAGTGCACTTACTGAGTACAATAAAGAAATAAGAAAATCCAAACGAAGATCCTGGGTTCTAACGTGTGAAAACATAAGCAATAGTCCGGAAGTCGCAAGACTTCAGAGGGCTCTTGCAAAGGATCATACGATTGAACTTGGGAATCTGAAAAATGAGGATGGAGTTTTTACAAAAACTCCTAGTGAAACGTTAAAGTTGATTATGGAAACACGTTTTCCTGGATCAGTTTAGTGTGTAGATCCAATCAGAAATGGACTTGAAGGTGAAAGAAGTTCTACAAGGACATTTCAAATGTCTGTTAGAACAAAAATCGCCGCAAATGACTTGGCTGATAAAATCTTTAAGAAAGCCAGGGTAGAAAATGCGTTGAGACTTTTCAGCCTTACAAATCTGCAGGAATGGACGGGATATTTCCAGCATTACTTCAAAACGGCGAAGCAGTGTTGATCTCGCCATAAATAGAGATTTTTAAGGCAAGTTTAAGACTCAACCATGGACTTCATGGACACGAGTAAAAGTTATCTTCATACCTAAAGTAGGAAAGCGAGACAAGGCGCATCCTAAACCATACAGACCAATTAGTCTTTCATCAATCCTATTAAAGACTATGGAAAAAGTGTTGAATGATTATATCAATTCAAATTACATGAACAAGCATCCACTATCTGAGTTCCAGTTTGCTCACAAATCTGGTAAGTTAACAGTTACGGCACTGCATAGTGTGGTTTCAAAGGTAGAAAAAGCTCTATCGGTAAAAGAAATAGCACTTTGCTCTTTCTTAGATATTGAAGGAGCTTTCAACAACACTTCCTATTCGTCTATGGCTCGTGCCATGAAGAAAAGGAACTTTGACATGAACATATTCAACTGGGTTCACACCATGCTTGCAAAAAGAGAAATCACTTCAGAGCTGGGAAGTTCGTCTATTACAGTACGGGCAACGAAAGGTTGTCCCCAAGGAGGAGTCATCTCACCACTAATGTGGTCCTTAGTTGTAGACGGTCTTCAAAGAAGCTTAGAGGAAAAAGGTTTGGAGGTTGTAGGTTTTGCAGACGATATAGTCATTATAGTGAGGGGAAAATTTGACAACATCATTTCAGAAAGAATGCAATTGGCCCTAAAATTTACCTAGTCTTGGTGTATTCAGGAGGGCCTTAGCATAAATCCCTCAAAAGTAGTAATTGTACCTTTCACCAGGGAAAGGAAGTTTAATCTAAAAGCTTTTAAGCTAGGAGGAATGGAAATCCATCTTAGTGAGCAGGTGAAATACCTAGGAGTGATACTGGATGCCAAACTGAACTGGAATGCGCATGTTGAGTGTGTGATCGGCAAGGCAAATAGTGCTCTCTGGATATGCTCAAAAACATTTGGCAGAAAATGGGGTCTAGGACCAAAAATGATAATGTGGATTTATACATCAATAATACATCCAAAACTAACGTATGCTTCCATCGTGCGGTGGCCAAAAACAAAAGAGGCTACTGCACAGAAAAAGCTGTCAATACTTCAACGGCTAGTGTCCATTGCTATAACGGGAGCGATGCGCAGCACTCCATCAAATGTGTTGAATGCAATTCTAAATCTGCTGCATTTGCACGAATACGTGCAACTAGAAGCGGAAAAGACTATGCTTAGACTTAAACGGCTGAAAACTTTCATGTCTGGTGACTTAGTCGGTTACCTGAGCATTTCACAAAGCTTTCAAAATGGGCCAGTGATGTATATGAATGGAAACTGGATGAAACCTGTGGAAAACCATGACATCCCTTACAACATATGTGAAACGTCACGTATAGATTGGGAAGTCGGAGGTCCCACTGTTCGTTCTGGCTCCATAAAATTCTTCACAGATGGCTCAAAAATTGGAACGAAAACGGGAGCAGGAATCTTCGGCCCTGGGGTAGAAATCTCAGTGGCGATGGGAAATTATCCAACGGTTTTCCAAGCGGATATATTTGCTATAATAAAATGTGTTAACGTTTGTCTGAAGAGGAAATATAGGTATGCAAATATTTGTATTTTTACAGACAGCCAAGCGGCACTCAAAGCATTAAGCTTTGACAAGTTTGGATGTGCATTTATAATTATAAATGCACATCCAAACTTGTCTGGGAATGCATTTTTTCATTGCGAAAGGTGTGCCAAGAGAACTCGGTAAATTTATTCTGGGTTCCGGGACACTGTGGCATTGAAGGCAATGAAAGGGCAGACGAGCTTGCTAAACAAGGTTCAAATGCACAATAAACTGAACCATTCTGCGGTATATCATACTGTGCCATAAAAATTGAAATCTTGGGAAGAGCAAAGGGTGATGACCAATTAGTTGGTCACCACAAAGTGTGTTCAATCGAAAAGGTTCATAATTCAAAATGTTATAATTAGTAAAAAGCTTCTGGAGCTCAATAAGAGAGTTCTTTGTACCTAGACTGGCCTAGTAACCGGACATTGCCCGAGTAGATATCATTTGAAAAACATTGGCCAGGTTCAGAATGATATCTGTCGTTTCTGTAACATGGAACGTGAAGCCTCGGAACATCTGCTTTGCAGTTGTGATTCCTTGTACAAGATCAGACTTAAATTTCTTTACAGTGGCTATATGCAACCTAAAGAAATTTGGACTGCAAATCCTGAAAAGGTGGTGGGTTTTATAAACTCAATTTTGCCTGACTGGGAGACGCGTCTTAGGCTGGTCACTTGACAAATGGTGATCTAGCTTTAAGGTGCGGATTAGAATAGTAAACAGGAGTATACCACAAAAGTTCAACTCAGTGGACGCAGTGGTTCTACGCCCAAACTAAAACAAAACAAAAAATAGTTGACGGAGCATTGGGCAAGAACATCACATCGCTAATTAATTAATATCTAATATCTCGATGTGCAAATTAAATGTGGTCTTTGGAAAAGTTCAAGTTAAAGGAAGGTTTTTTCATTAGCAAAATAACAAACAATTTCGCTTGCTATTACGATTAAGCTCAAATTTTAGAAGAAAAGTCAGGACCTGATTTAGAATCAGTTGAGTGGGGAGGAGCTGAATCGATACGTTGAACCACCCTAATATACACATTTTCCGAAATTGCATTTACCGTTTACTGTATGTTTTCAGTACCGCTCATCCGATAAATGCTACCCAAGTTCGCCATAACGGATCCATAATATCTTTTTGATTACATGACGCGTTGATACTTCTCAAAATTCTACTTCGATGATTTAACCATTATACGTTTGTGTACTGTATGTAACATGTTTGCTTTAGAAGTTTTCCGGGATCGAGTTCCATCGTTATAATAATCCTCGCATGTTTGCTGTGCTTCCACGTATGTGTAGAAACTTCATACGACACGCCAATCGAACGCCCATCGACGACGACATCAAACAAACACCAGGCAGGATAAAAGCCGAGAATGTCAACCTCACCAAAACCCTAGTCATAATTTCGTAAACATTTACCATCCCCACTGAACGTTATTTCTTTTCTAACACCGGCATCAATCAAATATTTGACCAGAAGCATCCCTCCTTTGTTGCCCGTGTTGCTCCATCAGCGTTGACTTCGTCTTTGGTCTCCGAAACTATGGAGTAGGTATAGTCTCCACTTCCTCCACGTACCAGCAGAGCAATCATACAACATCCGTTACGCCTTGCAGCAACACATCACAGTTTCGGGATCTGTTTGTAATAGGCTCAGTCAATATTTGCCCATCGATAGCGCTCGCTTTCGCCGGAATCGTTGTTGAATGGGGCGCTTCAGTGTTTGAGTTACGTATCCCTCCACCCTTTGGCGCAGAAACAGACGGGTTCAACTTCCGGGTGTAAAAGTTTTTTTTCTTTGCTACCATAACATCGAACATAAACAATAAGTAACACATAGGGTTTAATACTGAGCCCTAGGAATTGTTGCTTTAATTCCACTTGAGCTTGAAGGGCTGGAAACCACTTTGATTCCAATTAACTAACTAACCTGTACTGGCAGATGGACACTTCATCCACGAGTTAAAGCTCTCCAAAGGCTCTCGTATGATAATATTAAATATTTTACCGAACTGTGTTCGAGAAAATTTTCCACAGGATATTAAAAATATTTCCTCACTTATCCGTCTACCGAATTTGGGGAAAGTTTTGGAACCAAAATTCACTGAAGCGTTTTCGAAAAGTGCGCAAAAAATGCGAAGGAAATTGAATTCTTCTTCGCGTTTCATCTTCCTGCCTTCAGTGGTAAGCCCCTACCTCGTAATAGAAAATATCCGTTCTGCAACGTGTTGAATACTTGCACCCTGTTTACTCACCCCATCGAACCTTTCAAAGGCATACGCTTTCCACGAGATCTTGAACATTGCGTCTTCTACTCCGTCCCTTCCACAATGTCCGGAACATCCAACAGCCAACGTGTTTATAGAGAAGAAATAATTTTTTAATGAAAAATTGATTGAGGGAAAAAGTTTCCCCGTGGTTCGCGGCCAAGAATACCGCCCTCCCTCATCATATCGTCGAATTGTACCGAATGTGATTCGCGCTTCATTACAGCTGTTTCGTTTGGATTCAATTTCATTTCGATTCTTCCGTCTGTCTGGTCCGCCGCATCCCCGCATCTGGGGCCGACTGCCTCCTTCACACTGAAAATTTAATTAAGTTCATATTACGAAATCAAAGGTAGAACTCACGAATCTATTCGTTGTATTCTGCAACGAAACTGATTTTTACTATTCATCAAACTCGCGTCGTATTCAATGCCACATGCACAACTATCAAAAGTACGAGGCATTTATTTACACAGAAAGAAAATTTGCCCATTGTATAACAACAATTACCCTTGGGATGTTTTGCTATAAGGAAAGAAAAAAAAACAATAAATGTCCCTCCAGTGGTTGCATGAACGATTTATATCTTCTATAATCGATTCGAAATGTAATACGAAAAAAAAAAAAAGCACAACCACGATTAATTGTTTATCGTTTTTAGTGTACATGGCACGGAATTCGATCCTGTACTTTTGGAAAGAGCTGTTATTGAATCCGTAATCCCACCACAAAATCTGCACCAACATGTACGAATACGATAGTAGGGGAGCAGCGATTGGCTAGTCCTCACGAAATTGAATTCGTTCCTTGTACAAAAAAACGTTATGAACGTATTATACCAGGTGACAAGCAATATGAATTTTTCCTACAATTTACGAGATATTTGTTCTACGTGCAAAATACATGTTAACGAAACGAGCGAAATTTAGGAAAAATATTTTTTCAGTGCAGCTTTCCACTTCCCTCAGAGTTGTTCTTAATAGCTTTATTTTCCGCGGTTAAAAAACAGAACGGAACTTCTTTTCGAGCCCCAAGCTGCAATCGTTATCCTTCGGAGGACAATAAAGGAAGAATGGCAGCAGGAGAACCGAAGAACGGAAGTGAGCGATTCAATCCGGGATGAAAGGAGATGTTTGGAATTAATTTTCTATGACAAGGTAACAAGTTGATTTGGTGTGTTTGTTCAGAATTGATTGGAAAGTGTTTGATGGAGTTTAATTGTGTTGGCGAGATTCAATTTTAGGAAAGGTTGAACCACTTTGCTGAAACTTAGTCGTAGAAACCAGCCGTTGTTGGTGGGTTTGATTGTCGATCCGGTGTAGATTACCCAAGTGGCACAGCTTCTTATAAACAAGTTGAAAATACTGTCTAATGACAAATACAAGGAATTATTATAAGTTTATGTTTTTTTATTTGTGCAGGCTCAATCGAAGTAACTTTACAGAGCAGGATTTCTGTTTCAATATACATTAATGATCTTAAAAATAAAGTTATAAGCTAAAGAATTCACGGCCGTCTCGAGGTAAGAGGGAATAGAAATTTTGTGGAACGGTAAAGGAATGGGAGTTTAAATTACTATTGACAAAAGACATGTATTTTTAATTCTAGTTGTGTACTTCCTTCTAACTGAAAATTTTTCAAAGAAAAAGAAAAGAAAAAAAAAACAGTGCAAGAAATATAAACTAAACTAAATTATAATTTTATAAATTCAAGATCACGTAGAACCAAAATATCTCCAACCGATACATTGGGTTGTCTACCTCGAGCCCGAAGGGAATCATAAAGCTCAGATCTGACTCCACGATAATCAGCACATGACCAAATAACGTGATCTGCATCCTGGTAACCTTGTCCACATTCTTAGAGATTGCTGTCACTCAGCTCAACACGGTATAAATGAGCGTCAAAAAAAAAAAAAATTATTGGTCTTGAGGCGAGACATCACACGAATGAAGTCTCGACCCACATCCATCCCTATAAATAAAAATTTCTTCGACACCTTTGGGATGATAGAATGTTGCTATCGCCCCAAATCTCCTTTACTCCATTTATACTACCAGCTGACGAGTGACTTTTGACGAAAAATAGGAAAACAAAACAATTATTGAAGGCGAAATGTCGATCATAAATAGCGCCTTCCATAGCGCCCACCTTTACAAGCGAGTCCGCTTGCTTATTGCCCAGAATTGAAAAACAACTCCTACAAAGGCGATCATAAAATAACGCGAAGATAAAGCACTTAAAGATTGTACTCGTAAAAAAAAAAATGCAATAGACAAAAATGATCACCAAAAATTCATTTCATGTATGATATTTTTGAAACTCTCAAGGAATAAATAAACACATATTTTAGCACAAAGCTATGATTTTGCAAAGTTGGTTTATTCAACCTCCTCTCCTAGGCTCATTTGGCCGACAGATAGAGTCCGTTTGACAAATATTGTTCGCCTGTTCGAACAATAATTTAAAAAAAAATCTTAGCTTTGGAGAAAAACACTTTCAACAAATATTTACGAGCATATAAGTGAAGGATTTTAATTGGAAAACTAAAAATTTCACTTGATCGCTTTTTAGAATATATATAATTTTTTTTAAAACAGCTTTTTAAACCAACGCCAGTAACCGCGAACAAATTCCTTTAAACTCCGCCAGAAAAAGCTTTCCTTTTGACAGATAGACTCATTTTGTCTGCGACTTAGTTTTTCAAAAACATGGGCTGACAGATAGTATGGATTATGTGGTGAAAAATGTAGAGCATAAAAAGAGTGGATTTTCTCATTTTGACTCAACTACGACAACTATGCAATCATGGGCAGTAAAAATCACGTGCTAAGTTTTCCCTTAATTTGACGAAGAGAGTGAATTTTCTCGCCATCATCGACTGTTCACGACCCACCGTCCACGATCCACAAGGAATGTTTATCAATAGGCGCAAATCTAGATTCATAGACCCAAATTAGGACTAAGGCCTGTACTCGAAAAAAATGCACTTTTTTGTCCGTGGGTAAAAATTGATGAAAATCTGGGTATAACTAGTTTGGAGTGAATTGTTTACATGTGCATAACAATCGGTTCAGTGGTTATTGAGATGTCATCGAAACAAGAAGAAAATCGCCGTAGAATTTTGCGCGCCGTCATGGAAAATCCGACTGCGACCATGAGATGGATCGGAAGACAACTGGGAATCACCCATACAACTGTGTCTCGTTGGTGGTAAAATCGTTTAAGCAGTCCTAGACGACCGCGCGGCGGGCTGGAAGTGGAAGAAAATCGAAGACAGCTGACCCTGTGAAGGCCCGGAAGGTGTTGGATTATTTCAAGTGCAATCCGAACCTTTCGATTCGCGACGCGGCTCAGAAACCATGAAACGAGCTGGGCTTCGTGTATTCAAGGTCCGCAAGGCACCGAACCGGCGTGATCAACAAAACACGGCGGCCAAATCCCGCGCAAGGAAGCTGTATCGAGAGTGGTTAACGAAACCGATGTGTGTGGTTATGGATGACGAAACCTACATCAAGGCAGACGCAAAGCAGATACCGGGGCTGCAGTTCTACGTTGCTAAATCACGGTTTGATGTTCCGGAAAACATAAGGATGAAGAAAGTGGACAAGTTCTCCAAAAACTACTTGCTCTGGCTGGCCATATGTCAATGCGGTAAACTGAGTAAACCGTACATCACAACGGGTACCATCAACAGCGAAATTTACCGCAATGAGTGCCTCCAGAAGCGTCTGTTGCCCTTCCTGCGGTCCCACGGAGGCGAGACATTATTTTGGCCGGACGTGGCATCATGCCATTACGCGCGATCGACATTTGCTTGGTACAGAGACAATAAAATTCACCAGAGATTCGTCCGGTGGAAAGATTTTGGGCCATAATGAAGGCAAAATTTCGAAAATCGTCCAAGGTGTTTAAGAACGAGCTGGAGTTGAAGAAATAATGGATGAAAGTGACCAAAAAGGTCGGCTCCACCATTGCACAAAATGTAAATGAGGGGTCTTAAGGGAAAGGTACGGGCTTTCAGCGATGGAAAGGAAATTGAATAAAGTAATTATGCTGAAACATAGTCCATATGTATTAGTTCATTCCCTGAAAGTTTCAAGAAAATCCTACTTAAAATAAATTTTTGGCGAACACTTTTGTCTGGTGCATTTTTTCGAGTACAGGCCTTACTACCCCTATGTTAATGCATTTTTTTTTCTATCGTTTTTATTTAACAAAACATAAATATGCATGTCTCCAAGTTGACGATAGGAAAAATCGTTTGTAGACTGCTATAACAGGGCTGGTAGCGGATGTATGGATAAATAATAGTGACTTTAGTGACTAAAATAATAAAAATAGTGACCAAATAGTTACCAAATAGTGACTACCAAATTCTTAGTATTTTTTTAATCTTTTATACATTTTTTGTATAAATACAGTAAAAATGAACTAAGTGATTACCCTCGTTTGAAAAAATGAATACTACTGCGACGCAGTATCACTTTTTGGGTTTTTTTTTTTTGTAAAGAAGCCTGTAAGTGACTTTTTTTTTTTTTTTTCTCAACGACCTCCTGCACTTGGTCCGCAGCTCGTTTTTGCGAAGACGGGTCTATACGTACAGTTAACACGCCTTCCAGCATGGCCTGTGCTAGAATTACTATCTTGCTTATCAATTCTTTTTTGAGCTGTGAAGCGGTTTTCACTACCTTTATCACCTGATGGTATTCAGGCTCACCTACAACCGTTTTCTTAGTAAAAAAAAACACCAATTGATCGGAAGTATTTCTACGCATCAATTTCAATACCTTTTTGAAGGTCAACAGTCATTATTTGATAACTTTATGCTGTTCTAGGTCATCCAAACTGTCCTTGAGTTCAGAACTTAAGATATACAGTAGTAACTAAAGCTCTTTGGGCTATACGAAGTTACACTACGTATTCAACCTTATTCAGTGAATATTTTCGAACGTTAAAAAAACATTATGACATAAACGGGGATGATCTAGGTCATCCCAACTGTCCTTGAGTTTAGAACATAAGATCTACAGTAACAGTAGCTGTTTGGAGTGTGCAAAGGGACGATATGTATTTAACTATATTGATTGAATAGTGTAAGAGGTCAACATACATAATGCGACAATCTTGGGATATTCTAGGTACTCCAAATTGTCCTTAAGTTGAAAACATAAGATCTACAGTTGTAACACTAGTTTTTTGAGCTATATATGGTGACCACATGTATTCAAATATATTCAATGAATCTTTTGGAAGGTCAACAGTCATTATTTTATAACTTTGGGTCCTCTAAGTAATCCAAACCATCCTGGAGTTCAGAACTTGGAATTTGCGGTAGTAACAGTAGTTTTTTGGGCTATTAAAAGTTACGTCACGTATTCAAGTATTTTCAGTGAATATTTTAGAACGTAAAAATACACAAGAAGATAATCTTGGGATGATCTAGGTCATCCAAACTGTCTTAGCGTTCAGAACTTAAGATTTACAGTTGTAACAGTACATTTTAGTCAATACAAAGTTGTAATAAATATTTAAAAAATTTCAATTAACATTCTTAAAGTCAAAAAACATTATAATGCAATATGACATATTCTAGGTCATTCAATCTATCCTTGAGATCAGAACATAGGACCTGCTGTTGTAGCAACAGGCTGTACAAAGCTACGATGTGTATTGAAACATATTCATTGAATATTTTGGAAGAACAACAGACATTACCAGATAATCTTCGGATGTTCTAGGTTATCCAAACTTTCCTGGAATTCCAAACCTAAAAACTACAGCTTAAGATTTTAAGTCTTGAATTGTAGCTTAAAATCTACAGCTTTTTGGACTAAACAAAGTAACAATATGAATTTGATCAAATTAGATAAATCTTTTGAAAGGTCAACCGATATCATGAGATATCTTGGGATGTTCGAGGTCATCAAAACTGCCCTTTAGTTCAGAATTTAGAAAAAGAGAAAAAAACAAAAGAGAGAAGAAGGAGAAAGGAGAAGGGGAAAACCGGAAAGGAAGAGGAAAAGAGAGAAAGAGAGAAAGAAGGAGAGGGGGGAGAAAGAGAGGATCTATAGTCGTAAAGTTAGCTTTATAATCTATGAAAGGTGACGATGTGCATTCAAACACATTCAGTGAAGCTTCTGTAAGCTCACCAGTCATTATCTGATCATCTCGGGATGTTCAGGTTCATAAAAACTGACCTTAAGTTCAGAACTTATCCCATACGGTAGTAACCGTAGCCTTTTGGGCTATACAAAACTACGATAAATATTCAAACATAGCCAATGAATATTCTGAAACGTCCACATACATCATAGGATAACCTTGTTAGTTTCAGGTCACTCAAAAAGTCCTTCAAAACTTAAGGTCTACAATTGTAACAATAGCTTTATGGGCTATACAAAGTTAAGTTACTTTGTTTGGCATAGAGTATCCCAATATTATCTCATAATGTCAGTTGGTCTTGCAGGACATTCATTGAATATGTTTGAACACATATCATAACATTGAATAGCGAATAAAGCTACTGTTACAACTGTAGATCTTAAGTTCTGAACTCTTGGGCAGTTTGGACGACCCAGCACATCTCAAAAATATATGTTCTACTTTTTTCAACCATTTAATGTTATTGAGCACCAGATCAACCTGAATTCACCAAATTGCTTGTATAAATTAGGCCTTAAGGGTTTATTCAAAGAACATTGCATTGTACCATCTAAATGGCTTACATTTGGTATCGTAGTCCTACGTCATCATTTCGAACAATATAATAGGGCTGAACCTTGTAGTTTTTCATTACGTGGTTACCAGGCAGCAACGTAATGCTTATTTGTATTGTTGAAAAAGTGGAGTTTGTCGATCTTCTTTAATTTGACCAGCTCTGCCATTGCTTCCTCCCCAACGTATACTTTTTCCGAAGGTAGCGAGTTCTCAATATTGTCCAAAATGTCACCTGAAAGTGAAGTATTCGCGGGCCGCATGTGTGGCACACAAACTCGACCGACGATGGTTCGCACCAACATCTTCAGATCGGCGTACATTGGAGGCATGAGTGGTTCTTCCCTCTAGGAGAATCCTTAGAAAATAGCATTGAAATAGATCAGTATGCTTATCAATAAACTTTATCAAAAAAATTTAGATCAAATTCTACTTAACAAGTTTTACAACTTTGCCAAGAAACATTCGCTTTAACAGCAGTCAATCAAAGTCAGAATAAACTTAAATAATTGATGAATTATGATTTTTTTAAATCTACTGTATCATAAACTAAGAATATTTGTCTCAGAAATTTCCTAGAAAAAAATATAAAATTTCAATGTACGAGTTTTAATGGAACTCTGAAATCATAAACGCTTTCGGTCTATGCAATTCCAGTGCTATATAACTGGTCGAATTGCACTCGTATTTCGATTGCACCTATGATCGAATTGGAGTTCTCTTGACTGACGAACAATCAAATCTAGATTCAGAATTACTAAGTGAGTAACCGAAAAATAAGTCCTCTATCTGATTTACAATTCGTTCCCACTGTTCTCGACTATTTGGATACCAAAAGAGTAGTTCGCTTTTGAAAAAAAACTGAATGTAACAAAATATTTTTTTTTTTAAACTGAGAGTAAATAAAAAATGACTTGATTCTTTTGGATAAACATATTGCATATTGGATAAACGTTTTAAGAGTTTTAATCCTATCCCGTTCGATTCGTCATGGGTTTATATGTATAGAAATATGAAAAATTATTATGAAATACCTGGAAAATTGTAATAATAATGAAAAATGGGGGCCACGTGCGTTGAATTCAAGCTAATCCAGAGTGCTGTGACCAACCAGCGCTCTGCATTTGACAAGTTCAATTGAGGTAGAGGCGAGACAGCGTTCGCCAGGGCATCTAGTTTTTTGGTGTATATTTCTCGACTTCTATATAGTGTGGCCAGATTGCTTAATTTGGTTGACTATTGTACAATAGGTGCAAGTGATTTTTTAAACTTTTTTACATTCGGTGGTTCGAAAATAGTGACTTTAGTGACCATTTTCTGAAAAATAGTGACTTTAGTGACTTTTGGATGCAAATAGTGACTTTTTAGTGACTAGACTCAAAATAGTGACCAAGTCACTAAAAAGTGACCTGCTACCAGCCCTGCGACAGGATACGTAAATATTTCGATAAACCCACCCACAACTCTGGCTTCTGCGACTCTTATTTTAATTTCCAAGGCAACCTTCAATGTAAACACACTGGTCTTGGTTGTCGTACACTTTACCGTGACTCTGCTTCGGTTGCGAAAACATTGGGCATACGGCCGATTCCGTACACTGTGAAACCCGCGGTTTTTTGGATAGTTTGGAAAGGTACTGCAAGAAGACTCTCCATTCGCTATCTGTTAAGACGTTCAGTAACAATCTGCCACGTTCATACACACGCACGTAGTCCTCATAAATTTAACCTAAACATGAAAGTTAATCAAACTACAGCCTAAGATTACAGTTAGTCAAAAACACATAAATAAGTTTCATGGACTCCAAATCGCGGGCAGCCAGAATATCTCGAACCGGTACATTAGGTTGTCTACCTCGAGCCCGTAGGGAATCATAAAGCTCAGATCTGACTCCACGATGCTCAGCACAAAACCAAATAACGTGATCTGCGTCCTGGTAACCTTGTCCGCATTCACAGAGATTGCTGTCTCCCAGCCCAACACGGAACAGTCTTGACCCACATCCAACCCCCTGAACCAAAATTTCATCGACACCTTGGGAGTGATAGAATGTAGCCATCTCCCCAAATCTCCTCTACTCCATTTATACTGCCAGCTGACGAATGACTGTTGACAAAAAATAGGAAAAAAAATCATTGAAGGCGATTTGTCAATCGTAAATATCGCCTTCCATAGCACCCACCCTTGCAAGCGAGTCCGCTTTCTCATTGCCCAGAATAGAACAATGAGATGGGACCCACACAAAGGTGACAGTAAAAGAACGTGAAGATAGAGCACTAAGGAGATCTCTTATTTTCATAATAAAATAAGAGGTGTGCCTTACCGGCCTCAATGAGCGAATAGCCTCTATAGAACTGAAACTATCCGTGAAAATTAAGTAATGATCCGGTGTAAGTGAGGCAACCGTTTCTAACGAAGAATGTATTGCCGCCAATTCAGCAACAAAAACAGAACAAGGAGCTTGAAGTTTACGAGTGGCGCTAAAAAATTCATTGTATATACCAAACCCAGCGGACTCCTATAAAAGACCCGTCAGTGAAAAACGTCTTAGTGCAATCAACTTGGCCAAACTTTACAGCAAATATTAACGGAGTAACCATAGAACGATGATGCTCTGGGATTCCATGAAGCTCCTGCTTCATGGATAAATCAAAGTAAATCGAACTGCCGATGTCGGAGAAACAAACACGATTGGAAGCATTCGGCGAAGGGCTGACATTCTGTGTTATGTACAAATGGTACAAAGTCATGAAGCGAGTTTGAGGATTCAACTCAAGAAGCTTCTCAAAATTTTCGATTACCTGAGGGTTCATAACAGAGAGACAATTCCGTAAACCGATCCGAGAGTGGAAATATGCCAGCCAGCACTTCAAGCCACATGGTATAGTAGTTGATCCTTTGCTGGCATTTTCGCTTCAGATACTCGATGTGGGATCTCCAGGTGCACTTTGAATCGAACCAGACCCCAAGATATTTAAATTATCGGTGTACCCCAAATTTAAAACTTCGGTTGTGCTGGGTTATGCTTCCTAGAAAAAACTACCAACTCAGTTTTCTCCGTAGAGTATTCGATACCTAGCTCTAGAGCCCAAGTAGAAAAATTGTCTAAGGTATCCTGTAAGGGTCCTTGCAGATCGACCCCATTGGGTCCCGTGACAGACACTACGCCGTCATCTGCAAGTTGTCTCAACGTACAGCTGTCACTTAGACAACCGTTAATGTCTTTGACATAAAAATTATACAAAAGGGGGCTCAAACATGATCCCTGGGGGAGACCCATGTAGCTAAATCGGGAAGCTGTAGAGTTTCCACGAGAAAACCTCATATGTTTCTCTGACAGAAAATTTTACAAAAAAAAAATTCATTAATGGAGAAAAGCCACAAGCGTGGAGTTTATCTGAAAGTACTTCAACAGATACTGAGTCAAAAGCCTCCTTGATATCCAAGAATACCGAAGCCATTTGGTCTTTTTTAATAACAAGACATTGTCCAAGTAAATATCACCTAAAGCTCATCGGCAAGCTAAATGAAGATAAATGTTGCTTTTGTAACCTGGGGGGGGAATTTTTGAACACTCTCTGTGCGCGTGGGTGTGCCTTTTTTATAAAACATGGGATTTTTTTTGGAAGAGGTGGTGGGGGGGTTGGGGAAATCGGGGTTTTGGCCCCAAAGGGTAATTAATTTCATAAGGAATTTTTTTTTTTTTGGGGGTTTTTTTCTATAAAGGGGGGGGGGTTTATTCAGAATAGTGACTCCCATTGCCATGCGGCATATATAAAAAGAGGATTCACCACAATAAAACACTTAATGGTCGCGGTGGTATCATGTCCCCAACACAGGAAAAAAAAGAACGTTGTCGGCCACGGTTCGAATCTTGATTCTCGTATTGATTTTCTCATATGAGCCATCATCAGACTCCAATCTCACACTCATCAACTAATACACTGCACTACCTCACGCACACAATGACTTTTTCAAAGCAAATTGATGTGTTCCATTATTTCTCCAAGTCACGATCCATAGCGAAAAATGACACAAAATAATGCGAAATCGCAAGACAATCTTGCTTTTTTATTTTGGGTGTAGGAATTTTTCGTGAAGGAAAATATCTCGACGGGCACAGGGTATGATTGTATTTGACATACGATCATAGTATGTTATGCGAAAATGGTACAGGCATGAAAAATCTAAATTACTTACTGTCAAAATGCAGAAATAAGATGACCTTATTCCGGCTAAAATTTACCTCATAAACCAAACCGAATACTTATTCAACTTTTATTCAGCGCAAGTTGTTCGATAATTCATGAGGAAGGAAAATCAAACTTCATTCTACCCCGTTTCATGATGGTTCACAAGAAAACTGCGATCATGTCAAAATGTTAATACTCACCAGTTATCTATTTTCACTCCATTTACCACACTTCCGATCATAGAAACTACACATTTATAAACTCTCCCTCACAGATTGTAGCTCATAATTTTTCATTAACCATGTCTACATTTTGCAACTGTTCGCAACGTGTGCGATTTTCACCATCGCACCAACATATCTTCCTCACAACCGATTCCGAATTTAACGACCCTGCCAAATCTGCATCATCGTCACATCATCGTGCAACGAGGAAGCCATTCAAGCTGACGGCCAACGTCGCAGTTGCCGCTGCCGACGGAATCGTCGAAGCAAAAATTTGCCGGTCATCCTTTTCTCCGATGAGGGGGGTTGATGCATCGCCGCCGACCAACTGCACACCATAAGCAACAGTATTGCTCACACTACCGACTGGCCCCTTCCGTTTAGCATTCTCGATACAACGCGGGGTAACGGCGACGGATGGCCTTACTCGTCTTCATCAGTGTCAGCGCGCCGGTGAAGGAATACCATTTTCACTAGCTAGCATCGTCATTCCCGTAGGGAACAGGAAATTCCGGTACTGCACCACAGCAGCAGCAGCAGTCACGGTGCAAATTGTTCGGGTCCAGACAGAGTGTCGTTAGCGCTAGTTTCTGTCGATGGTAGGTTACACGGGTACTGCGGATTGGAGCGAGGAACTTATGCGGACTACGTCGGGTTATGGCTCTAGAAATTGTACTGTAGTGTGAATCCGGCGTTCGTAGTTTGGAAAGTATGCCTGCCATTCCTGTGTGCCTTTGGGTTTTGCGAGAACCTGCGAGAGCGAGAGGATTTCTGAGCACGGCGGTAGACGAAACAAATTGTATCGTATATTTTAGGGATTGAATACATGGTTATTAGAAAGGACTCTTTTTCTATAATAATAATAAAATTAATAATATAGCCATTCAAAGTTGAGTCAATTGTCCGCAAATTTATCTCGTTAAATTGGGAATTTTCTGTATGATTTCATTTCGGGTATTCAATAATTTTCCGCGTACTACTAAAACATCACCCCTTCGAGTTTGTTTGGTGTTGACCTGGCTGAGGATTTTGGTTCCCTTGCCAGCCTGATGCATTGGATCAGTGCGAGAGTTTTCCTGCTCACGAAGCACGTGTATTGTTTTTCAGCAGTGGCGTCGTCAATGGGAAAACATAAACAAAAGTGGGGGCATCGATTGTACCTTTAGTTTGCTTTTTATAATAATATTATTAGTCTCTAACGAGGTCACTACTGTTTGCAAACCCTTTTGAAAAATGGCGGATACAAAATGGCTGCCATGTAGTGCCTTCTAGACGGGCTGCGAAAGCGCCGTTGCCCAATGTTGAGATGACAAATCGAATTTAGCTCCGCCTCTGTTTGCAGGACCAGTGTGCATGCCGGTAGTGAATGAGCTGTTGCTATTGTTGATTTTTTATGAATGAGCACGAGAGCGAGTGGAAAATCGTGGGCGCCTGCTGGTGAGCAAGAGATTTTCCAACCCCCTGAAATGAAAGCAACACCACCATCGAGAGAAGGAAACTGAGAGCACACTTTTGCTCCCACCTATGTGAAGGATTCTTCCGAGCCAAGCCAGATCCTGCACCCGCAAAACCGGATTTCACTGCCAGGATGAAGCAGGATGTTTTATCAAGAATCCTTGCGCTTTAGTGTGATATAAGCGTTTGCGAGGAGACGTCCGTAGTGCGTGCGAAAGTGATTTTTTTACGTTCTCGTTTTTCCGAGAGACCCGCAGGCGAATTTTCGTAGCGCAAACAAACATCGCAGTAGGCCGTACCGAAGGCGCGCGCGTTTGTGCTCTACTGAGTTTTCTAGGTGGATACCATCCTATTGCTGGTGGAGGAATATTTTTCGTGAGCGGTTTTCGGAAAAGAGTTAAAACGGAGACGCGTGGTGTTTTATACTCTTGGGTCGCAGTTTTGTGGTCGTTCGTTACCCGTCGCGCTCATTCTCTCTCCCACTCCCGGACCAATCCGTCGCCGCAAACAACGCGTGAATGAGCCCATTTAGTCGGTTCGGTTGACACTGGAGTGCCGATTTTGATTGCGGAGAAATTGAAATTAGCAAATGATTTCAAAACAAACGTAGGACGTGATTGATAAGAAGTGATTTATGTGCTGTTTGCCGCCTCGGAGGAACCCTTCCGTTGTCGCTCTCGCAAATACAGCACTGCCGAAGCCAGTTACGCCGCCGAAAAGAGACACTGTTTCATCATTCAACAACTAAAGAAGCAAGGTTGGTGTTGTGTGCTGCTGGAAATCTTGACGTAAGATAAATATTTGAACAGTGCCGGTGGAATCGTCAGGATTTATGAGTTATGAATTATAAATTTCTCACACTCACACTGCCGTCGTCGGTCTCGGGCGTAGTGTTGTGTGATGTGCCTCTACCCGGTGAAAACTGTGGAGGGTCTTGGGGAGAAGGAGTTGGAGATCCAGCACAATGATACACGAACTCTGGGTGCGCTTTTACTAAACTGTTTCTCTCTGCGTCGTCTAAAGTGTACAGAGCTCTGCACTGAGGGCTGGTTTTGCATGACTCAACATCACTAGGGCAGTGCTGGCAGACAGATCATTCTTTTAGATTTTCCACTTTAACTTTCACACTGCTGATATCAATTATGAATTGTACGTCATTTCCAGGAAAATCGTCTCGTGGAATTAATTGTTTCTCAAAAAGTTCAAATCCCGGAAACGTAAATACAGGAGAGCCCATTGTCGTGAGTCCTCCCTTAGCTCAGTCGGTAATGGCACAGCTACAAAGCAACACCATGCTGGAGGTGACTGGGTTAGATTCCCGGTCTGGTCTACGAATTTTTCGTTAAGGAAAATATTCTCGACTCCCTGGGCATAGGGTATGATTGTACTTGCCACACAATCATACTAATGCAAAAATGGTACCTGGCATCGATAGCTCTCAATAAAGTGCATTTAGAACACTAAGTTGAGAGCAAGCAATAAGCGAATTGTGAAAGCAATAAGCTTGAAATGATAAAAAAGAAGAAGAAGATATTGTCGTAAAAATCGCAAAGCTATAAATAATCATGTTTTACTTCGAGTCATGAAGCATAGACCTTAACCTTGTAATTCGATAAAAAAAAAAGTAAACTCTATTGGAAATTTCAGTAAATAGCACCAATGATCGATTCAGCCATATAACTCAAGAAAAGGTACTCGTTCTTTAAATATGAACGTCATTGATATATAAATATTTTCAAAAACTTGCAACAAACAAAAACAAAATTGCATAAAAAATACCTTTTGGGCATTAGTGAGAATAACGTATGCGTTGAAAAATGGACTAATTTCAGTGAAAAAAAAGTGGAACATTTTTATTTTCTCAAATTCTACGTTTATTATCCCTTACGGCAGTTGACCAGAACTTTAGCCATGGTCGATGAAAAAATGTATGTCGACATGTTCTTTAGCTCTTTCCTGGCCGTAGCGACCAGCTGCTCCTCCGTTTTGACCACGATATTATTGAAGTAGATCTCTTCCGTTTGAGGTTTGAGGAAACATTGTGAAAATTGTTCTATCGGTCGCAGCTGGGGGACGTTGGGAGGTTTGGCGGTCTTCGGTACAACGTTTATCTTCAGTCGGTCCATTTCCTCCAATGATGTCTTGGTATAATGGTCCGAAGGGGGGGCCGGGCAAAAAACCCCATCACCTTGGCAGAACTTCTTGGGGTGGGGGGATTCGGGGGGTGGAAAAAAAAGACCGCGGGGTTACTCCCCTCCTGGTGTGGGGGGAGTGGGGGGGTGGGGGGGGTACCTCCTTGGTGGAGGACGTAAAGTAACCGGTCCCCTGTCAGTCGTTGCCGTCCAGCGTCAAGTAGGTCTCGTCATCCATTATGACCACGACGTTGCGCTTCGCCGGAAAGATGTTTTTCACCAGCACCTTCAGCCGCTCCTTCTGGGTGATTGCCTGCTGCTCAGACACGGCCGGCCTCGACTGACGCTTCCGCATAACAATGTCCATCTTGCCCAGGTACTTCTTCACCGTTTGGCCGGTTCCACCAACCTCTCGGCCCAAGGCGCGGAACGATGAGGCCACCTTGCCCTCGGTCTTCCTCTTCAGCTTCTGCTGCACTTTACGGTCGCGCAGCACTGTCGGGCGGCCGGAACCAGGCTTCCGTTCGACGCTCTCGCCTTTCTCCAGAAGGGAGAGGATGTTGTAAATGCCGGATCGGCTATATCCGGTGGACACGAAGTGCCTCACGATGTCCAACTTCTTCGCTCCGGGGTGGAGCTGGCAGTACGAACAAACCATCGAGCGTAGTTGCTTGACTGTTTTCGCCATGGCTGCTGCAAATCAACTGATAACGCTGTCATTTTTTTTTCTGTACACAACAGGGTTGCTACGATTGGCTACATAGGTGGATCCACAACTTTTTTATTGGGAAATGGCTCAATCTAAAAAAAATAAAAAATAAATCTGTGAAAGTTAGGCAAACAAAGGAAAAAGGCCCGCATCCACAAAAACAGCAAGAAAAAAGCCCAACTGCCCTCATTTCCACCTAATATAGAAATATTGGACATTTTTTTTTCAATAATGTGATCTGCGTCCTGGTAACCTTGTCCACATTCACAAAGATTGCTGTCGCTTAGCCCAACACGGTATAAATGAGCGTTCAAAGAATAATGATTGGACATGAGGCGAGACATCACACGAATGAAGTCTCGACACACATCCATACCCCCAAACCTAGATTTCTTCGACACCTTTGGGATGACAGAATGCTGCCATCGCCCCAGATCTCCTTTACCCCTTTTCTACTGCCAGCTGACGAGTGACTGTTGACGAAAAATAGGAAAAAAATTCATTGAAGGCGATTTGTCGAAATATTGGACAATTGTCAAGCAGAAGTTGAAAAAGAGTTGACCAATAAGCAGTTCCAAAGCGACTTTACGGCAGCCTATCAAGCAATTAAGTCACCTTAAATGCAACATGAATGCCGCTTTTGGCACAATATATGGCTGCTTTACTGCAATGTTATGATAATGCTTCACTAATGCTATTTTGCATTCAAAATGCTTATTACAGGCTACAAGCATTTAAATAGCATTTGAAATGCAACTTTACAACATATAGCATTCAAAACGCTGATATAATGCTAATATAATGCTTGTAGCATCTGAAATGCAGATTTAGGGTTGATTTACTGCATATGCTAATGCTTATTGGTTACCTGGGACGTACGTCCCCAACCCCTCAGAGATAGAAAAATTCAAATTTAAAATTAATGATACTCCATCGTTAGCCATCGGATTTTGATGCAAATTGTTGCAATAGATCACAAAATTATCCTTATTTGTGGATCTGCACTGGTTATTCCGAAAATGTCCATAGTTTCAGATGCCAAGGTGGGAGTACTGGGATAAGTACCTGTCCAGGGATGGTGGACAGAATATTTTTAGATGTGAAACATGGCATGCGTCATATCAAACATCATGGTTTAGCAAAACTAGGTAAACAGAAGACATTTTGAGGAATTTTGACCATACTGGCCACTAAAAGCGGCCCTGCGGGTGCAAAGTTCCTCCGGAAAAGTGGCCATACACAAATCTTTTCCAAAACCTGGCTTGCGACATATTCATGATTTTGCAAAAAAAATGTCTTTTTACCCCAGTACTCCCAACTTGGAATTTTCGGAATAACCAGTACAGATCCACAAATAAGGATAATTTAGTGATCTATTGCAAAAAACCGCATCAAAATCCAATGGCTAACGATGGAGTATCATTAGTTTTAAATTTGATTTTTGCTTTTTCAGAGGGGTTGGGGACGTACGTGTTAAGAGATGGTGGAACAAAATAACCGCTCAGGTAGCCATCAGAATGTTCAAAATATGATGAGTGGTATTTCCATTCCATTTCATTTTTCCTTTGTGCAATAAATGACCTTCATTTTGAGTACTCAACATTTTTATTTCATTAGCATGAATCCGAGATAGATCCGTTTTTTTTTCGTCCAGATATTAAATGACTCAAGCTTTAATGCTTATTACTCTACCTGTTTATGCTCAGTATTCTTGGCGAATATTGTTCAGATTGTTGAGCGAGTTCTGTTTAAAATTCTGTTCGAATTCTACTTAACATTTGGAACGAATTCTGCTCAGGGTTTTTGGCGTATACACCTCAGGTTTATGATTGATTCCTACTGAAAATTTTGAGCTGATTTTGTTGAAGATTCAGAGCGTGCAGTGATGGATAATACAATAAGGCCAAAGCCCGACGAAATGGACATATTTGGGGGCCTTTTTTTTTAAAAATTTTTCGGTGAACCAATTGAGCTAAAATTTCGAATATAATCTAGAAGTTACCTGCATTTTTATCTGTATTAGATCCATAATTTTTGATAACCTTTAAAAGACACCGCTTATGACAAAACGATAAGACCACCTTTTGATTTCCATAAATAATGCTTAAATTTCCGAATTTTAATGTTGATTTGTGATGTACGAGTTATTTCAGTATACTATGGATCGTAATTCAAATTCATCAACAGGGCCTAAACTATGAACATCAAAAGGTGGTCTTATTGTTATGTCGTAAGTTGTGTCTGTAACTTTTAAAGTGGTGACTGTAAAATAATGAATTTTCATAATTCAGGTTGTAAGGCTATAGTTCACAAGTTGTATTAATATTGAACAACAGAAAAATTGTTAAATTAAAAAAAGTCCGTTAAAAGTCCGCTTATTCTACCAGCAGCAGACTTTTAAGGCTTAAGTTACGTAATAGAATTCAAAACATAAATTAATAAAATATAGCCAAAACACATACACATATGGGTCAGAGATATTTGACAGTGTAACCACAGACAAATAGACGTCGAACATATGAATGGCCATGACATGAAAAAAGAACCAGTGAATATCAATACTAGTAAAGGATCTGTCCTTATAAATTTCCCAAATTTGACAGTTGATTGCGGCCATATTGTTGAAGCTACAAGTATCAAATTACCTGTCATTTATTCAGTATGTCTTGCCAAATTATCAAGAAGAGCTATAGCGTCCAGCAACACGTGCAAATGATTTATCAAAGTAAGTGTTATTTGCTAGCAACGTTCCGAGCGCATCGCCCATTTTACGGTCGCAATAATCGTCCTACCGAGAGGACTATTCGCAATGTGATGAACAAGTTCAAGGAAACTGGTTCGGTTGAAGCTCAACCACCACCCGTACGTCAGCGGAACGCAAAGTCTGCCGAGAATATCGCCGCTGTACGTGAAAGTGTGCAAACAAACCCGCGGCTGAACCCGCAAAAGAATTCGGTCTCTCGCAGACTTCAACTTGGGGAACTCTACGTCGAGACTTGAGTCTGCACCCATAAAAGATCCAATCGACCCAGGAGCTCAAGCTTAACGATCATAGATAGCGCCGTGTGTTCGCTGATTGGGTTTAGTTGGAAACAGACCCCGATTTTGTCCGAAAACCCTTCTTCAGCGACGAGGCCCATTTCTGGATGAACGGATATGTGAACAAGCAGAATTGTCGAATTTGGGACAAGGCCAATCCACACAAGGTCCACCAAGAGGCTATGCATCCCCAGAAAGTCACTATTTGGTGTGAATTTTGGGCAGGAGGCGTCATCGGTTCATACTTCTTCGAAAACGACGCTGACGAGGCCATCGCCGTCAACGGAGAGCGCTACAGGTCGACGATTACAGACTTCTTCTGGCCTAAACTGGACGATATGGATGTGAACGATATGTGGTTCCAACAGGACGGGCATGGTTATTTCGCGCGGAAGCGATGTCATCTGGCCACCAAGATCGTGTGATTTAACCCCGCTAGACTTTTTTTGTGGGGTTATGTTAAGTCGCAAGTCTATGCCAATAAGCCGCAAACCACCGATGCCTTAAAGCTAACATTACAAAAGCCATCCCCTAGATGCAGCCCGATTTATGCGCCAGAGTCATACAAAATTGGACCTCTCGGATGCACGCCACCAAGCGAAGCCGAGGCGGCCATTTGAACGATGTCACATTCCATACAAAATGGTATTGATAGGTCTTTCAAACAAAAATAATTCTCGTCAGTATCTCACACACAGTTTGTTTTATTCAACTTTGAAGATACGCCTAATGGAAAACCCTTAAGTTAGTATACTTGTGGCGCACCAATGAGTCATTATGAATTATTTTAGATTAGTTTGGATTCTGTTACTTCTTCTTCTACTAAATAAGTGACGGAAATGTCATTTTGTTTCATCTGTAATTGCATCTACAATTGTAAGAACTGTTAGTCCGCATAGTCTATTTATGATTACTCCAGCCTACAGACATTTCCCTATCGGAAATACAAGATAACGCCATATTCGTCAGGTGCTTCCCTGGTTTATGCAACTATTTTTCCTTTTATCCGGAGGAGTGTTACGTACGCCATTGATGCATAAGAATTACTTTGGATTTTAAATATAAATTGAAACGGACAGTTCCGTTCTGTCATCTTTTGGGTGGTTTGTAATTGATAAACAGGCGACCCAGGCGTAATGGAAACATCCATACCTCTTACGTCAAAGTCACGAGTTTAAATCTCATCTCCGGAAAAGTCACAAAAGTTGTTCAAGTAACTTAAGACTGTACTCGAAAAAAATTTACTCGGATTGTCTTCAAACTTTCAGGAAATAAGCTACAATATATACAGGTTTCTACTTTATATTGGTTTATTGGTTCTTCTCTCCATTCGGTGGGTTAAATTCTTTTGGTACAAAAACAGCATTGTTATTTCTATACCAGTCTAATACCGACCAGGCTTAGTGGCAGAATACCGATTCCGGCCAAAATAGTGTTTCGTCTCCGTGAGACCGCAGGAAGGGCAGCAGGCGCTTCTGGGGGCAATCGTTTCGGGAGATTTTCCCATTCATTGTACCCATCGTGATGTATGCCTGGCTCTTCTCTCTACACCTCCAGATGGCCCGCCAAACAAAGAACTTTGGCGAATTTGGTCGCCTTCTTCTTCTTTCCCTCCTCAGGAACGGTCAACCGTTATGTGACAATGTTAAACTCCTGTCCCGGCATTCGTTTTGTGCCGCATTGATGTAAGTCTCGTCGTCCATCTTGACGCACCTCGGTTTCTTCAGCAACTCTTGGTACAGATGCCTGGCGCGGGTTTTGGCTACCGTTTTTTGTTTGTCGTTCCTGACCTTGCAGACGTGGAGGCCGGCACGTTTCATCATTTATTCGACAAACTAGATGAAAACCTCCGCCTTCTTCGCCACATCGCAGATCGAAAGGCTCGGTTGACGCTTGAACAGACGCTTCTACACCTTCCTTGCCTTTGCCGGATCAGCTGTCTGCGGTTTTCTGCTGCTGCCTGACCTGGGTCGTTTGGGTCTCCTTGAATGACTTCACCACCGTGGACACCGTCGAATGATGGAATCCCAGGTGTTTTCCGATCCATCGGATTTTCCATGACGGCGCACATAATTTTTTGGCGGATCTGCTCTGGTTCCGATGCCATCTCGATAATTACATGACAGATTGTGATGAAATTTTGCCAACGTAAACTTAACACTTTCTAGTAAGTTTCATCATTTTTTACCCACACGCTAAAAAGTTACAAGCTAATCAGTGTGCCTCATTTTTTTTTTCGAGTACCGTCTTTTTTGCCAAAAGGTGTTCGAAGTGAACATCTCGATAGTAAAGAAACATAATAAAAAATGATATCTCTTATCTACAGTTTTCTTTTCTTTTTATCGCCAATAACTTCACGATGCGCCAATGGAGCAGTAGCTCATCGAATCTTCCGGCGCGTCTCTAAGCATCCTGTTATGTGTTTATAGGTGGGTCTCCACCGATTGCCTGTCGATCTGCTAAATTTTGAAAACGTCTGCATTGAGCTATCTTAAAATAAAATAATCCGTCCACTATATCACAAAACATTGCGAAACATTAAATCATTGGATATAGGACCAAACCTCATCCCCCGGTTGCTGATAAACTTGGACATCAATAGAACTAAACCGATGAGCTCGGGCTTCAATAGACCCTTATTTTCACTATATTCCTCAATCATAATTTTAAATGGATTAGCACAGATTGTTGTTGACAAGCTTTTACTTGATTGATGCAGTTATTAGTAACAGTAGTAAAATATTTCGTAGGATGCAGTTGTAAAAATTTATAGTTTACGAAAAAAAGAGTTTGCTTCGAGCATCGGCAGTGAACGTTTCTGTCGATGTTTTATTGCGCACTACTTTGTTATCGGGCATGGCACGTTTTGTATTGATTCGTATTCCATACTTGACCTGCATTCGGGCGGGGCCAGCGCCGTTATTGTCTTAGTTTGGGATCACCAGTGTTTACACATTGAGGATGTATGTTAGTCCCGAGCATCATCTGTTGACTCTCTGTGTAATAACAGCTTATCTGACCAGGGCTGGTAAATATAATTTTCAATGAAAAATGACTTGTGATTTTTACCGAAATACGTCTGAAAATCTTATCAGGTGAGAAAACGATGATTTTTTCGGTATCTCATAGAATTTTTCGTTATGATAGCACGTGACAGTGTTTTGGTCATCGATATTACAATCACCTCTATAGATGAAGTTTGTCAGAAGCAGATATTCCTCTCTATGAAGCTAGGAGTGGACGGTAATTTATTGCTAGAACGAATAGACATGAAGAGAAAGTGTATTGATAGTTCCGTATAGGGCAACGGCAGGCTTTGAAAATTGAAAGATACAAGTTTGAAAACGAGCGGAGTGCTTTATTGAACGGTAGTATCCGATCAGGCACATAACCCTTTACCATACTACCCCATGCAGGATAGGAAATCCCCTTGACTGGTGACTGGTGGGTATCTTGTATCTTTCAATTGTCAAAGCCTGCCGTTGCCCTATACGAAACTATCAATACACTTTCTCTTCATGTCTATTCGTTCTAGCAATAAATTACCGTCCACTCCTAGTGCTTTGCATGGAGATGAGGAATTATCTGCTTCTGACAAACTTCATCAACGATCGTTACTTCCGCGCATGGGAGAATACAAAAACAACAATCCGTGTGACCTCTATAGATACTGATGTTCGTTTAATCGCAGAATTTCAAATTCAACTTAAACTATTTCATATTTCTACTACTACGATTTCATATTACTACTTGACTCATTTCAAGTAGACTGTTTAGAAATTTCGGAAATAAAATCGTACGGAAAAAAATCTCATGAGGGCATGATAGTTTGAAAATTACGAGAGAGCTCATTATAGTTCGTTTCTTCTCGTGATAGTGAGATGGCCCGTTTTTTCTGTATCGCATGACGGCCGTGAGATTTGCCAGCACTGAATCTGACAATAACGGATTAGCAACCTCGGGCGGTCAATCATGCTCATGTCCAAGAACTTGCGCCAATATGCGATTAAAAAGCGCAACTTTACTAACCATTCATCTTGAACATCAAAGTATCGCCTTTATTTCGTTTCCGACGTTCGAGATTCTTCTACCTCACAGATAAAAAGAAACATTGAATTTTATGCGTGATCTAATGCACATAAAGGGAATGCTAAATTTGGCAGAAAATAATGGGAGATTTCATGTAAATTGTAGCCTGATAACGCCTGTAAAATAATGAATTTTAACAAGCGCGTAAAATTTCCCCTCATTTATTTTCAAGCCAAAGGAGGCGTAAACAACGAAATTGTTTGCAATATTTCATGCGCCATACAACAATGTTTGCATTCTTTCATACAACAGGCTAGATTCAGGCGTTATCAGGCTACAATTTACATGAAATCTCCCATTATTTTCTGCCAAATCTAGCATTCCCTTTATGTGCATTAGATCACGCATAAAATTCAATGCTTCTTTTTATCTGTGCAGTTTAAGTTGATATGCGCCAATTAAATTGCTCGCTAATAAAAAAAACATATTTGGCAACACTTTCTGAACGGTAACCGATGCCCTTTTCCTCATCATGTCACACAGAACAAAACCTTCACACAATCCCGAACAGCACAAGGTGCCACCGGTCCTCTCGTCTGAGTGTGTAAGCTTCTGCCGCACTGTTGAATCTTCCTGAGTTGCTGAAATTTGTACAGAATTTAATGTTTCAAGCTGAAAGAAAATCGATACATTCCTAGCGGATGCATACCACTATCGTCCCCGTCGTCGTCACCATCATCATCATCATCATCACCATCACCATCAGGGCTTGAAGCATGCGATTGCAGCTTGAATTCATGCACGCTATAGGTTCCTACTGGCCAGAACTCTCGACGATCCGTCTAGGCTGAATTGAGTCGGGGTGAAAACAAACGGGTGGGTGTTGGAAAAAGAAGTCTGCAACTGAAATGAATGATGAATGAAGGTTAAGAGTACTGCTGTTGCTCCTTTCTCGCTCTTTGGGGGAAACAGGAAAGACTCCACGAGGAATATTTTTTAATTACACGTATGAGGCATCAGCAGCAGTGCAACTGCTCGAGCATTAAATGAAGGTAATTTCTCTGTTTTAATGTGAGTCGATGCGTGCTCACTTTCTTCGCCTAACAAGATTAACTGCGCTGGATGAAATTGAACCCCGCCGGGAACTCCAGCATGGGTACTGTTGCCAGACATTGAGTGGTTCATATTTCAGAGGGAAATGAATACTGATTAATGGGCGCTTGTAAAATTTATCAGCTAGAGGAAGGGAGGCATAAAGTTTTTACAACTTGAGGAACGGAGAATTGATTTAATATGAGTGGAGTGGGAGTTTCAAGATTTTCCTGCATCTTATCGAAATAATTGAATCATGATGTGTAGTAAACATCCGAGAAGATTTAATCTAAAGTGAGACCATAGCTTTACCTTCACTAACTTGACCCCCTCACGCGAGAGGTGGATCAAAAACAAACCACTCGTACGTCGCATCATGAAATTCGATAACATTTTATTTACTCACCCAAGAATTGTTCCGCCCATCATCAGCAGCAGCAGCAGCACCATCGTTTCGACATTCCGATATTTCCCAGCATCTGTTGTTGATGTTCGGTAACCACCTCTCATCCATCCATCCAATCAGCCCAACCACAGGACAACCGTAGCAGGCGAAGAGGAAAAATAAAAGGCCAAACACTTCACCCGCAAGCGGAAAAACATCTACCACGACTCATCACAACAGGCGGCGAAGAAATGGAAAACTTTTGCAGCGCGCCCTTTTCCTTCACCCTATTAAAAATGAATAACGCTCCCGCTGATTGCTATAAATAACAAATTGCGAAAGTTTTCCCTATCTCCCATGCTGCATCGTGGTAGGCTCCAACAACTACATCTAGGTAGCTAGCTCGAAACAACACAAACCGACAACAATAACTTGGGCTTCGGAGTTTTTCTCCAAGACCGACTCGAATCGGAAGTCGAGCAAAAGTCGTCCTACTGCTACCTATTTACCATGCTGCTGGCTCTTGTAACAGATAGGCAAACTTCCGGAAACTACATTTTGTTCAGCGGATAGGGAAAAGACTACGGAGGAGCAGGTCATGCATCTTGTCTACTGCGAACTAAATTTAAATCTCGATCGCTCAATTGAGCTTCGACACTTTGAAAAGAAGGCTGATGCCAGGGTTCCCAGCTAAATTTGCCAAAAAAAATCCAAAAAGCCAAAGGGGTGGAGGAGGCAGGCACAGACAGACAGGGCAATAAGCCAAAGTGACAGGATTGTAGTCGAACAGAAAGCAAAACGAAAAAGTTAAAAAGTTGATCGCTCGCATTTGGCTTTCAATAGAGTGGGGG
Source organism: Aedes koreicus (assembly GCA_024533555.2). Lineage (NCBI taxonomy): Eukaryota > Metazoa > Arthropoda > Insecta > Diptera > Culicidae > Aedes > Aedes koreicus. The sequence goes on from JAHHFK020005864.1 coordinate 116,225, forward strand.
TGAACGACGACAACAATCGATGAATGATAATAGCAGAATGATGAAGAGGAAAAGTTTTGTTTCGCTCGTTTTTTTCCTTTTGTTTCGTCACAAGCTTGTGCAGGCTCAGGAGGCGGATGTAATTGAGAGAAAAGTCCAGACAAGCTACCTGGCCGCAGAAGACGATTTCGATGACGTGAAAACTGGTATCCAAGTAGGCCGGCCTGTTCGGGGAGAGTAGGTGGAAAACTATTCTCACTTTGATTTAATGCTACAAATGTGGCGAATGTACGGTGAAGGAAACAGCAAACCATTCAACAAATGCGGGGCAGATGGGAAAATTGGAAAATGTTGTTGGGTGGGAGAATCTGTTTGGGGGCAAATGCTTCGATGATAGGGACGGACAGAGTTTGAATGGTTCATTGACAATCAGCTCACCTGTTGACTTTCGAGATGTGGCTTGTTGTAGCAGGCTGAAGGGAGAAAATAATGTTTTTTTCTTGTCTGAGCTTAAGTTACAAGCTTTGTTTGGTTTTGATTTTAAGATTCTAACGCAAAAAAGATGAATGATCGCATTCACGATTTATATTCTAGGAAAATCTTGATCTTGAGCTATCTTGTTTAAATATCTTAGTGACGGTATATAAACTGTTAGGCTGGGATGAATATTAAAAATCATTATAAAACACATCTTACCGAAAATCCTATAACAACATTAATCACTAATATTTTATTTTTGGGTAATTTTCTAAATCTCTCCAAAAAATTGATAGGTATCGTCGATAATCGAAAATTTCCAATTTACTTAAAAAGTGTCGATTACTTCATGCAGTCCATTTCTGCAGGCCAAGTCTCAAGTGCCGGTGCATTTACTTTTTATGAAAATGCGAAGCATTTCCCCGGAAAAGCGCAAACAGATCGTGCACAAATGATGCAATTTTCCCAACGTTTCGCTGAGTCAGTTGGCGAAAATGGGAGGTGTGAACATCGGAGCAGTTCGGAACGCGATTCGGAAGTATGGTGAGGAGACTTCCTTTCAGGACAAGAAAAAATCTGGAAGTAAACCGGGCCCTGTGGACCAAAACCTGGACCGAAAAATCACGCAAGCTTTCGCCCGTAAAAAGGGTACTTCCTTTCGAGATGTGGCCAAAAAGCTGGGAACTTTGGCATGCGTAATTATGGATGATGAATCCTACGTGACATTTGATTATAAGACGCTTCCGGGTAACCAGTTCTACACGATCCGTGCTGGTCAAACTATTTGGCAAGCAATTTGTGAGTGTGAGCATGAGCATGAGCATGATTGACCACCCACGGTTGCTATTCCGTTATTGCCAGATCAACAGTATTTACAAAAAGAACCAACAGATGATGTTTGAGACTAACAAACATCTTCAATGTGTAAAAACTAGTGACGTGTCCTCTTCCAGGCAGCGGCGGTGGCATTTCTTCTTCAATATAACTTTCAGGATCATTTGTTTCGTCGGGATCCATTTCCATTGCTGATTCCATAGAAGCTATCGCACTTTCACTCGCGATAAATAAATTTACGAAAAAAAATTAACAGCTACGGAATACACTTCCACTTGTTACAAGAGTCTACTGCGATCCCCAGGCAAGCAATTTGTGAATGTGGAATGCTTTCAAACCCGTTTGCAACAACCGATACGATGTCTGCTGAGGATTACGTTCGGAAATGCTTGGGCGGCGCCTGCTCCGGCTGTTTTGGCCGGATTTGGCATCAGTGCATTACTCACAAAGCAAACGGAGTCAAATCACAGGACTGAAGCGGCTGTCCTCCACGAACAACGATCGTGAAGCCGAAAACTTAGTGCTGCGTGTGGTGCTAATTTGACAGCTCGGTTTTCTTGAAGGCCAAATGCATCAAACACAATATTCGCGTCGGAAGTTGTCGTGTTTTGTCGTTAATTTGGTTTGAGAGAAAAATCTTCAAGATTTTTAGTGCAGAGGTTATCACAACAATAGTATTTTATCATTGTTTATCAGCCAGGTATTATCATATTTTATCTAAATTAATGATACTAGTAGTTTGGTAGAAGAAATATTGTTACCTTTTATTGGATCAGCGAACATCTAAATGTTATTGCTTTGTTTTGCGTTCTAAGAAAAAAAAAGTTAATTTTAACGGGGTCGAGGCGAGGGTAAGGGTGGCTGCGATGGGTTTAATCGTCAGAATCCTTCCGTAAACATTTAAGTGTTATTATACAATAAATCTCGAGCTTAGTTGTGCGAAATCTCCTGCAGAACTGCACCATTAAGATAAATCATTCTGGTGTCTTTTTATTTTTTTTTTGATTATTTGCACACTTAAAAAAACACCAAAATGGTTTTATGATGCTTAATAGATTTAGAATCCGGAATCATAAAATCATCTTTAGCTCGGTAACGGATTGACGTACAAATAAGCTTAATACATCAAAACAAAGGTAATTCACTGTACTTTGAGGAAAAATATCAATAAAAATAATTTCTCTTCGTTTCTAATGAAAACTCGCCCTTTCTTCTTTATTCCTCCCATCAAACGCTGCACACCTCCGGAGTCAACTTCCTTGGCACATTTGTTCCACATTTTGGTCATCTGAGTCGCGACCCGAGCCGTTTTTCCACTTTTCTTAAGCTTCCGCATCATTATTGCCCAAAATCTCTCGATGGGCCGGAACTGCGGGCAGTTGGGTGGATTTATGTTTTTATCGATGAAATCTACTTTATTATCGCGGTATCACTAGATGACTTCCCGGGTGTAGTGGCAACTCGCCAAATCTGACCAAAACTTCACGGGACCTTTATGGGCTTTAATGATAGGTAGTACGCGGTTATTGAGCCATTCTTCCTTGTACAGCTTCGAGTCCATCGTCTTATTCGTCACGAACATTTTGGTCTTTGCTCCGCAGCTGCATATCATATCCCTTGCCAAATCATCAGTTTTTTTTGGCAAATTTGTCCATAAAAGCAAATTTAAACTTCGCAGGAACATCTCCTCGTGCCATCGTCATGTAGAATGGCCAGGAAGCTGTCCGAAATCCATTTTGACGTAGGTTTCATCGTCGATGAGCAGGCATCCTTGGTACTTCGTCAAAACCTGCTGGTACAATTTCCGAGCTCGAGTTTTGATGACGAAACTTTGCTTCAATGTTCTGTTTGGTTGCTTGCTGGCTCGATAAGAACGATATCCTGCTCACAAACGAATTCTTCGAACGGTACTACGAGCAGCAGCGTATTTTTGTGCGATTTCATTACCTGATAGTCCAGGGTTTGCTCTGATGGTTCTCAACACCTTCTGGTTCAGCTTGCGGTCATAGGTTCCACTACGACGCTTACCTTGAGGCACTCGATCCACGCTCTTTCGCTCCCTGAAACGTTTGAGCACATCAAACACGGTTGATTTGGCGATTTTCAACGTTTTTGCGATTTTTATTGCGGACCACGTTGGATTGTCAACGTGGGTGTGCAGAATTTTTTCGCTCCTCTCGGCCTCCATCTGGAATAACTTTTGACTCACTGCACGAAACACCGTGCAATTTATACCACAGACGAATTCTTGCAGCGGTCACTTTCCGTGCCGCTGCAACACAATAAGTGATTCCGGATTCTAACTGGACAGAACTTTAACATATTAAGACCATGACCCACCAAATACTGCATCATCTGACCATTAATAACTAGATCATTCCTGCCTTCAAACACTTACCGCTGACATATCCAAACAGTTTAGAAACAGCACTCGTCTTAGAGACTGCAATTCAGGACTGGGCAAGGGATCGTGGAGTCGCCATTCCCTTGCCATGTGAACGCGGTGTGTCACGCGGTTCTGGCCGAGGTCCATTGAGATCGACTGGCCCTGCAACAACAAGCCATCACGTACGCTCTTCCTCGGGGCAACCTACTGAGGGTAGTCCTGCAGACGTAGGTAATCCTTGCACTGATGGTGGGTTCTTGTCACATCACTTCTTGGATGCTGGACCAGTTTTTCTTAGAGTCTTAAATGTTGTGAGCCACTGCGCCTGCCTTTTTGAGGTTCCGCTTGACGATTGTCCAGTAGCGTTCGATCGGTTGCATTTTGGAACAGTTTGGTGGGTTGATATCTTTTTGGCGAAATCAACGCTGTTATCAGAAAGCCTTCCGGTATAGTGGGGGCAACCTCTTCTCTATGCACTCATTTCGGAAAATTTCAGCATTTTTTGTCCTTTTGTGTAAAAAATGGAAGATCGCAAGTCACATGTGTAAATTGCTTGTCAAACGGACACCTTCTCACCGAATTTTCCCGTCGCAGCAGTCGTATCTATAATTGGGACACTCTCCTCCACCGTTTTAGTGAAGAATATCAAATACCGGTACTGGCAGTACTCTGGAATCCTCTTTCACGTAAGTTTTGTCATCCATCAAAGCACACTGGAAGGAATTGTCCAAAATACGGTTGTACAGCCTCTGGACCCTCATTTGAGCACGACATTTCTGCTCCGGTGGTTGCATTGGTACTTTCTGCTTCCTGTATGTCTTCAAATCATTTCTTTTCGTAATGCGCTGGATCCTTCCGATGCTGGTCCTGTATGTTTTTGCCAAATCATGAGTACAGGCTGATTTGTTCTCCTGAACATGATCGACGACTTCATGGTCCAATTCGGGATTGCTGAAATCGGGCATTCGTCTAGCTCTCGGCAGATCCTGCGAGATGTGCTGCTCACCATATTTTTCAATCACTCGTTTTACACTTGCTGGATGCACTTTGACGTTTCTGACAATCTGAATGCAGGCTACATCCTCTTCAGTACACCAATTGCGCAGAATTTTCTTTCGCACAAACCGCGATTTTTTGCAAAAATCTTTGATAATGAACCGAAACGAACAGAAATAGGCGTTTTGACATGTAAACCAATAATTAATACGTACCCACGCTTAAATAATCTGCACTACTTTTTAATACTCTCTTTAATTTGAAGGTTTCGAAATTTCCCATAAAGTTCATTGGTTACGTGTATAAAAAAATATTTCAAAAATTCTAAATGTATTCTTCCACAAGGCATGCTTGCAGATTGAGAGATTTGAAATAGGAAAGATCTGCTCATGCTTTAAATAAGGAATAATTTGCTGAATGATACTCAAAGATTGCAAGAAGGAATGAAAGTGCATTGGTTTCATGTCTAGAAGATTTCAAGAAAAAATAAACAAATTCAATGTTCCGTATGACATGTTAGCAGAATGAACGTATTGAAATTATAAAGAAATGCTCATGGTGTACTATACTTCCTTTCGTACTCAATATAAGATATACTTAGAGGCGGACCGGGAGATTCGATAAGCTACCTTCCCATTTTATGATTTATGCATTGCTCAGGAAGTATCAATCTTGTTGTTGCCAAATAGAGATTATTGTAATAATTGGCAGTCGAAGAAATAGTTTGAATCATTGTGATGAAGTGTATGGCCACCCACTATGAGCCTATCTGGTGGATGGTGGTGGTCTTAGCCGAGAATAAATGATACTTTCTAATCAACAACAGATCACCAGCACCCTTCCGGTTTATCGTACATTTATCAGAACTTCTATTTTTTCAACTATAGATAACGGTTAACTGTTTTTCTTCAAACCGGTTGTGTTCCAGCCATTAACTTGAGTTTTGATCTTAGTAATTATGCTCCCTGTTTGATCAATCACGTAAACACAGTTTTGAAGTGACCCAAAAATGTATTGAATTTCAATTTTGTGCACATTTCAAAACTTGCATTAACCATCGAAAAAATCCAAAAATCATATTATACATAGGACACCTGGAATCTCTGACTGAACCACCTCAAATATTAGAATTGTATTGTTAGTCAGAAATGAGTATAATATTTATAACTATTGTTGGAAAACTCTGGAGTGACGGGAACAATCAGATTTCTTGTAAAATTCTTATGATAGCAATCATGAACGTTGTGAAATTCTTTCGAAAGATATAAAAATTTGCATAAAAGAGTGGAAAGTTGTAATAGAGATAAAGAACTATGAGGACAAACATTTATATTTGCTAATACAATACCATTTCTAAATGTTAGCAAATACAAAAAAAATAATTATCAAAATAATGTTTGAAATATTCATCAAAGGTGCCACAAGGCCTGAAAGTTTCAAATAATGAAAAATAAGCACGAATAGGAACCAATAAACAAAGGAATCGTCACCAGTGAATATTTTTTATGCCGATGAAAAACAAGAACAGAGAAGATACTAAGAAACTATTAACAAATTGATAATAGTCATGCTTTGATAACAGTTTCGTTACTTATCATTAAGAATTATCACCCTTTTAATCAAACAGGTAACCACATCCTGATAACTTAAAATACTTGAGTTTAAAATTTTCATGAAACCCTTTCCCGCCTGCAAACAAGCAAGTAACTAAAAATCATTCGTCTGCTTTTTTTCCCAGGCTCTTTCCATCTCACGCCAACAAACAGTAAAACCCTGAAACGGTTGCTACCTGTGATGGGCCCTGTAACTACTCAGTAACTGGCGTGAGACCGTGCTATAGTATTCGACTGCAAAAGGAGAGGCTACAGATTGAAGAAACTCAGCGACCGAGAAAAGCGACGGAAGGATACCACGTTTCGTGATAAATGATAATAATAATAATAACAACAACGACGAATACGACCAGTAGTGACGACGAGTGAACCGAAATCAAGTTTGCTGTGCCATTTTCTTGCGGTGAGGTAGGCCTCGTTGTGTCTGTTGTATTATATTTTTTTTTTTCTTGGCGAAGATTGTGAAAGTCCCAGAGATTAGTGTTCGTGCCCTAGTGTAGCATTAATATTCGTGTAGTAAATAAAACCGCAACGCCATCGTGTTTACCGTTAGTGTGTCCTGGAAAGCAGTGAAAAACACGGAAGTCAACCGCAGTAGCACCGGGAGAAGGGGGATCGAATGTGTCGTGCAACAGTGATGTTCCCTGCTTCAGTGCCGTAAAATCAAAGTTTCGGAAGCTAGGTAAACAGCTTTGCCCGATCGTAGTAAGCCGGGTGAGTGCAAGTGAGAATCAATAACAGTAGCAGAGTCTTGTGATTGACACCGAGAAGATTGCCTTGCTTTTGGGATCATATTTTGCTGCAGTGAATTTTTAGGATTTGGTTCAAAAGTGGTGAAAAGGATTCAAAACTGCAAGACATCGCTGGCTACTGTAGCAAATCGTTAAAAATAAGCTCTCAAGAATCACCCGACGCGAGCCCCGTGGGGCTACGCTTAGTCGGGGTCCTGCCGTGTGCAGTATTTGCACCCAAAGCACCGAAATCATCTTCCTTGTCCGCGCAACGGAAATCCACAGCTCCGTATAGCATCACGAAGTCACAAGCCAATACCCAGATCACCGCAGCATCCAGCATAGTAACCACAAATACGTCATCTGAGTCCACTACCGGTGCCACTGGCAATAACAACACCACGAGCAACGCTACAACGTGTCACTGCTCATCTTCCAATACTGCTGCTGCTGTTGCTTGCGCCGTCAATAACAGTCAATCAAAGGCCAGTACACTAAATCTACCGCCCCCACTGCCACCGGTTCCACCGCGGCCACCGCGAGTGCCACTTCCAATCTTTGCCGCTGCAAATCTAGCCAGCATTCGACCGTTACCTGTTCAGTCGAGCTCCTCCTGCTCGTCGGCATCGGTCACGCCAGTAGGAGCCGCCACAACGGTTCATCATCATCACTACAACACGGCTCCGCCGCCACCACCGGTGCCACCAACCGCTGCACTGAATCCAATGCTGTTGGTTCCATTTTCGGTCCCGGCCGGTCTCGGGGCGCCCACCATCCCAACCAATCATCCCGGTAGTGGCTACACCGGAAACCTCGGCAAGGTAAGTGAACATTTTCCTGTTTTGCACGCCCATGATTTATATAGTATGTATGTGATGAACAATGCTCGACCCGAAAGTCTTGCATCCATCATTCGAAAAATAATGCCAAGCCGACAAATTACCACAATCGAAGTAAGCTATGGTAAATCCGATTTCTCCGAAAAACCATCCCTCCCCTCAAACATTCCAAACTTTAAAGCCAAAGTAGGATTACTTCCCTCTCCGGTGTCGGAGCTCGGTATTTTGACCGATAATGTCATCATGGCATTTGCTGGATCAGGTCCCAAATCCTGCGTAAATCTTTTCTGCCTCAGACGACAACGAAGTGCCGTTTGAAGGTGTCTAAACCGGTGAATCTTTCTCCAATGGGGGGCAATGTTTACTTTTTTCTTCGATCCCTCCCGCTATGCACGCTCTCCCTCGTATACTCATCTTCTGTCACTTGAAGCTCAAAGATTACGTTTTCCTCATTCGTACCGGTTTCACAACATGAACCTGATCGAAGGATGGAGAAAAGGTAAAGCTCACTGAATATAAGACCTTTGTCAGCCATTTTTTTTAACCGCAGAAGGATATCAGAAGGTACAGAAAGGCGACTAGTCATATACATATCTCATATTTATTTCCTAACTTGATTTTCTTCTTATAATATTGAGGAAAACCTCCTTTGCGGTTTATTGGTCTTTGTAGTGTCATGGTACGAAGAAGGAAAGCGAAAAAAAAACAGCTCAAACAAATCACGATGGAGACAGCAAGAGTAATCATAAGGATTATGTAGCTGTCCCAATCTTTCAATTTATCTCCGCTGTGGTTCCGATTTCCTGGGGCTTTCCGGGGAGGAAAGATGAGACCAGGCTTAAAAATATGAGTCCGACCAGCTTTTTGCTTTATATTTGCCTTTGCTGATCCTTTTTTTCACCCTCTGGGTTTGGCTTTTTTTTTTGCGTCGTCGCAAAGGACGATTGGAAAGATTTAAGAAGAACAATTTTGGTCAATTTTCCATTTCATTTTTAACAAGGAGATTTCCTGGCACTTCTTTAGCACTGGTTATTACTTGGTGACCTTTAGACATTGGTGTAAGTGGGAGGAATTGTTGGTGGACGTATATTTTCCTGGCATGGCTGAGGAAATGAGTTGAATTTGGTTTGGAATGCTCGGAAACAGATGAATATCTTCTTTTTTTCGCAGGCATTGTGTAGACGTTCAGTCGAACGGCCGATTGGCAGGAAGATGTTTGACCATATTGATGTTCTATAGTATTTTGGCTATTTTAGCTAGAGGTAAAAAAATCAATGGTTTGAAATTTATGGCTAAACAAAGAATTATTAACTGGAAAATGAGAAGAAAGATTAGTAATTTCCATTTAATTCCAACTACCTTTATTGCTTATCTTGACAGATACGCGTCTTTCGTCTACAATGTGCAGACTTCTTCAGTGTCGTGTACTTATACTCGAAGAAGAATTATTTTAAATTTTTTTCAAATTCAAATTTTCAATTTTGAATTTTCTTTCAGAAATAAACATGTTTCTTTTACGAAATCCCTAAAAAAAACTAGTTTTCACTACTCGCCCACTTCATGCCTGAAATATCGATATCGATGAGAGTCCGTTTGAAACCTAAAGGGTGGAACGGTCAAAAATTGGTCAAACATGATTAAGTGTACACTGATTAGTTTATTATATAAATGATCAATCTTTATTTCTTTTTGAAGTTCATCGTTTAAAAAAAACACAGGCAAATTATTTGATTGGACTTTCGATGCTCCAAATGCGAACTGTCGGGTTTTACGTTTCACACCTTCCTTCAAGTTTTGTACCGCTGTTATATCCATCTTATTTGACGCTGAACGCCAATTTGACATGAACTGTTTTTCACTTACAACTCTTGTTTTGAGGTTTCTTGAGGTTTCTCTTTACGATTGCCCAATATTTTTCAATTGGGCGCAGTTCCGGCGAGTTTGGAGGGTTTTTCTCCTTGGGTACGATTGGCACACTATTGTATACCATTCCTGAGCCATTTTTCCGAAGTGGCAAAAAGCTGGCGGCAGTCGTCAGATGTTCTCCAAACACTTTTATAGCATTCGTCACGCTTCGGCAATATTAAGTGATTTTGTCAAGTCGTCGTGGGAATAATTTGGATTTTGCTTATGGGCGTGCAAAATTTTGATACGCTGCTCTTCTTGCTTCGACGCCATTTTGACAATTGAATACAAAATGGCAAAAACAAAACAGAGTCAACATTCCGTACGCATACACCTACAACATGAGGGGTGTTCAAGTTTTTTTAAATGCACGATTAAAAAAACTACGTCATATATGAGTCGACCAAAATTTGACCGTTCCATCCTTTATCCGAGTATAATTTGATAGAAGATAGAAAACTTAATGTGATGTTGCTGAAATTGATTACTTTGGTTGCTGATAATTTTGTATTCTAACGGTTAAAAGATCAAAATTGATATCTACAATTAATTCCTGTGACATCAAATTTAAAACTGATCCATCTATCAGTGAGGGCAAATTGAAAAGTCTATTTTTTTCCTATTGATAGCAAAATGAGTATTCCACTTGACGTTCTCTCAAGACAATGAAAACTAAACTTCAAATTTGACAATTATAATGTGAAATCAAATTTTGATTTCAATTCGATGTTGAGTTTTCGAAATGCTATCTTGATGTTGTAAGACTTTACTCGGGTAGTTATTTTTGTCTGTATTAGCATGAGCATGAGAATGAGCATGATTGACCGTCCGAGGTTGCTACTCCATTGTTACACACCATTGTTATTACACAGAGAACCAACAGATGATGCTTGGGGCTAACATACATCTTCAATGTGTAAAAACTGGTGATCCTAAACTAAGGCAATACCGGCGCCGGCCCCGCCCGAATGCAGGTCAAGTAAGGAAAGGGTAGGAATATGTTGACGTGATACTCGCTTTATTGGAAGCCGCGGAGTGCAATGCACTTTGTAGCCGCCCCAAGTCGGCTAACTAAACTGGTCTACTAGGGCGTTTCCGTAAACTTGGTTTAGTAAACAAATGGCTTAGGCGCCACCTCGTTAGAGGACCACTTGTCGTTTTGGGATGCCCGGCAACTCAAACCTCAGGGCGAGTTCAGTCTAACACAAAGGATTGGAACAACCTAGTAGATGCGAAAATTTCGAAATACTCAAAGCTATCATCTCCCAACAAAACAAAACTAACCGCAGACCGTCCTTTATGAAGCGAATGCACCGCAGTGACTTATTTTCATCACTGGACAAATTTTAATGATCACTACAATGATCGTTTCAGGACAAAACTGCAAAGTGGACTAAGATTCCCAAGCAGTCCAACTTGGAGTACAAACAACGAAATCTACAACAACTACAACGAATAAACGTGAAAAATCTCTTCAAAACAGTGCACTCATTATACGAAAACTCTACCTAACAATTGAACGAAGAATATGTAACATTAATAAAAAAGAACATTTATTTTTACGGAAATGAAAAGTTAAGATAATTTATTGTATCTACATAATTTTATTTGGGTACCCTCCAGTTCATTCTCTTTAGCCACCTACTGTGCGGATTATTTCTATCTTTCTGTCTATTATTTGCGCTTCATAGTTCTCGACGCATGCATGCCGACATTTGTAAGCTAACTCACAATTTGATTCGGTTTGGTTTCTGCCTTACCGACTGCTCCTCACTCTTGTCACGTCGCAGACACTAGCAGTTCCGATAATGCCGACAATGGTGGTTTTCCGATGGGCGGGAAAACTGCTCTGTTGGAGCGCGATATTGGCGGCACGGCTCCCTTCTAACCCTGGCCAAGGTTAGGACCTTCAACACCGACACGTGGGGTCAGGATAGTGGTACTCTATAGAAAAATGGGCGCGGTGTGCCGAGCGGGAGGTGACTTCGCTAGTGGGAAATAAAAGCCACCGAATGACTGTTCGAATCTATGAGCGCATGTTCTTGAGTACTGGGCTATTTTTAAGATAGTTACCTCCTTTTTTCAATCGCACAGATTTATTACCGCACTGGCCTAGCTATTTGCATACGCTACACCTACTATAGAATAAAACGCATAATTAGTTACACTGACTTTAGGACATAATTCACGTTCTAGCTACCTGAACAAACACACCGCGTGACTATATAAAAAAAACCTTCACAGTCCTGCCTCTTCCACGGATCAGATTGAAGTGGACGAGAAAGAATTTTCATTTCCTCAGAAAGGCCACTGAATGCATTCTTCGTTCCGGATATCGGGAAACGAACTTATCAAAAGGCGATCTCCGATTACTTTCGGAGTTGATAGGAGATGCTATCTTCTTTCCTCCCAAGCATTCCCCATCTAACTAGCTCATTCCAATCTTTAAGTTGAGGTTTTTTTCTTATTATTAAATTCCCGACGACAAGTAATCCTACTGGGAGATAATACTCAACCCAACGGATTTAGGTTAAAAGTTCAAAATGAGAAATATGCGCGCCTAGTGAGAGGATGAACGTTGTAATGAGTGATGCTCATGAACAACGTTCCCTCTGGTTGTGAGCTCACCAATTAAGAACGATGAATTTACTACTGCGTGTTATTTCGATTGGTTACTTTATTACTCCGAAGTTTACTCATCATAAATGGCTCATTATCATACCGCTACAACTTCCACGAGAAAACACTGGGAACACTGTTGGATAACAGGATTGGGTGGCAGCAGGGTTCGTGATAATCTGTCAAGTGGTATATTTTAAAGTTAGTACCGATTTCCGATTTGAACCGATTTACACCAACAGTAAGGATGCTATTGGCGCCACTCACAAAGTGTGATTGTGGTTTTTCATTGGGAAAACGAAGTGATTTTTAATAATGCTGATAAGCCGATTAGGACCGATTCAAACCAACAGTAAGGATGCTATTGGGACCACTTACAGAGTGTGATAGTGGTATTTCATTAGGAAAACAAGATAATTCATCTCAACGCTTGAGAGCCAAATCGGACCGATCCACCCCAACAGTACGGATGCCGCTGGAGTCACTTACAAAATGGGACAGCGGTTTATTTGTTCCAAGATAGGGTGGCCCGATGAGCATCGCGAACAAATAATTTGGATCACCATTAATTATGTACCTCATCACCAACCCATCTTATCCGGCGAACCACGACTTCTCATGCTCACTTCAAATAGTTTCAGATTGTAATTCTTTATAGAATATTATGGAGATTAGACAGTTTTAGAGTTGCTTTTCACTTTTTCTATTTGCTTTGGGGGGGTCATTTAAAAAAATACTAAAATGATACCTTCATCCTGAATTATTGAATGCTATGTCAGTTGTATGTTGGACAGGTGAATGATTCTGAAGTCAAGTTTCATACAGTTTAAGGTCGGCAACATGTTTGAACAGTTAAAAGATTGTTTGGCAGTCTATAGATATGGGTATCTGCTCCAGTTTTAGTTGTGATTAGTTAACGAACGATTCATGTTGTCGTTGTAGTGTATGTAAGGCTTGCTTCATTTAGAATTGGAACAAACTTTTGCTCATATTGTGGCGCTCCTGGTGGACGGATTTGGAAGTTCTTGGCGCCCACGTGTCGGGAATTTTGTCAGCTTCACGTATGTATTTTTGACATTCCGCAAATCGACTGTATTTTGTAAACAATCAACATGGAAGCCGAAAGAAGGGAAAAAATTGTGCACAGTTATTTGGAAAATCTATTGTGGTCTGCATCGAGGCTAGCTAAACAGCTGAAATTGCCCAGAAATACCGTATGGCGCGTTATCAAACGGTATAAGGAAACATTGACGACGATTCGGAAGTCTCAAGCCAATCGTCGGAGTGGAACTGTCGACCGGAAACTGCGTGGTAAGATTTTGAAGACGATTAAGAGGAATCCCAATCTGTCGGACCGTGATTTGGCCAGAAAATTCAGTGCTGCCCATAGTACCGTGAGGAGAACTCGACTCCGGGAAGGAATCAAGTCGTATCGAGCTAGCAAACAGCCAAATCGGACCATAAAACAGAATAGTGTGGCCAAAATCCGTGCTCGGAAGCTGTACGACCAGATGCTGACCAAGTTCGACGGGTGTCTTCTGATGGACGATGAAACCTATGTCAAGGCTGACTTCGGGCAAATCCCAGGTCAAAAATTTTACTTGGCAACGGCTCGGGGGGATGTTCCAGCCAAATTTAAATTTGTTTTTGCCGACAAATTTGCACGAAAATTCATGTTTGGCAGGGCATTTGCAGCTGTGGCAAAAAAACGAAAGTTTTCGTTACAAATAAGACAATGACGTCGGAAATATACCAAAAAGAGTGTCTCCAAAAACGAATTTTGCCGTTCATTCGATCCCACGACCATCCCGTAATGTTTTGGCCAGATTTGGCAAGCTGTCATTACAGCAAAGTCGTTCAAGAATGGTATGCAGAGAAAGGGGTCCAGGTTGTTCCGAAAAACCTTAACCCACCCTACTGCCCCCAGTTCCGCCCTATTGAGAAATACTGGGCAATCATGAAGAGGAGACTCAAGGCAAAGGGAAAGGTTGTCAAAGACATCAATCAGATGAAGACCTGGTGGAATAAGATAGCTAAAACGATGGACGAAGAAGGTGTGCGCCGCCTAATGAGCCGTGTTACAGGAAAAATTCGAGAATTCCTTCGAAACCGTGACGAATAATTTTATCCGTAATTGTTTTTAAAAGTATGAAGAAAACGCTACATTTGTATGAAAAAAGATCTTGAATTCAATAATAAATAACTGAAATACAGGCAATTGTTTTTGTTCCAATTCTATCTGAAGCAAGCTTTACCTCTGGTTGCAACGTAAGCCGGATATCGTCATGCTCTGACAGTAGAATTTGTTAAACATCGTCCAAACGACGATGTTATTAGTTTTTGTGGTTATCCTGTTCTAGCCCGACAAAACTAATAGCATAGCATAGCATAGCATTTTTCGACCTTACACTCTTCTGGATTGGCTATTGTAGAGACGATGGAAGCGCGCTGCCTTGGGTGTTACAGGCTCTTCATCCATCTTTCTCTTTGCTCAGCACCTGGCCAGATCCTTATGATCAGCAGGGATGGGAGGGAAGTGTTGATTAGATGGGTTACCGTACCGTAACAATTTATATATAAATAATAAGTGAGTTACGAGACGATAGGGAAGTTATGTGTCCAGTTCTCAATAGCAACGGTTAATTTGAAAAATGCGGGCGGTGGTAGGCAACACACATCTGTGCGTTTGGCGATGGGTGGAAAATGGACCTTCTATCGTGAAGTTGATCACGATGGAGCAGCGGATGTGAAGAAACGGAGAGCGAATAGGAGTTGCTAGGGAGACGACGAAGAGAGAAAAAGGTCATGAGGAGTTAGTGTCTAAAAAGCTATTGGAGAAGACAGATGTAAAAGTTTAAATAGAAAGCAAAAGGGAAAATTAAGTGTGTAAAACCAAAAAAAAAGAACAGGAAGGCTGGAGGATTCGACTGGCACTGCACCGATATTGAGTTTTTTTTTTTGCTTGTTGGAGCCGATTCCGTATCGGTCATTCTTAACGGTGGCCTACTTTAAGTTCGTCACCGACACCCAGCGCCCGACCGTTACCAGAGTCACTTCGCATCGTGGTATAACAGTTTTTCCGGGACTATCGAAGTGACGTTAATACGACCACCGCACGCCGATTATTGCTTGGTTATGTGACCGGTTTCAACCAGCTTCTCTCAACGGTCACGTACTCATCACCATCTTTGTCATCGAGACTATATGCTTCATCGAGACCACGTTTCATCTGACCTCAGTATTAAAAGGGATCTGCAGATGGCAACTCACTCACTCGTTACGTACACCCAGGTGTACCTCAGCCCGCCCAAACGTAAGTTCGTCACCACTGGTTCCGTTATATCCCGCTCCCATTCCAACACACTACCAAAATGTCATATAAATTTCTGTCTCCTGAGACCGACACATGCAAGCGTTCCTTAGCACATAAGAATGAGTTCAAAGAGATGAGAAAATAAATTCAATCAAATACATCTTTCGTCGAATTGCGTATGTAGCAGTTTCAGGAGACATAATTTTACACGAAACATTTGTTTACGTTCCCTGACTATTTACAAACATGATTTACGTCTCGTGCAAAGTTCATAATTTCTAAGTGTGAATAAATTACGTAAAACCATCGTTAGTGAATGTGGTTAATAGGTTAGGCGTCTCGTATCCGAAATCTCTCCTAACACCAGACAACGCCCTGAGACCCGGGAGAAAAGAGGCCTTTGGTGTCCACCCCGGAAGTTGCCGTTGGACATAGACCAGCAGCTTGGGGCTTAAGCCCGTCCCCTTTTGGGGCGGTGCAGAATCTCTCGGGATCAAAAGACTGTTTCAGATGTCTACTTAAGAAGATGCCGAGAACTCATGCTACCTCGATAGATTTCTGGAGTTGGAAATTGGATGGGAATGTGAGGGAGGCTTTCCTTGGCGAGATAGCATATTTACCGGTTTTAGTAATTTCTGATGTTACAAGTCTCAGTAGTCCCAACAGTATCATTTTTATGGTTTACTGATGGGACTCCTGAGAGAGAAGTTTGCTTTAAAAGAGTGTGGGAGGTCGTTGCGTCTCTTTATGTTATTTAATTACTCAGTCAGTGTTACGTTTACAAGTTCAAGTGGGCATTTCGTAACTTCTTCAGTCGGCATACTTTCGACAAGCTTTTTGAGGCATTCCGGACCAATATGTTCCCAGGCTAGAGCATGTTAATAGAAGTCTAGTTCTTGTGTGTATGTGTGTGTGTGTGTGTGTGTGTGTGTGTGTGTGTGTGTGTGTGTGTGTGTGTGTGTGTGTGTGTGCGTGTCTGTGCGCGCTCGCGAGAGAGAGAGAGAGAGATTTATCATAGGAAAAGAAGGGAAAAAAATGAACGATCTCACCGATGTTTTGTTGCGGTTTATTGGTTCTGTTCGGTTTGTTCCCTTGACTTTCTTTTGGTTGTTATCTTCAGATAACTCTGCCTCGACATATGCTGATTTCTAGGATCTTCAGATAGTTCCAAAGCCAATTCGGCCATATCGTCCATTACCGATGCGTACGCTACAACTGCATTTTTCTTCAAAACTTCGTTGCTAGAATAATAGAAGCAAAATCGCTTCACCTTAAAAGACCTCGATACAAGTATAGTATCTAGGGTTACCAATCCCATTTTCATCACATCACCCTTCGACTAATCGAAAACAAAAGATTGACGCATAACCAGATGATTTCTTACTATTTATTTCTTGTTAATTTTATTTATTTTTATTTGTTGTTGAAACCAAACAAACTAAATAACAGAAGGAATCGATTGATTCATACATTAAACCCACATTTCCGATCAGTATGAATAGTGGATCATGAGATGAATAACGGAACAGCTCCTCTATGAGGTAATGCCTTCCAAAAGTGTGCTGATTTGTGATAATACACTATTTCAGCTTTTTAACTGAGTTTATATGATCAAATACAACATTTCAACTATTTGCAAATACTGTACTTAACCATTGATTACCATCTCCAAATAATAATGTTCATCGATAAGAACTATTGGAGAAATTTCAGAAGCACTTTTGGGCTGCATTACCGCTAATCTGGCAACACTAGCGTGTTTCTTTCCAAAATGGTAAAGAACCAGACCAGCCCTGGGACCTGGTAGTTGAAGTTAAACTACCTCAAGGTTTTGCCAGTGCCCAGGGAAGGCTCACTAAAAGTAAATTGACACGCACAAAAAGACCGGTAATTCGTGATTCAATTAATTTAAATGAACATTATGGTTGCTGTACGTTTTTATTAAGTAAGAAAGACGGACATTTCTCGGTTCGAGAACGCCTCCTCTGGGGGGGGGCGGAAAAAAAAAAGGAAAAACTTTTTTTTTTTTGGGTGTGTTTGCGGTTTTTTTGGGGGGGGGGGGGGGGGGGTGGTCGGGCGGGGGGGGGGGGGCGGGGGGGGGGGGTGGTTGTTTTTGTGGTGGGTTAGGGGGGGGGTGGGGGGGGGGGTGGTGGTTGGGTTGGGGGGGTGGGGCGGGGGTGCACTGCCCTGGGATGCATAGTTGACGTAACCACCGCCGAGTGTTGAGAGAACGCGTTTTTCCGAGTTTAAGCTGAAATGCAGTGTATACCAACAATTATGGACAAATGTTCTGTCCATTTCATGAAGTTTTATTACTGAAAGTTGGCCAGCAAGATAATTAGAATCGTTTCATTTTTTTATCATCTTTAAAACGCATACGCCAACTTATGTAAATAAACAGGCATATTACTGAACGTTTATTCTCATAGTTTGGCGTAAAAACCAGGCTGCTAAGTTCTGAATAATGTGTCGTACATTCACGAATCGGGAAGCAACTGGACGCGTGTGGTGAAACGTCAGATTTTTTTTTCCGAAAATTCAGTGATTGACAAATAAAATTCATTTGAAAATGTTCGACAAAGCTGCTCTGTCTCTATTGCTGTCCTATTTAAGTTCAGATAACGACGGTGAGAGTGATGCAGATTTGACGGTGGAAATTCCCGATAATCAGCCGATACCGCAAGTACAACAAGGTAATGATCCTGAGGCTAATGATCCCGAGAAAAATGAGCTCGAAGTGCCGGCCGACGCTTTTGTTGTAAGGCATAGTGTGGTCGAAAACCATTTGCCGAAAGGGCGTGGCCGATGCTATATACTACCAGAATACCCTCTGGTGCCTGAAAAAAAGTCTATCGCCTAGCACTTCCACATTTGTTCACTGAGAGCTTTCTATGCCAAAGTTGCCATTTATGGCCGGTACAACGATACTCTATTCCCAGGGAAGTCGAGAACATTTCCTACCTGTAAATTTGAAGGCCCTAAGGATGGCCGAGGTGGTGTTATGGTGGGCTTTTAATTTCTCGGAAAGCTGTGAGCTTTCGGAACGTGTACAATAAATGATGCCGTCAATTTCAACACCCACTTGCTAGTTCCTTCAGCAATTTTACTATCTGTGGTTTTAATTATATATCAGAATGGTCAGAATTCCAGGCTCATCCCTTTTCACTTTCTCGCCACGAAAAAAAATCCATCAATTCTATCCCATTTTCAACTCCAAATGTCAAGGCAGTATGAGTGATACAGTATCCTGATCCAGTATCCTAACTGATCGTAAGGAACCGGCCAGTTGTTTTCCATAGATCGATATATGGCAAATATGTATGTAATCTCTAATCTGCTTTCCCTCGTGCATTCAACTTCGCTTACAGCCACCCTTGATGTGTACGGTCAGCTTTGCATAGCTATGGGTCAACATATGTGGAGAGTCGTCATTCATGCGACCAAATGGTGCTTACGCCAAACCGTTCTTTTCAATTTATCTCACAATTTTTCGAAGAAACTTTTTTTGTTTGTGCTTGGAGGCAATGTATTATAGGGTAAAGAATGCAAAAAAAAAACAAAAAGTGAATTTTGGTCGTCTTGGCGCTTACGTCAACTATGCATCCCAGGGCAGTTTAGCACTCGAAAATTTTGTTTAGGGGGGTGGGGGGGGGTTTTTTTTTGGGTTGGGGGGGGGGAAGGGGGGGGGGGTGGGGGGGGGGGTGTTGGGGGGAGAGGGGGTCATCTTCAAATAACTCAGATCGTATGGTACGGTATAACGACGCGTTGTTCCTCCCCTGTGGATCCGCAAAACGAATCTATTTGAATCCGACTCATTTCACAGAATTATATTTGCGGTAAATGCAAAGCAGTTGGTCTGTCGATATTAACCTGAAAATAATTGGGCGTCATTAAACTCAATTATTTCCCTGGTCCTTTCTAGTACTGCCTGCGTTTGTGCTAGATTGGATTAGATAAGATGAACTTTGAGACACTGAGGGATTTTCTGAACAAGCGCCAGGTAGAGAGAAGTACTTTGAATGGTACCATCATTATTTTACATATAATGTCTTTAACAAAGACTGAAGACATTCGAATGCTCATGGTTGCTGTAAGAAGAAGGTTTGACCAAAGTTTTGACAAACATTCCAAATTTGTTCAAAAAATTTATTTGTTTTACAAGTCAAACCAATTGAACACCTTAACAACGCAAAGATAGAGAAAAATCATCTCAATCCCCTGTCACAGCGTGCTTAGTCTGTGATTTAGAGTGATCATGTTGTGTGTGGTAAACATGCAATGCTCAGCTCTCGTCGATCCACTTGGGTCGGGACGCAAGCGGAACTCAAGAGGAACCTCCGGCAGCCAAATTTATGGGCTTTCATTGCGAATTGAAGGGTTCACTTACCGAGATTGAGAAGAAAGCGAAAGATTTATTTCGCATGGCTATTGAATGCGAGATTGAAATGGGGAAAGCCGATATCCAACTGTGTATACGTATGTGTATGAGCGTAAGCATGCTTGTGTCGTCGAAAAAGGACGGAAAAAAGTCCATAAATCGTGAAGTACTTTGGTTCGGATTGGCGCGCAGATGGTGAAATTTCCCCAAGTGGATCGGGTTGGGTGGGCTTTTGCAATCGATTATTCTTCCCGGATTGCCATTTTTGCTGGAATATTCAGAATTAATCGCTCAATGTTGGAATAGCAGGTCGCGAGAGTGGGTAGTAAATTCATCGGTCACAACGATTGATACAAATTTATACAAATTGGGGAGCACCGACCGTATGAACAAACAAGCATTATGAAAAGTGTCAAAATATGCTGGTCTAACAAACCATCGAGTTTTTTTTACAGTATTGCAGACAGCTTACCAGCTTACAAAGTGTGCTGAATGGGAGAAAAAGTACAACGGCAACATTAAAATTTATAAATCAAGATAAATAACCCTTCACTGGGGCACAAGTTGTACCCTCGGGTTCCATTTATGTGTATACGCTTAACACAGGCCTAAAAATAACCCGTCAGATGCTTCCACGACGACAGACTATGCATCGTACCAATGCCTGACTGGGTATTCATATGTGCCATCGTCGTAGCGTAACACCCAGACGGTCATCATTGTGAGTGCGGGAGCCAAGCGGAACAGGACGAACCCCATTCACCACACTGTTTAACCGTAATTTTCCGCTCGAATCCCAGCACACAACTGCGGCAGAGTCTACACAAGTACCGTCGTTCGTCCTCGGCGCATTGCCTTTACTCTAAAGCAGGAAGCTGAAATGGAGTCGGTCGCACTCCATCCTTCTCGGTCATGCACCAGGACTAAAGTGGGTACCATGTGCATGGGCATGATACTACATGAATTCAAAATAACTAATTAACAAACAAACAATAATTATGCAACCGTATCAAATTAAATCACCATAAATATTCCATACAATGATTTCGAGTATTTTAATTGCTTAACCTTGCCGTGTATCGGCCGGACACTCGGTGTTCGTGATTGCGTCCGTCCCGTGCTATTTTGCTGGTACGCGGGTTGGAATATTGATAACGTCGCGACGTCCCGCCCTACTGCTGGCGTAGTGACCGTAGCAGACCGGTTGGTTTTCGAGAAAATCTGCGTCCTGTCGAATTAATTGTCAGACAGTTTCGGTTTAAAGGCTTATGCAAAGCAGATAAGAACATGACCTGGATACAACCTATTGAGTGGAGCTATATGAGGCTCGTTCGCGACAAAATCTGGACAGATTAAATTTGGAGTAAAACAAATTTGCTGTTTGTTAGTTCAATCCTAGATGCATGTTTTATTCATTTAATTGTGCATTATTAATCATCTTAAAACTAATTACAATTACTTAATTAGGCTGCATGAAGAAACAACGAACTTTTGAGTTTACTCCAGCCATTGGGGTCTACGCAGACTTCTCTGCAACCGATTTAGCTGCTTTGTCCAAGATTTTCGAAAATTTTGTATAGTAGTAGCTTGTTGTTTATATTGAGAGAGTTCTCTCTTCACGAGAGCCCAATAATGCTCGATAGGTCGCAACTCTGGGCAGTTAGGTGGATTCACCTCTTTCGGTAAAATATGGACTTCTTTAGCTTTATACCATTCCAAAACATCTTTGGCGTAGTGACAAGATGCCAAATCAGGCCAGAATAGCGAGGGAGCATCATGGCTGCGTAGGAATGGTAACAATCGCTTCTTTAGGCAATCTTCTCGGTATATTTCCTTGTTTACAGTTCCGGTATTGATGAACCTTTGGCTTGCTCGGCCACATCTGCATATTGCCTGCCAAACCAAATATTTTTTGGGGAAACTTGGCCTTTTTCTTCGTCCTAAAATGCTCCTCTATGTTTCAACACGCAGGAAAACTTCGTCAAATATTCGCGATACAACTTGCGAGCCCGGGTTTTAGCCGCCACATTCTGTTTACCATTACGGTTCGGTACAGTTTTCCCCTTAAACGACTTCATACCTTGCCGGTGCTTGGAATTATGCACGAAAGTTGGGGACATTTTTTATTTTTCTAGCTACAGTACGTACCGATAGATCCGGTCTCTTCTGCAATATTTGCTTCACCCTCGCGTCCTTCTGTTGGTTCCTGAGATCCGTTTTTGTTCCGCTCCCAGCCTTCCTGGCTGTTGTCAAACCTACATCGAAAGATTTAAGAATGTTATAGACTATGCATGCAGGAAAACCAAGCTTTTTTGCAAGTTTTCTTACTGATAGATCCGGATTTTCATTGCGACCGCACACAATTGCTTTTCGCACTTGCTCTTCTTTCGACGCCATCTTCGATCTAAAAGCTTGTAGTATCACCAAAAATTTATTTTACACAATGAACAGACATACGTACGTCGGTCTGCGAAATATTTCACGCGTTGTTGAAGTATTTCCAGAGATATACGTGTTTAGGGGTGTCCAGATTTTGTCGCGAACAAGCCTTATGTGGTCGCGAAAAAGTGTGGTCTTCACAAACGCGAGTCCCATGAGATAGGTATGCTAGGGAACACTAAAGGATTTTTGTCGCCCTTTCTTGTGTGGTACCTTTCTAGGTCAACCACCCCCCAGTGGTAATGGTTCAGTATGAACACAGGGAGAAGACACAGACGACGGGGCAATCATTTACGGGATAGCAAATGGTCGCTACATGATAAGACTGAATTGGGTACGAGTGCATCGTTTGTGTACTATTCCCGGTAGCAACCCTCAATCGTTCACCGGTTCCTTTTTTTCATGACCCATCAAGCATCCAGCATCCAGAGTAGGCACTGGAGGGAGAATCCCCCGACTGCTGTGATATTTTGCGGTCTACTATTGAGACACATTCTGGCGGCTGTCAGTTTTGCGGAAGTCTTACCGACAGGAAATAGCTTGTTAATAAAAATGTCTTTCTTCACAATTTGTCGCCTTTATTGTCACGTTTTGTGTCACACCAGTAAGGGTTGATTTTACAATAGGCGATATCCTCGTCAATTATGCCTGTCGGCGCTGTGTTCTCCT
>JAHHFK020005865.1:0-224957 GCA_024533555.2 Aedes koreicus
TTGATGGAGTCAAAAAGGATGTTTAATTTTCTCACATTATATTATCATACAATGGCTACAATCCGCCTTGACCTGGTGTTGCCTGTTGATGATGCGTAGATGTAAGTCCACCTTAAGGCTCCAAGCAATTTTATAATTTCATTCAAAAGAAAATGTAGCTTAAACTTTCAACTCCAGTTCTCTTGGACACTAGCATAACAATGTTCGTTAACGTGACAACTTAAGCCAACAACATCACTTTGCACACTGGTAGCCTATTTCAAGCAGAGGGGATATCATTGTGTTTCAGCATCAAAAAGAAAAAGAATATTTATCGCTTATGATAAGCTGGAGCTATACTGGCATGATACACAGGTCAACTAGAGACGCGCTTAGACTGAAACCGAAAATACCAAACAACCGTCTACCGCTGAATCAAACAAGCCATGTAAATAAACTTTACTGTTCGTAGTGCAAGTATTGCGTTAGGGCTTGGAGCTTAATTTTGACCCACTAAGCATGAGTTGCACTTCTGCCAACGAGTTCTAATTATTAAATTAAATTCGGCTTATCGATGAAGTGAAAATTTGAATGAAATTGTGTTCACATTCATGGCGCGAATAAATGAACTGTTTGTGCCTAAAACATAGGCTATAATTGTATTTACGATTGAAAAAAAATTATCAATTTATTTGTTCCTTGATTGATTTCTCGAGTAATTCACGATAAGAGCCTAAAAGCCAATTGTAAACAATTACTTTAAGCGTCGATCTCTCACGAATGACTCCTACGATACCCAACTGTAGTGTATGACAGAATTAACTTTTATCTACCAGATGCTGCTTTGAAGTTTTGCGAGAATGTTTTGCGGTTTGTAAGAAATCGACGTTCAGCGCCATTGTTTACAATTGGCTTTTTGGTTATAATCATTATTTACTCATAATGACATACCCATAAATTTATACTCTGACCAATGCATTATACATATACAAATATGATTTTTATTGTGTTCTATTTTAATTTAAAAAAGAAAGAGACAACAAACGAAACTTGAGTAATCGCTGCTTCTAAATCTAGTCACTCCAGTAACAACCTCAAGGGACAGTCTCAACTAGACAAAAATTGCACCCAGATCGTCAAGTTCCAACAATTTTGTAGTAATCAGGTATAACAGTCCAACAGGGATAGCCTAAAAATTAAAAAAAATCAATAAGGTATTTTACATGACACGACCGCATGGTTGAAGTAGACGACTTTAAAACGGTTTATTTTCCCGTTGGCATTTTGTTACTGTGCCATAGAAAATAAAGTCAACTCATGAAAAGACTCTTTGAAAATAAAAATAAAAGTGGACTTAAAGTTGCAGAACGATGGTCGCCGAAGTTGTTCACTAAGTTTAATGTTTATGACGAAATAAGAGCAAGACTGAAAGGCTATCTTTCTTATTTGCCTGTCATTCATTTGGATAAATCCTAAATAAAAATAAGACCCATTTTTGCTGCTATAAAGGAACCACAACCAACAGCCACGAACAAGAGTGGCATTACAGACTCTTTCGGTTGTAGCGGGTAAGCAGAACAAGGCCAACCCTGGTTGCGCACGGAAGTTTTCGACAGATACCGAGAAAAAAAAAACAAAGAAATAAGTGCAGTTAACTGCTCTTCGAGAGAAGTATCTGATGGCGATAATGCGTGTGAATAAAGTTAACAAAATTTGATATTTTAATAGGACTGTTCTTCAAATGCAAATAGGGAAGATGTACCTATATTAATCTCATCACTTTGCAATTCATCCTACTTGAAATAAAACGATATACACGTGACAGGATTAGTTAGTAATGTTTCTTGTAGTTATTTAACGTAAGCAAACATTATTAGAAAACGAAACCGATCCTTCAACTGCCCAATTGTTTGATTCATCGTAGGATGAATATAGGAACAATGAGATTAATATGGGGGCAGTTTCCCTACATTTAAAAAATCACTTTGTCAACAATTCTAGGAACCATTCTTGCGCAAATCGTTGCAACCACCACGACAACCGTAACTAATTTACTTTGCATTGAATCTCTTAACCTTAAACATTATTGTTGGGTAGAAAGTTCTTTTGATCTAAACCGTCCTGCAGTTTATCTTGCGTGGAACTTTAAGGCTGCAATTTTTTTATTATGAAGTTCTGTTAACAAAGGGAGGCTATGGTCCAAATCACAGTGACGTCACACCTCAGATTTGACAGGTACTGGTGCCCTTGTGCTCAGAAATTCGTGTGTGAGAAAAGGACGGAGAACACGATGGCTGTCTCTAGCTTTTATACTCTCATGGTGAAAAGCGAGGTTAGGTTTTTCTGTGCATTAGTCTATTCAATCCTTACAAAAGGGTTTCTTCTTTTGCAGTTCGCTTATTTTCGCTCCAATGACGCGTGAATGTAAAGGCGAGTTTTTACCCCAATATATCAAACTTGGGTTATTTAACAGCAGTATTAAGAAATAATTCGGTTTCTTTAGTGCGCTACTTTCCATTCCTATTATTTAAGTAGACTTTGAACTAACTTTAAAATTAAATTTCTATTTCTATTTCGTTTTCTCAAGTTTCTTTATCTGCCATGTCCGTTTTCAAACAGGGTTAAGGTCGGTATCGTGTTCGAAAGAAATTTCTTTTTCCATCCCAAACCCATGTTAAATTCCGTTTACTGAAACGGAAAAGTAAAGAATCGAAAAGAAATTTCGGCAGCAGTATCCACCTGCAAAGAACGAAACATAAAATTGGAATTTGTAAGGTTTCCACGCAAACTAATGGGAGCTGTCACTTTTACTTTCGGAAAAATATTCCGCTCGATTATTCTGTAAGTGAAGGTGACATTTCGTTCCAAGCAGATCAATTGTCAAAATTCCGCTTGGTTATATTGAACAAAATTCCGTAACCTCTCTACTTTTGAAGTCGATACTGGCCTTTACCAGGTACACCTTTATGTGGCCTATCGGAGGGCTTAAAAGTACTTTTGCTAGTAAAAAAATACCTTAGAAAAGGGTACTTTTTCAATAGTGAACATTCTTAACAATCCTTTGATTTTATGGCTTGCTCTCAAAAAACCATCAGGACCGCACCTGCGCCCCAATATGTCGACGAGAAACTCGGTTTAGGACTGCTTGTCTCCAGTTCCTTTAGTGTTCTACACTTCCTATGTCTTGCTCCACTTGGTCTAACCACCTAGCTGAGGGCAGCGCATGCACATGTCTTGCACCGGACGGATTGTATCCTTCCAGCTTCAGCGCCTTTCTGGATACTGGGCTTGCCATTGAGTTGCGCCAGCCAAGCATGGGAAAAATCGGTTCACTTTGCACTCATTGCTCACTCATGCGCACATACCGCCAGAAATGAGCGTTACCAGTTATTCCGATTCTGTTCATTACTATTCTGCTTTCATTCTATTCGTAGAAAACAGAATTGAGCAAAACTGGCAGCTAATCGTACGCTGAATGAATCGGACTGTAGATATGTGGATGTTTTCTCAGTGCCTATTTTTGTCCTGCTGAATCGTTAACGAATGTATTTAGTTTGATTCAGCTGAGTGAGATTGATTGAATCACACTCACTTCTTTTAATCATACCTTAAGCATAATTTAACATTTCATATAATGATCTAACATGATGTTAAGCAATCTTATGCAACATAAAAACATAAAGCGTCATTTTAAGTCGTATCTCTGCTCTGATCGTTCCAGCTGATTGCATTCACTGAGTTAAATTAATCTCGTTCGATGTGTTCAAATCGCTTGCGTTCAGTGGCAACGCATTCATTCAAAGATAACATCTAGATGAAAATTTGTTTCGCATGATTCTGTTTTCCTCGTTTATTCTTTTTACAATTTTCGTTCTCGAGGATTCGTCTGGAATCATTTGATATGAAACATCACACACGTTCACTATTCTTATACACAATACACTCAGTACGGAGGTAAAGTTTACCAGACCTTAGGATCTTGTGGAATCCAGAGTAAGCACGACTTCCGGCTATTATGCGTCTCCGAATTTCGCTGCTGCAGTTGTTATCCGACATCACTAATGATCCGAGGTACAAAAACTAATCTACCACTTCAAACTCATCTCTATTGATAATCACACTTCTGCCTTTGCGAGCTGTATCAGTTTGTTTTCTCCTGCCAGCAGATAAATAGTCTTCGACGCATTCAGCCTAAATACAGCCCTCTCTGCTTCACGTTTCAGTTTAATAATCATAAGGTATATGTATGAAATGGCAAAAACCGAACCACAAGTTATTGTTTTGTTACTCTTGGTGAATCTTAGTGATGGCGATATTTTAATAAGGCTTGCTTCATTTAGAATTGGAACAAACTTTTGCTCATATTGTGGCGCTCCTGGTGGACGGATTTGGAAGTTCTTGGCGCCCACGTGTTGGGAATTTTGTCAGCTTCACGTATGTATTTTTGACATTCCGCAAATCGACTGTACTTTGTAAACAATCAACATGGAAGCCGAAAGAAGGGAAAAAATTGTGCACAGTTATTTGGAAAATCCATTGTGGTCTGCATCTAGGCTAGCTAAACAGCTGAAATTGCCCAAAAATACCGTATGGCGCGTTATCAAACGGTATAAGGAAACATTGACGACGATTCGGAAGCCTCAAGCCAATCGTCGGAGTGGAACTGTCGACCGGAAACTGCGTGGTAAGATTTTGAAGACGATTAAGAGGAATCCCAATCTGTCGGACCGTGATTTGGCCAGAAAATTCGGTGCTGCCCATAGTACCGTGAGGAGAACTCGACTCCGGGGAAGGAATCAAGTCGTATCGAGCTAGCAAACAGCCAAATCGGACCATAAAACAGAATAGTGTGGCCAAAATCCGTGCTCGGAAGCTATACGACCAGGTGCTGACCAAGTTCGACGGGTGTCTTCTGATGGACGATGAAACCTATGTCAAGGCTGACTTCGGGCAAATCCCAGGTCAAAAATTTTACTTGGCAACGGCTCGGGGGGATGTTCCAGCCAAATTTAAATTTGTTTTTGCCGACAAATTTGCACGAAAATTCATGATTTGGCAGGGCATTTGCAGCTGTGGCAAAAAAACGAAAGTTTTCGTTACAAATAAGACAATGACGTCGGAACTATACCAAAAAGAGTGTCTCCAAAAACGAATTTTGCCGTTCATTCGATCCCACGACCATCCCGTAATGTTTTGGCCAGATTTGGCAAGCTGTCATTACAGCAAAGTCGTTCAAGAATGGTATGCAGAGAAAGGGGTCCAGGTTGTTCCGAAAAACCTTAACCCACCCAACTGCCCCCAGTTCCGCCCTATTGAGAAATACTGGGCAATCATGAAGAGGAGACTCAAGGCAAAGGGAAAGGTTGTCAAAGACATCAATCAGATGATGACCTGGTGGAATAAGATAGCTAAAACGATGGACGAAGAAGGTGTGCGCCGCCTAATGAACAGGAAAAATTCGAGAATTCCTTCGAAACCGTGACAAATAATTTTATCCGTATTTTTTCTTAAAAGTATGAAGAAAACGCTACATTTGTATAAAAAAAGATCTTGAATTCAATAATAAATAACTGAAATACAGGCAATTGTTTTTGTTCCAATTCTATCTGAAGCAAGCTTTATGCATCTTACAGGCGTAAAAGAAACAATTCGATGACGTGGGTTAATCCGATGTAAGTGAAAAATATAAATCACATCTTGACACGAGTTGTTTTTCGTTATTTTTTTCGCATTATTTTTCCCATTTTAGTTAGTTCAACAATGACCGACAACCCGGCCATTATTATGTACATATCAGACTCCACTGGAACGCCGAAGGGTGCTGATCATCTCGGTTCTCCTCCAACTGCATCGGAACCATGAAGAACTTCTTCCTGGACGACGTTCTGAACGCACCCCA
This sequence comes from Aedes koreicus, assembly GCA_024533555.2. Lineage (NCBI taxonomy): Eukaryota > Metazoa > Arthropoda > Insecta > Diptera > Culicidae > Aedes > Aedes koreicus. The sequence goes on from JAHHFK020005865.1 coordinate 5,879, forward strand.
ATTCCTGCCCTGGACCGCACCTTAGAACTGTTGGCTTAGAGTGTTTGCCTGCTGACCGGTGATGAATGGTTACAAGGGTGACGTTTCGGAATTGAAACCGAACTGTATGACGTTCTTTTCGTTACGGCAATATTTAACTCCCAGAAAAAAATCAAATGTCATTGCTTCCTTTCTATTTTAGATAACCCCACAGCTCATCCTGGATAGTATCTCAAAGGGTATCAGCGCGAAGCTAAATACAGAAGCACCGTTGAACCACAGTGCCGATGAAGGTCTTTTTCAAGTTTGCCGAACAGTAAAAATCAAAATGGGTTGCACGACGATGCAAAACACCATCCTTGGACACGTAACGGTCCCATATTGAGCAAGACCGAGGAAGACTTTTCTAAGAGGACGGCTAATGGTGGTTCCGAACAGGCGGTATTGAAGAAGTGCTCAAGATTATCGATAATAACCCCATTTGATTGCACCTACATTATTTTAAGATAAAGAATCAAATAAATGTTCTCGTCGCTTAATGAGTTGCATTGTATTTGTGTATCATTAATTTTATAACCACAAATTTAATATATGTAGAATGAGAATTGCAATGGAATGATATGAAAAATATTACGAAACACATAAATTAATATATTAATTAGCATACTACCGCAACTCTGCATCTGTAGAAAAAACAAAAATTAAGAAAGGTGGTGGCCCTTTAAATAGGGGGGTTAAAATTACCTCCATTTAAAATGTATCTTTTCTTCAACGTTGGAGGGGGGCTTTAAAAATGGTGTTAATAGGTGTATAAAAGAAGAGGGGGAGGGGGGGGAGGGGGGGGGGGGGGGGGGTTAATGTTCACTTCACAGAATTACTAAGCTTACGAAAAGTACCCAGTTTTTTTTTCTGAATCCGCGGTTATTCGGTTATATGTATTACACTTGTAATGGAATGAAAGTTGAACAGTACTGCTTGAGTGGTTGATATCGAATAAAGTTTTATTTTCCTAACAAAGTAGTTGCTAACATCGGTACATGGAATCGAAGATTACAATGATTTGCCAACACTCTTCTCTAATCTTCGATACCTATTAATTGCCTGAATGCGCGCATCTTCAGATTCACCAACGCCATCTTAAATCCGTCTGCAGGCTGATCCTTGGTATATATATAGGTCACTGCAACAGCTGCTTGTTCCAAGTGTCCTTCACAAAATGGTAACGAATATCCAGGTGTTTTGTCCCCGTACGCTTGTACACTTGGTTTCGGCGACACACATGGCGGATTGATTATCGCATCGAATGGGTATCATGCTTTCAAACAAATGCGACAGAAAGTTCTTCCACCAGAAAGCCTCTTGGATGGTACGAGCAAGAGCGACATATTCAGTTTCACACGTCGATAGTGCTACTGCAGTCTGCCGTTTCACGTTCCAGGATATTGCTCCTCCCGTAAATATAAACACGTATCCGGAAGTCGACTTTCTTGAGTCCATATCTCCTCCCCAATCCGCATCTGTATAGACAGTTAGCTCTACATGACGATCCTTGGAGTATGTAATTTTGTTTCCGCTGGTACCCCGCAGATACCGCATAATCCTCTTCACAGCGCTCCAATGACTGCGCCCAGGGTTGTTGCTAAACTGACTTACTTGATTTACAGCGTAGCTAATATCTGGCCTGGTTGCTTGTGCCAGATAAGTTAAAGAGCCAACCGCTTCTTGATAGGGAATATACCTGGAATACTTCGCTTCCAGGACCGCAGCCGGTGTGGCAGGTGACATCGATTTGTCCAACTACACAGTCGCCTCAGCTGGAGTTGAAACCGGATTACAATTTGCCAAGTTGAATCTTCGTATTGCTCCTGATCGATGCACCACTTTTCATTCTGCCGATCCCACACACGGCTGGACTGCTTCAATCCATAAAGTGCCTTCCGTAGCCGACAAGCACTCGTTCCATCCACAGTAAACCCTTCTGGTTACTCCTTGTAGATTACCTCGTCTTAAAGTTTGCCTTGTAGGAAAGCCGTTACCGCATCCATTTGATCGATGTCCAAATTGTGCTTCACCGACAAAGCCAATAAGTAACAAATGGTAGAGTAGCGTACAACTGGAGCATAAACCTCATCATAATAGATGCCTGATCGCTGGGAGCAACCTTTCCCACCAAGCGCGCCTTGTACCTATTGCCATCCGCTTTACGTTTTGTTTTGAATACCCACTTGTTCCGAATAGGTTTCTGGTCACGTGGAAGACTTTCCTCACGCATGCTGCAAGCCATTGGTCAGGATCTGGTCGGCTTAACGCTTGCTGATAGTATTGTGGATGATCAGGCAACGTTCCAATAAAATCAATGATCACTGATGAAGACTGTGGGCAAAAAACATCGCCAGTAAACGAATTATAACTGACAAAGTCATTGTACTTGCCTGCGCCTAAACCCTTGCTGCTCTTCAGCTGGTCTTTCAATGTTCGATGGGAACGCAGGTTCGTTGCCTTCGTCCAGAGATTCAAAATCACTTGCGCTGCTTTCCGAACTACGATCCAGATCTACAGCTTCATTAAAGACTTCACCACAATCCACGATTGAGTGCTTCTTCTTCTTCTCTCTGGTCGAAGCTATACTTTGACAGCTTCTGGTTTTGGCCCGGTGACAACGACCATATAGCCAGCAGATTGTATGCACTACATTAAGCGTGCAGTTTGTTGGCGTCACGAACGTAACTTTCGCGTGACGGTCAGCTTTGGTGTATTTGGTCGTAGCGTGTTTCGTTCAGTTTTGTTGTTTGTTTGTTTTTTTTTTTCCTCTGTTTATAAATTTAGTTTTGCTTGTCTTATGAAACTAGTAACATCTTTGTATAAGTCAAGATTTCTTGATTTAAGGAGCTCATGTAGACTACAAAATTGCAATTCAAAATCAAATTGAGACCGTAGTATGTTTAGTCTCGGACAGTGCATAACGAGATGGTCAGCAGTTTCCGGCTCATCACAAAATTCGCATTCATCATCATCAATCAGTTTCATTTTTGCCAACCAGAATTTGGAAAAGTCGTGTCCAGTCATCAGTCTGTTAATCGTTCTGACGTCTGATCCAGGAAAATCCTTATTTGTGTACCACGGTATGTGGCTAAACACAGGTTGTATTTCGTAGAATTTCTTTCCTTTTTCAGTCGAATATTGTTGGTACCATTGGGCTGTCTGCTGTTCATTTAATGACTTGAAGTGACGAAAAGCATCATTCACGAAGAGTTTGTTATCGTAGACTGAAGCCTTCCCCAGTCCCAATTTTGCGAGTCCATCGGCTATTTCATTCCCTTCAATGGAGATGTGGCTTGGAATCCACTGAAACGATGTTCCCCATGCTTGGGCGATGTTAAGTATTTCCACAATTACGGAAGGACCTGTTTTATCCTCTTGTACAGATTCAAGCATTATGCAGCCCGACCTCGAATCGGTAAGTATCACGACTTCATGCATTCTATGTTCCTGTATATAAGACATAGCGATTCTTATAGCAGTAATTTCCGCTCCTGTGATGCTCGTCTCCTCCTTTAGCTTGAAGTGTAATCTTCGTTTGTGGTTTTCAATGTATATCCCAACAGCGCAGGTAACACCTTCCTTTGATGCGTCCGTGTAAATTTTAGATCTTCCTTTATACTTGCCGTTAATCAGAAACAAAGCCATTTGTTTAAGTCTTCTGGGATTGACGTTTCGCTTCGCAGGCAAATCATGGTCCATATCCGGTGCAATATCTACACAGCTTGTTTCGCGATAATTTTCACAAGTCATGATATTATCAAAAGTTGCTTTATGTTTCAAATAAATGTTCTCCATGTAGGTATACTTGTCAGTATCAGATTCGACGAGTCGTTTAAGTCCGTTTACCAGGATGTTATTTTGTTCCATGCATCGCGCAATGAACCTGTTTGAAACATATTCCTGGCGAATATTGATTGGCTCTTGTCCGGCGACAGTCAACAATGCATTCAGGGGAGTTGTTCTTGTGCAACCAGTTACCTTTCTCAAGCACTGGTTATTTATGACTACAAGTTTGTTCCTATTGGTTTGGCTAGCGTTATTGTGGATCACACATCCGTACTCCATCACACTTCTTATTAAGGCTTCGTATATCCTGGATATAACTTGCGGATGGGAACCATTTTTAATTCCTGTAATAACCTTTAACATGTTTAATCGTGTCAAAAGCTTCTGTTGGAGATCTCGATTATGGACTCCGAAACATACACCTCGGTCAAAGGTTAATCCCAGGTAACGATGTGTACGGGCCATCTCAATCCTCACTCCGTTGATCGTTATGTTTATTTCTCTGAGGCTGTTTAAGAAAAGTAATGCTTTCGTCTTCTCCGGATTTATTTTGAAGTCCAGTTCTGCTGCTGCCGCTACGAATTTATCTATGAAATCTTGTGCTTTGTTCTCGAGTCTTTCTAGTGTCTTTTCGCGGATTATGATGGCAAAATCGTCTGCGTACTGTACCAGTACTACTCCTTCCTCTCGGACCTCGTGTAAACTTAACGTATAAATATTAAACAATGTTGGTGACAGTACGTCTCCTTGAGGCAGTCCGTTGTTAATTGTTCTTTTTAATACTCCTTCTCTCATTTGGAATGATATGCATCGGTTTTGTAGGAATGAGGCTACCCAATTTGTTATTTCTTCCGGTATCGCTATGTTCACCATCTGGCTTAAAAGTTTCTGGGTATTGACGTCATTAAAAGCGTTGCTAAGGTCAACACATATCATCGTTGAAATCCACTTCTCCCGTTTGTTTTCCTGAATGGTGTTGGTTACATAAGCTAGAGCTGTAGTGGTCGAGTGCTTTTTTCTGAAACCGAAACAAGTAGACGGGAGTAATTTGTTGATTTCCAAATGACATTGAACCTTTTCGAGGACTGCTGAATTCGCTATTTTTGTCAGCGCAGAGATCAATGAAATTGGTCGTTTTCCTTGGGCCGTTGATTGATCCCGTCCTGGTTTGGGGATGGCGACTACTCGTATAATCTTAAGTTCATCATCCAAGGCTCCCCTCATCCACATCTCATTCAGGTCCCGTATGATGTTCTCTGTTACCTTGGGGTGTAACCGTTTGAGCATTTCATAAGTTATCTTATCCTCACCTGGTGCTGACTTATTTTTCTTTCGTGCTAATATCCTGTCCCATTTTTCTCTATCCAAAATAGGTTCTTGTGCGACGAACTGCGTAGGGTTGCTGACTTCTGGGTCGTTCCTGCCAAAGTGGGTATCTAAGAATTCCTCCGCCGATTTTCTGTCTTCAAAAAGCACATTGTTTTCCTGTTTAAAGGTACGCTTGCCTGTCATTCTACCAATTTTTTGCCATAGTTCTCTTGCATTAGTGAACGGTGTAATCTCGTCCGAGAAATTTTCGAACTTTTTTCTTATCTCCTCCCGTTTTGTTCTTTGAAATAAAGCTGCCATCCTTTTGAGTTCTAGAAGATTTTCCTGTGTAGAGTTCCGGTTGAAATTCCTTCTTGCTACCGTCTTTTTCTCCCATGCCTCTTCGACTTGATCTGACCACCATACTTTAGGAGTTCGCTTATCTTTCTGCCTATTCTCTTTGTACATTTTTTTAACTTGCTTTGAGAGATCTCCTACTTTTTGTACCGTTGACGGGTCCAACGCTGCGAAAAGATCCCCAATTTTCTTTGTATTATATATATATCTCGTATTCTGCTTTCTCTGTATATCGATTGTAGTTTGTATAGTCAGATGGTGGCTACCCAAGCTGAAATCCAAAACTGTCCATTCTGAGTCCATATAAATGTCGGCTGTACAAAGCGTTACATCGATGGAGGATGGTTTCCTGCCAAACTGAATCGGTACATATGTGTTAGCACCATTATTCAGCAAAATGAGCCTGCTTCCGTTGATGGCGGTCAGAAAAATTTCGCCCTTCTTATCGTTCCGGTCGTTTCCCCATGCATAGTGGTGTGCGTTTATATCACCCCCACATACAATCCTTTTGTATTGACGAAGGGCGTCCAAAATTTTGTTCACATCTTCTCCAAATTTTTCGGTTGTTATGGATGGACTGATGTATACTGACAATGCTACTACATCCAAAGATAAAATCTGAACGCCACAAGCTTGTGTATAATCTGAGAGTGTTGGCATTTGAATTATCTTAAAGTTTAAATTTTTCTGCAGCATTACAGCCGCTCCGCCATAGTTATCATCTCTCGAATCACAGATGAGGTGATAATTTGATATTTGGTATTTATTAGATTGTTCTAGAGTTTGATTGGTCCACGTTTCTGACAGAAGCGCAATTTCATATCCACCTTTTACTAATGCTCTTTGTATTTCCGCTTTATGTTGAGCTAGGCTCTGTACATTACATTGCAAGATTTTAAGTTTTTGATCCATCGTTAGAGTTTGAGTCGAACGCTTTGAATTACTTGTTCGAAATGCCTTCTTTGAAATGATTTCTTAGAGTTTTTATTTCGAAGTGTTTTCGATAGTGTGAGCTAGTTCAAAATATTTTTCAGTACAAGTTTTGAACTTACGTTTCATCTCATCGGAATCTTTCAGTTGGTCCAGGAAATCTGTGTAAAATGACATCATGGTTGTTTTCATATTTAGGCTAGCCGCTATTTCCGCTTTTCGTTTCTCCTCTCTCGTGATGTTCTCCCATCTTTCTCTTTCCGATACTGTAAACGGATTTTCCAACGCTGTTCCATTTTCTCCGCTGTTTAGGATTGTGAAACTGTCGTTGTTTATTCTTTCCTCCTTGTTCTTGTCCGTGCGCTGCCGTTTTGTTCCTGCCTTTGTATTTTTGTTGTCTTTCTCTGTGAACTGCTTCACTGCCGGTGTAATTCTTGTCCTTTCCTGATTCGTTTGTGCCCATTGTTGTCGAAAAGTGCTCGCAGCCGACCTTCCTACTGTCGTTGAAAATGTGTCGAGTAGTGTTGGGAAGCCTTCCAGGTTTGCCAGTGATTCATACATATTAGAGGTGGCAGGTATTTGCTCTCTTGCTTCCGCATATGTGACCGTACGCTTGGCCATCAGACGTTTGATGTTGTTCTGTCTTTCCTTTTCTGGACACTTGTCGAAGTCCGAGGAATGTGCCGATGATTTGCAGAAAGCACATTTAACATCATTCATACATCCTTTGAATTGATCTGCATTCTCGTGTTGGGCTGTACATCGCTCGCACCTTTTCCTACTCTTGCAGTTAATTGTTCGGTGATTGAACCTGAGGCAGTTTTCGCAAATTACCAGCTTTTGAATGAATGGCGTGATGCGACTAGGGCAGCAGAATAGTTTGACTCTCTCTGGCAAAATGTTCGACCGAAACATCACGCTAATTCTGTTGGTTGGCATCGGTGCTCCATCAACATACCGGTTTAGTCTCCTGACACTCACGATCGGTACTTCACACTCGATATCATCGACAATCTCTTGTACAGAAATGTCCGCTGGCACTCCGGCGATTACTCCTGTCACACATACTAGGTGTTGTGGCACATATGCTCTGTAGTTACCAATTCTTCCTGCTTCAGCTTCCGCTACAAGCGAGTTTGCTTTCACGAAGCTATTCAGGTAGACCATGATTTTATTACGGCCCACCTGCTTCATGTCCACAATATGCTTTCGGTAATGTTCCATTTTTCTCAACGTCGAACCTACTGAAAATTTGTTTATGCGGTCTCCCATTGTAAGTGGTTCAAAATAAATCCTGTACGGTCCTGAGTCCGCCATTGTGTATTCGACCTTGATCCGATCTTTGTGCTGAATCTTGCTCGATGCTGGGTTGTTTGCTTCCTCGATCCTACGTGTAGCTTGCAGTGCCAGACTTTGCGCACCGGATGTCATATCTATATCCACTCCGGTATCCCCCGGTGTACCCGGAGGATCACCGTCGACACTCATTTTATTCTTTTTTTGTTCACCTCTGTTTTTCACACGCGGTTCTTTTCACTGAAAACAAAATGGCGTCTAGCGTCCTTTCGCAGGCTTTCGTTTACCACTTATTGGTTCACAAAATAGTTTTCACAGTTTCACAGTACTTTATTTCGAAACACGTTCTCCAATTTACTATTTACTAGCCAAATAAAGGAACAACCGAAATCACCAGCCAATAAACCGTTTTTTTTTTCACACCAATGCTTTTCGATAACCGTTGCCGTTGAGGGCTCACCATCGAATGGGCCTTCCGCGCGGGCGGTGGGGTCCCTCCGCCCGCCACACTGTTTTTGTGAGGGTTGGGGGGGGTGTTTTGTGGGGACACACACTCCCTCTCTCACAAGGCGGGGGAGAACTGTACACACACACTTTTTTTTTTTGTGTTTTACAGTTATTTGTAATTTTGGGTAGTTTACTATAAAAAACAAGAATTAATTATTGTGTAAAAATAAAAAAAAAAACAACCACACTCAAAAAAAAAAAAAATATTTAAAAATTGTAAAAATGTTGTGCGTAAAATTAAAATAAAAAAAAAAAAAAAACAACACACATTTCACTAATACATCGAATATTATGTAAAAGGACCTGAGCTCCATTCAAAGACGAATTCTGTCAAAATATTGTTATTTTTAAACTGTGGTGCAAAAGATTCCTCATCATAAATCTACTTCGAAATCATTAATGGCATTGATCGTCCAAAGAGCATCGCGGCGCTTCAGTAGAGCTTACCTAAGTCATGTAACGCGCCTATTCCATGACGAATTCAGTGCTCCTGAACCATTGAATCAAAAAACGCCTAGTAAAAAGCAGAACCAGCATGTTCCATCAGCTGGTTCTATTGCAAACAAGTATCAAATTTTCCGAGACACAGATGCGACCGTGATTCTGGATGTGGAAGAAGAACGACAAATTCAACTTCAACGTGAACAACAAGAAGTGAGTGGGCAATTCGAAGAACCGGAAGATAATAAATCACTTCCAAGCATCTTTAACAAAATCAACCTAGAACGTTAGTTATATAATTTCTGTCTTTTAAAATATTAACTAAATGTTACCATTTTAAGGAGGAAGAACAGGTGTCTATGAAGTAGAAGACCTGGTAACTTTATTGAGATTGAACAATGCTGAAAACATTTTTGTTTGTTCGGTACCGAAAGAGGTTAAGTATGTTGATTACATTTGCGTCGTGACAGGAATGAGTTTTCGACACATGAGAGGCATTGCAGAGTTTGTGCGTAAGATTTACAAAATGAAGCGAAACCCAACGGACATTATCCCGAAGATCGAGGGCGAAAACAGTCGAGATTGGATGGCTCTGGATCTAGGAAACATTGCGCTCCATATATTCTCTGAGACGGCTCGAGAGCAATACGATTTGGAATCGCTCTGGGCGGTGGGACCCAAATACGATCGAGAATGTAACAAACCGGATGAACTACTAGTAGAATTGTTTGAGAGGCATTCTGTGTATCTCAATGATTTGAAGCCTCTGAGGAAAGGCCAGCCACATGTCGAGGAAAAGCTTGCATGAACATGTCAACCCACTACGGGTTGCATCTAGTTAAAAATGTTCGTGAATACAAAAAGAAGACTCTTCCATAAAAGATGTATTAGCCAGGATATAAGTTACTTTGACTATGATATGATTTTACGCGTTCCGAATGTGAAATGCCATTATATACAAGTTGAATTTGTTCATGCAATTTATTCAAAAAATTGTGAAACGTCGTTTTGTTTAGCATTTATATCACAATTTCAATCACGTTAGACCTAGTAATGAATCAAGACGGGGCACCAGTGTAAAAAAAAATCCTGGATTTCTTCTCCGTGACCTTTAAGGGGGTCTTTTGGTTTCGATCCCGAATTCAGAGCGTATCTAAGGGCTAGCAAATGTAATTATCAACGAAGATTTGCCGAAAGACACTTGATAATCTCATCGGATGAAGAAACGATAATTGATATTTCTTCAAAATGTCATTGACTTCTCCGTCATGAAAGAACGTGACTGTGAACGCAAACCGTTGAATGCATTTTTCACTCTATCGAGTACATATGATTGCTTAGCTAATTTAATATAGACTAGTTAGAAATTAAGGAGTCAAAATACTATGAGAGAAAATATCATGACTGCATGATAATTCGATTCTACTCGTTTCTCGTTTCTTCGCCATTAACGTAAAGGCATTAGACGTGTGTGATACCGGCGGGTTTTGCTGCAAATCACTCTTACGAATTTGGAAGCTAAAGCATGAGCATGAATGACCGCCCAAGATGGCTACTCCGTTATTGCCACACAAGCTGTTAGTACACAGAGAAGCAACAGGTGATGTTTGGGACTAACATACATCCTCAATGTGTAAAAACTGGTGATCTCAAACTAAGACAATACCGCTGGCCCCACCCGAATGCAAGTCAAATAAGGAAAGGTTAGGAATGTGTTAACATGATACTCGCTTTATTGGAAGCCAATAACAGCTCTGCACTTCCACGAAAACTCACTGGGATGTTGGATAACCAAACAAGCACGGCTCGTTACGGTAAACGATCAGCTGAATTTACGCGGCGTCTGGTAAAATATTTAAATATTAGTACCGATTGATTATTTGAACTGATTTAAACCAACAGTAAGGCTGCTATTGGGGCTACTGACAAAGTGTGATAGTGGTTTTTCATTGGGAAAACAATGTTACTTATTGTTTATTGTTATATATATTTCATCTGACCTAAGGTGGTCTTAATGAATTTCTTTATGACGGGGAAAAGCCGTTTTGACTTGGCGTAAAAACCCCATATCTTTTGTAATACAATACAGTAAAATATAATACAATACAACACAAAACATTGCTTAATTGCACATTCATAAACATAATTAAAATAAACAAGATTACAAACGTAGAGTAAGGTCAAAGTATAAAATAAGAAACATCCATAGTTCGGAGCAGTCCTCGTCGTCAATCAATTGGAACTTGCTCATTAATCTATCCTTCTCGTACTATCCATTCTGTCAGTCTGCGCTTGAATGTTGCCAGAGTACAATTGAAGTCGAATAGAAAGTAGACAACGTTGAACCTAGCTGTCATGAAGCGGACAGGGTCATGAAGTCCATATGATGTATTACGGGGTTCAAACAGCAAGAAGTCCCGTTGGCGAAGCATTCGTTCAGGAGCGTAGAGGTTGAGCTGACTTAATAGTTCCAGTGAGTCAATTCCACCTGTGAGTGTATTGGCAACGAAAACAGCTTGCGCAATATTCCGTCTTTGGTCCAATGTCAGTAGTCCCAGCAATCTGCCTCTATCTTCGTATCGTGAAAGGTTCAAGGGGTCACGAATCTTCTTTGAATTGCTTCGATCCTAGCTGTCCATGTTGCCTGGAATGGTCACCACACAACAGAGTTGGATTCCAAAATCGATCGCACCAGAGCACAGTACAAAGACCGAAGGCAGAGAGGATCTTTAAATTCACTTGATATTTTAAAAATGAAACCCAGCTGTCGATTCGCTTTGTTGATAATATCGTCGTAATTCAATCGATAGGTTAGTGCCGAATCCAGAATGACGCCTAGATCACGAACTTGATGAACATGCTCGAGAGGCTGGCCGTTCATTGCATAATTGTGCGTGATCGGATTGAGCTTGCGATGAAACGAAATGATGGTGCATTTGTGGAAGCTTAACGATAGCATCTTTCGGGTGCACCAATCAGCAAACCGATCCAACAACAGTTGCAAAGCATAGCAGTCTTGGATAGTTTTGATCACCATGTAGATTTTGACGTCATCAGCGTAAAACACACGGCACCCAGCTGGTAGGACGGTAGAAAGCTCGTTAATGAAGAGTGAGAATAACAAAGGGCCAAGATTGCTCCCTTGTGGTACGCCTGATGAATTCGAGAATGCGTCCGAGGACTCTAATCCTATTTTAACGGTGAGCCTACGGTTTTTAAGGTATGATTCAAACCAGCGGACAAGGTCCGCAGAGATACTAATTCTTCGTAGGCGTTCAAGTAGTAGCCCGTGGTCAACTCGATCAAAAGCAGATTTGAAATCAGTGTAGGCAGTGTCGATCTGTGCACCAGCATCAATGTTGCATATGCAAAACGAGGTAAATTGGATGAGATTTGTCGAGGTTGATCTCTTGGGAAAGAAACCATGCTGATCCGTAGAGACATAATTCTTACACGATTCGACAAGTACCTCGTTCATTATGATTTCAAAAACCTTTGAACAAGCACACAACGAAGTTATGCCTCTGAAATTTTCGATGTTCTGTCGATCTCCTTTTTTGAACACAGGGAACATGACTGATGTCTTCCAAATTTCAGGAAATACATGCGCCGTAGTGAAATGTTGAAAAGTTTCACGAGAGGGGAAATCAACTCTCCGCTGCATTTTTTAAGGATACATGACGGTATGCCATCATGACTGGATGCGGAGTCTTTCAATTTATTTATTGCAGCGTTTACTTGATGGGTCGTGATCTCACAGCTATTTAGGAAGCACAGGTCACTAGGTGTGTCTCTACAAGCCTCTGCAATTTGATGTATAGACAAAAGAGAATCAGAAAAAGCACGTCTGAAGTGAGTTGCAAATAAATTGCACTTTTCCGATGCGGATGTGGCGACTTTGTTACCCAGAAACATCTCAACGGGCAATCCATTCTCCTTCCGTTTAGTGTTAACAAACTTCCAAAAATGTCGTGGCTGTCGGCGAAGATTTTCCTGAGTGCGTATACAGTAGCGCTTATACAGGAAACGGTTATACGTGCGATAATTAATACTTGCACGTGCGAAATGATGCTTGGCGAAAGGGCAACGAGATTGACAGTAGGTTTGCAGTGCTTTCGATCTTAGGCGTTTAAGCCGTCGTAAATGTGCATTCCCCCAAGGTGGCTTAGGAGACGGCCTACGCAGCGGCACAAAATCAACCAAGTAAGTCTTCAACACGTTAGTGAAGTATTCCACAGCAACATCAATGTCTTCCGTAGTTTCTAGGATGTGCCAGTCAGTTTCACGGAGCGCTTCTATTAGTCCTTCAAAATCGCGCGACGGAAATCAAGCCCTCGGTCATCCGGAATGCTTGCAAATACAATTGGCTGTGAGAGAGTTGCCGTTACTACAAAAGCGGGATGATTGGAATCAAGAAGAGAAAGCGGTTCTACAGCTTCGTCAATCTGGCATGCAGCAAGCGTTTTTTCATTCACCAGAGCGAAATCCAGGACTCGAGCGTTATGATTGTAAATGTGGTTAACTTGAAACAGACCATGCAGACTAAATCCATCAAGTAACGAAGCGCAAGCAGCAGAGATATTACATTACATCTACGGAAGGACGACCATTACTAGGTGTGTTCCAAACAAGACCCGATTGATTATAGTCGCCAAGCAAAATAGCATGATCATTATTTCCCAGATTTGAATGAATTGCTTCAATGGACTCGATATGGTGATTCACGCTGAGTAAATCATTCTTGCGATCGGGTGGTAGATAAATAACACCAATGCTGATAGAACAGCGACGCATCTTTAACCTTACCCACAGCTGTTCCAATGAATCATTCACTACTTATGTTAAGGCTTGAAAGACAATTTGGATCGATTTATACCAACAGTAATGATGTTTTGGGAACCACTCACACAATGGGATAGCATGGATCATACATAATTATGATCCCCACCACCAGCACCCCACACCCGGCGAACCACCACATCTCATCGGGAAACAGCTTTGTTGTATGTTTTCTGTGCTCACTCAATCACTCGCGCCACCGGACAGTAAGTAACCGAAATAATAGACAACGCGACTATCAAAATAGTGCGCAACAAAATAATCTATTAGGTGCGCAACTAAGTTCTCGCTGTTTTTTGGTGAAAAAGGAACTTTATTTTGAAAACAAAGGTTACAAACTAATTATTCAAAGTATTGCCCATCACTAGCTACGACTTTTTCCCATCTTTCTGGTAGAACGTGAATACCATTTCGATAGAACTGTTCGTCTTTTGATGCTATCCAAGAATCAAGCCATTTTGAGATGTCATCATATGAGTGGAATTGCTGACCAGTGAGACCATGTGCCATCGGACGGTGCAATATCAGGAGAATATGGCGGGTGGGGTAGGACTTTCCATTTGAGCGTTTCCAAGTAGGTTTTCACGGGTTTCGCAACGTGAGGTCGAGCGTTGTCATGCCGAAGAATCACTTTTTCGTGTCTGTGCTCGTATTGTGGCCGTTTTTCGTGCAGTGCTCGGCTCAATCGCATCAATTGAGTTCGATACCGTTCCCCGGTAATGGTTTCGTTTGGTTTCAACAGCTCATAATAAATAACACCAACTTGGTCCCACCAAATACACAGCATAACCTTCGCAGCGTAAATATTCGGCCTAGGCGACGTTGTTGAAGCATGCCCGGACAGTCCCCATGAATGTTTCCGTTTTGGGTTACTGTAATGAATCCATTTTTCGTCACCCGTCACAATGCGATGTAGAAAACTCTTCCTTTTTTGCCGCTGGAGCAGTTGTTCACAGACGAAAAAACGACGCTCAACATCTCTTGGTTTCAAATCGTAAGGAACCCAAGTTCCGTGGTTTTGGATCATTCCCAAAGAAAGGAACGGGTTAAAAAGGGTTTGGGAGGAAGGGAAGGTCCATTAATTATGTCACGCAGTAGGGGGAGGGGGGGGTTCGAGAAAACGTGACGATCCATACAAAAAAATTTGAAGGTCCATACAAAAAACGTGACATGGGGGGGGGGGGGGGGTTACAAAAAGTCAATTTTTGCGTGACGTAATTAATGGACGTTCCCAAACTCCTAATCCTGAACCAAGCTCTTCTTGCGGTGGACACGGATCCTCCTCGAGGAATGCCTCCAACTCAGAGGCGTCGGAGTTGTGGGGGCCCTCCCGCCGGGGGGCCAACAAACACAAAAAAACCCCCCTGGAGGGGAGGAAAAAAACCCCACCCCCCCCTCCCCCCGCACAGCACCACCACAAAAAAAACGAGGCGCGCGCGGGGCGGCCCCCCCCCCCCGCCCCCCGAAAAAAAAAAAAAATCAACACTTCCCGCAAATGACGATTATTTGGCACGAAATCAGACAACTTCAAACAACCAAAATATACAACACTAAACCAAAATCACTGATTTGGCAAAGCGGTTTGTTTACCATATACGGTAAGCTTCCTTTACCCATTAATGGGTACGATTTATTATTATTGTTATTCCTCCTGTGGATTTTTTACCCGTAAAACGGCGTCTACCCATTTAAATGGGTTGACGCCGTTTTACCTTAAAATGGGTATAAATTTCCACAGGAGGAATAACAATAATAATAAATCGTACCCATTAATGGGTAAAGGAAGCTTACCGTGTATGTCTGAGCTTGGTTTATGACGCTTGAGATGTACAACATACGACCAGCACTTCTACTGGCGCCATCTATTGCTTAACAGCGGGAACTTAATTGCGCACCTAATATGTTAATCCTTTTAAAGATACGATTGAAGGATTTCGTGAAATTAGTCTCTAGAAGTAATTCGTGCCTTCTGGCAACTTTATGTTTCTATTGATTTCCAAGCTCATCGGTTTTGCACGAACCGGGGGAGACTTGGTCTTATACGCAATGACACAAGCTTCAAGGTAAGACGATTTCAAAATCAAGGTAAGAAAATCATATAAATTTCTCTGAATTTTTCATAAATTTATATAACACCATTTGCTGGGATGAAGCGAGGGACCACCAGAGCACCCGATTGAAGCGATTTGGATAGGAAGAGTGGGACTGCCAACTGCCTGCTGTTGTTAACATTTCGTGAAAAAAAAGGCGGGCTCTTCTCCATCTCAAGTGGGACACATCATCTATTTTCCTATACTGCCTTTCCACCTTCTTCATCCTTTGTTTTCGAGATTTATGTTCATCTCATCTTTTTAACGTGGGACTACGTTTCTCTTTTCTATACCGGGTGTCATTTCAAAATATTGAAAGATGAGAGCGTTACGCAAAAGTGAAAGGTTTTTGAACGCTAATAACTCTCGTTTGACTGAACAAAATGACTTCATTTACACACCATTTGATCAGGAAAACTTACAAATGTTTTGCATTAAAATTCCATATTAGTAATATTAGTATAAGTAGTTCAATTTATCACTTAAAGATGACCTACTTTTGCTCCCATACAAATCTACACATGAACTGGTTAAAAATATAGTTTTCCCTTTCTGGGTCCTCAAAAGCGGGTTAGAAATTGTCTTCTTTTTATTTCATTTAGTTTTATTCCATGTTAAATACAGCACTAGCCACACCCCTCAGCTGTAAAATTATTTTGCTTTGTTGCCGGTGCCTGATTTTATAACTGAAGCCTGTCCCCTCGTTTGAATTTTGCTTCGTACTGTTTTTTTGTGCCTCTCTTCTTTGCAGGCAATGCTATCAACACCAGTATAAGGCACACGATTTGAACCAAAATGATTTCATTGAGATATTCAGGTTCGATTGATCGATGGTTGTGTTTTTCGCTCTCTCGGTACGAAGATTTTTTCTCGGTTTTTCTTTATCTCATCCGTTTTCTTGCGATTGCGCGTCTGGCTCCTAAATTATCGCCTGTGCTTCTTGATCTACAAACCAGAAAGAAGCGCTGCAAAGTTTTTCAAGTTTCCCCACTCGACCTATTGCCGTGGCAATGGGTCGTAAAAATCGATAATCCGCGCGGGCGCCATCCGCTTCCGAGGCCTTACCGGAGCCGGGCACCTCCCAGCGCAAAACGATGTTTGTAACAACTAGATTAATAGAATCATCCCAACTATCTTGCCGTCGGCCATTCACAGCGACGAGGAGTTTAATAAACTACTATCCGGATTGAATATAGCACATGGTGTATAATACCATACTTAACCCCATATTTAGTAATTACATTGCAAATTAAGATCCATTGCCTACTGCATTAGGTGGCTGATACCTGCTTAGATAGTACTTTGTCATTGTCACTAACCTAAAAACAGTAAACGCCGATAACTAAATTAATCCTTAATAGATAATTCCCGCTAGACAGCGGATGTGCTCTTGCGGTGCATAAATCACAGGGAGGCACCTTCCCGCAAATCGTATACCACTACGATAAAGGACAGGAGCAGCAATTGGTATGTTGGCCTCTCCAGAGTATCGACTCTCGATGGCCTTTACCTCACTAACGTCAAAGACGAATTTAAGTTCCATCATGATAAGGGCAGTGATTCGCCAAAGATAACGGATCTGCGAACGGATATGCAGCGTTTGTCAAATCACAGTCTGAACACTATGGATGACGAGTTAGTGGAAATCGATGCAAGCAAAGATAATTGTGTTAGTTATGCTATGTCCATTTAGAATCCGGAAGAATGAAATCATCCGTATCTCGGTAACGGATTGACGTACAAATAAGTTTAATACATCAAAACAAAGGTAATTTACTGTACTTTAAGGAAAAAATATCAAAACAAATCATTTCTCTTCGTTTCTAATGAAAATTCGCACTTTCTTCTTTATTCCTCCCATCAAACGCTGCATACCTCCGGAGTCAACTTCCTTGGCACATTTGTTCCACATTTTGGTCATCTGAGTGGCGTCCCGAGCCGTTTTTCCACTTTTCTTAAGCTTCCGCGTCATTATTGCCCAAAATCTCTCGATGGGCCGCAACTGCGGGCAATTGGGTGGATTTATGTTCTTATCGATGAAATCTACCTTATTGTCGCGGTACCATTGGATGACTTCCCAACTCGCCAAATCTGGCCAAAACTTCACGGGACCTCTATGAGCTTTGATGGCATTCTTCCTTGTACAGCTTCGAGTCCATCGTCTTATTCGTCACGAACACTTTGGTCTTTGCTCCGCAGCTGCATATCCCTTGCCAAATCATCAGTTTTTTTTTTGGCAAATTTGTCCATAAAAGCAAACTTAAACATCACAGGAACATCTCCTCGTGCCGTCGCCATGTAGAATTTTTGGCCAGGAAGCTGTCCGAAATCCATTTTGACGTAGGTTTCATCGTCGATAAGCAGGCATCCTTGATACTTCGTCAAAACCTGCTGGTACAATTTCCGAGTGGAGTTTTGGGGAAATTTGTTAGTTTGGTGGGGGTTTTGGTGGTGGGGTTTTTTTGGGGGGGGGGGGTTTGGTTTCCATGGTATGGTGTCATGCTGGCCAAATAAACCGAAAATAAAAATTAATTTCTTAGGCGTATCATAACCATCGTCCTTTTCAGTACGACCAATTTAATTTTGCAATAAAAGAGTTAGTGTTTCAAGGAAATGTTCGTAATTTATCCTGAACAACCAGTGCACATTATCAAAACTAGTACAGTTTGGATTTGGTCGAGAGTGGTGAATTCGGCAGAGATTTTTCATCAAACCCGATCCGATTTTTTTTTTCATTAAACTGAACCGAATTTCATAAGAAGGGACGGGTCAGGCAAAATAATAAAAACATTTTAATATTAACCAACTATATGTGTTATGATATGTATAAATATAATGATACCATTATTACTATGCACCAACGCGGTCCTACGTGATCCTCGCGGTTATATTCCTGATATAACCCACCTCTAATTTTCATCTTGCTTTTCTCTTATTACTAGTACTAATACTTTACAATCCCCTTACTTAATAGGGAAACTGCCCCCATATTAATCTCATTGTTCCTATATTCATCCTACGATGAATCAAACAATTGGGCAGTTGAAGGATCGGTTTCGTTTTCTAATAATGTTTGCTTACGTTAAATAACTGCAACAAACATTACTAACTAATCCTGTCACGTGTATATCGTTTTATTTCAAGTAGGATGAATTGCAACGTGATGAGATTAATATAGGTACATCTTCCCTACCATCCTCTTTTTCACATGGTTTCCCCATTCTCTTTTTCATGATATTTTTCTGATTTCACTTATCAACCTTCTTTCCTGTATCCTTCATTCGCAATTATAGGTCTTGCCTCCATTTTCTTTTCCTGTTCCGTTTTTTCGTCCGCTCAAAACTGCTTGGCATAAGACCCTTGAAAAATGGAAATTGTCCCAAGGAAAACACGAAGCGTCTCTACCAAAAGACAGATTTCCAAGGCTTTTGAAGCAGTTGATGGATGATATCAAGAACCAAGGACCAAAAAATGTTCGAGCAGGCTTCAGAAAATGTGGAAAAGTTCCGTTGGATAGATCGCCAGTGTTACAGTACCGAACCCTGGAGACGGTCAAAAGTTTGACGAGAGTTTAATTTCTTTGCTACGAGATGCTCGGGGTGGACCAACACATGCGTCTACTACTAGAGAAAAACGATCGAAGATTCAAGTACTACCAGGACAAAGTGTTACTGGAAGCGCAAATATTGTCTCGGAAGATCCAGAACCGGCAGAAATGATCGACGCACCACCGATTCCATCGAATCTTAATGAGGAAAATGTAAGAACATATCCCTTTGTAAAGTTTACCTACTCCAAGTAATGAACCGGCATAACTTCTTCTTTTTGATATTGTTCAACTTTTTTTCGATCAAAGTTATTTGCTTTTACATTATATTATCAATAAATCTATTCAAACTGTTTTGTTTTGTTTAAAAGAAATGCTTAAAAATTTCTTTACAACTATAAAAAAACATATTGGATAGTGTTTCTATTCGCCCCATTTAGGGGCTAATAGAAACATGCAACATTTTATCTTATAAAAAAAGGATTTGGTAATTGTTTTCAAATAGTTGTAATAGCATTCATAGAGGGAGGTAATACCCATACTTTAAAGTATTGGACTTCATTCTACAGCCCAACGTTTTTTTTTTGTACGTCTTCAAATATGTTGGATAGTGTTTCTATTCGCCCCGTTTTACGGTATATGCTGTATGCATCTTCTTGGTACTACGTTTTTCAATTGCTTCCTCGTTTCTCCGTTCATTATTCCGTGCCTCTTTCCGTGCGTCTTTACGATTTTCGATACAAGCCGGTTTGCCGCAAGAAGTTCAGTAGGTTCCTGGAATTGTCCTCCAAGATTTCTAGGGCATCTCGAAGGCTTGTCGCGCTAATATTGTGCTCATGCCGTAGACCGTCGTATTTCCTGCAATTGAGAATCACGTGCCGCACATCCAAAACCGTTCCGCATCAGCTGGGTGAAGGTTCTTCAATCGGAACATGTGCGTTAGCCGCGTATGTTCAATCTTCGCTGGCCACTAGTACACCCACGATCCGTCCACTTGTGTTTGTCGTTTATTTCCCTCAGTTTCGGTTCCCTGGATTCATACCACTGATTGTTCCATCGTTGTCGTGTTGCTTGTTTTACCACCCTCAGTACGTCTTCGCCTGAAATTGGTGGTTGTTCTCTCGCCTCATTTGCCATCCGGTCTGTTTCGATGTTACCGTTGATGCCGGACGAGTTATTTCGCGCTGATTCTTATTTCCAAGCCCTGGATGCACGATGCAGAGTCTGTGAGAATCGTCAGTTCGTTATTAATGTTACAAAATTGCCCTCTTGAAGGCATACGCCTCTGCGAATAAAAAAACGCTGCATTAATTCGGCAGGCTGTACATTAGCGCTTGTCCGTTGCCGTACATTGCAGCTCCTACAGCGTTGTTGCCTTTGAAACCGTCCGTGTATATTATTGTTGATCGCTGAAGCTGAGTCGCAAGTAGTTGCTGTACTACTGGCCGGACTTTCTCTGGTAGGTCGTCGGCTCGAACGCAATTCTTAACGTGCCACACAATCGACGGTTTACGAGTATGCCACCAAAACGGCCAGATTGTCATGAAAGTTGAGCAACTACAGGGAGTACAATACCCGTTAGTTCTACAAGGCGCCTCGACGCTCGCCGAATCAACGGGAGTGTTCTTGTTCCGGTCCTTCGTCATTATTCGGATGGCAATCTGTGCCTGCTAGCAACTTGAATGCCAAAATACCCGCTCCACCCGAGTCCGATTGGTTACACCCAGGATCCGTAGCCGGTTAGTCTTCGGGACAGGTACACGATCAATGAAGATGTCACTCGCTGGATTCCGACATGTATTCGGAATACATTAGAAGGTGTGCGACTTTGTAGCTGATAAGATGAATCCTACACTTTTCGCCCATTTATCGATAGCTTTGACAGCATGTTGTAGTTTACGGTGTAGTCCATCCGTTTTCACCCCTCGCACTACAAGTAGGATTTCGTCTGCGTATAGAAGTATTTCGACTTCTCTTGGTATCACCCGGAAGATGGGCTGCATAGCAATGAGGAACAGTGTTACGGAAAGCAATAACATAACAATAATACATTCCACCAGCTAGCGGGACAATAGCATTCCGCCAGCTTTGCCAGATTATGTTCAGTCGCTCAAGGAGCGTTAGAATTCCATAAATTATGGTTGAATGCAACAATTGTTGCACAAGAGCTTTATTCAAAGATGAATAGTTGCACTTCAACATCTAAAAACCTTCTGGGAAGGAAAGGATTGTCATGTGTTTTCATTTTGAGCAATTCCTGGACCATAGTGACGATATCAAAACTATTGTCGAGGACAAACCAAGGATGTCATCGAGCTGTATCATCCGCTAAGATGAATGATTCAAAATGTAGTATATTTTGCATCAAATAATGAATGGAAAACGACTTAATACTAAGTTAAAGTTATAAAGGTACAAATAAGCAAATACGCCTACAGCCCAAAAAGAACCTCGTTAACATATCCGTATGGTGTTATTACCAACGATTACGATCACACCTTCATCTTGCAATTCCTTGAGAGCATCCTCAAATTGTTCTTTTGTTACGAGCTGAAATATAGAAAAATGCTGAGCTAATTGAGAAGCAAATACATTTCGCAAAGCTACATACCACTTGAGATGCTTCTTTGATTTCACCGAATAATTTTAGATATGGGAGCGTGGAGATTTTGCCCTTCAATTTCAAATTCTGCTTAATGCTGGTAACTAACTCGGCTCGCTTTTTCCTAGCTGCACTAGACAAACCAGTTGTCAAGATACCCACATCAATTTTTCCGGAAAGTGGATCAGTAGCAGATTGCTTCAATGCCTCCCGATGCAAGCGCCATGCTTCTTCTACGTCCACCACATCAACGGTCTCACTAAGTCGTACTTTAGCATGAGCCTCGGACAAACGAATCAAACTTTCCAATTGCCTTGGGTAGGCCGAGATCTGACCACGACCGGCACCGACCTTGCGCATATCGACGTAAGCCTGAATGAGTCGCTGTTGTGCTTCTTCGGAAAGGACAGGATTGATGTGCTCCTTGGCATACGCCATGTAATCGCGCAGAACACTCATGTCCTATAAAAATAATACATTTAAAAAAAAAACAAGGTACATAAGACAAGCATGTCAGCATATATACTTACGAAAAGACTATCCTCATCATCTTCGCGGCTAGCGTAGTACAAAGATACCAAATGAGTTGCGAGGCGGCGATCAAATAGTTCATCTTGTGGGTCAAGAATCAAGAAAATCAAATCGAATCTTGACATCAGCGTATGGGGAAGCTGAACGTTTTCGATTATAGTCTTATTCTTGTTCCATTGTGATTCCGCTGGATTAGCTGCCGCTAAGATTGAAGTTCGGGCATTCAATTGACAGATGATACCCGCTTTAGCAATACTCAGCGTCTGCTGCTCCATAACTTCATGAAGAACACTTCTGGTAGAATCATTCATCTTATCAAACTCGTCAATGCAACAAACGCCATTATCGGCCAGGACCAATGCACCGCTAAATTTCAATTATTGCTCATTATTGCCTTCAATTTGAAACAGAAATTATATACTCACGTTTGCAGAACCAGTTGTCTTGTTTCGGGATCTTTGGTTACGTATGCCGTCAGACCAACTGCAGAAGAACCCTTTCCGGAGGTGTATTGTGCTCTTGGGACCAAATGATACACGTACTGCAAAAGCTGCGACTTAGAAGTACCAGGATCGCCACATAGCAAAATATGGATTTCAGCGCGGAAGTTCTGTCGACCTGAGGTAGCCTGTTTTTTCTTCGAACCCCCAAACAACTGCAGCAGAATCCCTTTCTTGATGTCAGTATTTTCATAGATCGAGGGAGCTATTGTACGAACCAACCGATCGTAAACATCCGGTTTTTGGGACAACTTTTTCAGGAGTTCCACTCGCTCTGGTGGGAACATATGATCCTTACCTTCTTCCTGTTCGTAAAGCCGCTTATCATCTACCTTACGAAAGTGGACAACATCAATATGTGTTTTGTACACTGACTTTACGTTACGCTGGCGAGGATTCTCTTGCATAGGCATCGCCTTGTAGACACCAGTTACCGTTACACGATCTCCCGGTTGAACCTTATCCACCAAATCATCATGGGCCAGTAGTAGCACATTGTGAGGAGTCTGTCCAGCAGCCATGTCATCTGGAGCTTCTTGAAGCTTAATCATCTGCCGATCAGCAAATTGCGAGCGATTGTGAATCAACTGGAAACAATGATTGGTGTTACAATGCGAACACAGCGTAGGTTCGGCGATTCTTCCTCTTTCCAGTTCGACTACCGTGCTAAAGTTACAAACAATACATTTGAAAAAGGCTTCCCTCATTTCGGGCATTATGTTCGATGTACGAATCACCATTCCGCTAATGGTAATTAACTGGTCGATGTCTTCTGGATTAAGAGCTCGCATGCTTCGCGTTTTCTCGGCATTAAATGGACGAACTTGAATCTGATGCTCCAGCACTGCGGCCGGGTAACGCTCGAAAAACATCTCATTAATGGACACATCAAAAGTTGGGATCACATCTTGAGGATAACAAATAAGTTGACGGTACAGAGCTTCATCAAATGTTTTCAAATGAGCACAGTTGACGTTCAAGAACGGCTCTTCCAAAGTATGGATTTCTTCCAACTTCTGCATGTAGAGCGGATCATTCAGATTCATGCCCTCGGATATTTCATCCTGTGCTGCATCCGGATCGATGTATCTCATAATGAAGTCTTTGAACTTTTTCAAACATTCCGATACTACTACGTTGGTACCCCATACAACCATCTTCGGTTGACTAGGATCAACCGAATCGGCTTCCGATGGCTGACTTCCCTCTGGAATCGGTTCCAATTGATCTGACCCCACATTCACTTGGCGAACACGCCTGTCTGTGCGAAGATCTGGACGCTGCCTCATCGGGGTTCCACGAATACCCGACCTTGGGGTGCGGATTGAACCCATTGAACTTGGAGTCCCATAGTTGAGCGGAGAACTTATATCGATCTCACTTAGTCCAACTGCAGCGCTACCCCCTACAGCATTGAATGGACTTGTAGGGGGAGCCATTCCAGTTGCCGATCCACCTACCGCCGGGGAAGTAGGAACGGTCACATTATCAGAACTTTCCACAACGACATTAGGGTTTTGAGTTCGACTACCCATGCGCATAGGAGTTTCCGTTTCATTATTGGACGTTGCTATTCATTGAACAATAAAAATATACTGCATTAGACATATAGTTTTATAAAATTATTGATATAATTTGGAACTGATCTTACTTTGCTTCGATGGAGTGCTTTGGGAACCATTCTCCTGTCGCCGTCCTCTGCCTGATCGTGCTGGACTTGACATATTGTTTTAACTCAAAAAATAGTAATACGAATAATTAACAAATTCCACTTATATTTTTCAAGCGATGCACATAAAGAAACATTCAATTCAACAATTAAACCTGTGGAAAAGCTACAGTGGCCGAAACTTGTGCTTTGCTAGACTGAACGAATCGTAAATAAAAAAAGCGCGCGCAACAATTTGCCGATTTTACCTCCCTGCCACCATGAAAGTTTACAAAAGCATAATTGCGTCAAGATAGCGGTTCATTATTAAGGGACCTTATAGTAATGGATTATACTGAACTGAAACTTACCCCAAACCCGGATAAAAATAACCATAGAATGAGTACAAAAATATAAAATAACATTTATTTTATGCCGAACATGAATCATATTGTTCAGGTATTGGATAATTGAAAAATGCATATTGTCATTACAATAGATCTACTATTCACCCTACATGCTAAAATTTTCAACAATTGTGAAACAATACAATCAATAGTAATTGACTCAGATTTGTTCGGGAAAAAATGATTTTTTCCTAGATTTTTTCTATAGTTAAGACGTTAAGATACATAACAACCCCCTTATTCTATTGTCGATGTCTCAATTAACATAAAATTCTATTGTGGAAACAATATCTCCTATTGTCATCTTATTGTCATGAACAATAATATTAATTGTACACACTATTGATTCTATTGTATGGTTACAATACATTTAATTGTAAATCTATGAGAATTTTTTTCCAGGAAGTTACCTACTTTTGATTGGGTAATAATGTACGAATTTTGAACTTTAGTGGGTTAACTTCCAAATAGCGAAAATTATTTTAACGCGTAAAGGGCCTGAACAGAGTATGGGGAACTGCTATACGTTTTTAATTTATCTTTAAATGTAATGAGGAAATGAAACAATAGCACTAAATCATGTTATTTGAAAAACCTTAAACGATCTTAAGAACCACAAATGACTTCCCTGATAAAAAATTACCTTAAACGAACGATATCACAAATCCTCCAACCATTTCTTTAATGGTTTGGATGATACCCCGACTAGGTCATTAAGAAAAATAGCCAAACGAAATTTATTAGGGTGTGGCTCGACAAAAAGGACTCGACAAAAGGGAAAAAAATTGAAATTCCTGGTGGTGATCCGGACTGCTAAACAACAACATCACGATGGTTCTCCTGCAAGATAGTTGGATTGGTTGTGGGCCTTCCGTGCCGAAACCGATAAAAAAAACTACAGCAAATAATAATAAACAAGAAAAGAGATTCGAACCAGAACATGAACCTAGGCTACGGATAAGGACTAACAATAGACATGCATATATAGGGCATATGCATTACGTCTAGTGCATCATTGAAGTTGGATTAAAGCTGACAAGGGCCCCACTAAGATCTAACTAAAGCCATATATTTTATTATGTCATAACCCGAATAAAAATTTACATCAGGCTGATGTCTGATTTCAATGTCTACATTGTTTTTAACATCACCATTTCTATTCGGGAAGACATTGCTAAAGTAGGATTATTGCATTGGTAATGCATCACTATATTCTTAAAGCTAATCTAACGCTTCATTACATGACAACTGTCGAGTTGATGCGATCCCGCATTAATTATGTTGATTTTGGGTTGAATAAGTGCAATAATAGGGTATGTGTCCCATGACTCAGCCTATTATGCAACCATCGATTGCATTTTTTATTATAACTCATACAGTTTTGAAGATGTTAGCGAGATTCAACTAGTTATACACTTGCTAAAATAAGTTTGATAAGACATTTGGTAGTATATACCACGAAAAGTGGTATAATTTGGATATAGTTTTGAAACATAAATGAAAACATTCGTGTTAAAGATTCTGTTCGTTATCCATTATTTTCTTTCGTTATTGGAATCGGAACAATTGATGGTTTGTAGAAAACCAAAACATTTTTTAGTTTCCATGACAATATCACCTATCCATAACCGGACGACAAACCCTGTGATAAACCGAATAAATTGTTGATCACATAGTTTTTATGTAAATTAACAAACATGGATGATATCAGGAATTGTTTAACCATAACCACATCAAATAATAGTTAGATTATAACCCGAACGTTATTGATATTGATTGATATTATTGATATTGATCATAATTATTATCAATGCACGTTGTTAGATGTTAGAGCACTATTCTCACAGTTTGAGTCTATCCTGATGTTATTATAAGATCTAAAGCAGGTTTTAAACATAACTAATCCTACACGAACGTATTTTTTTATAATCATCATTCTAAACATTCAATTATATTTCAACTATTCAACATAAAGCATTTTTGAATTATTATTGATGTAGTTATCATAATAACTAAGGTTTGAATATCGTTGAAACCATACTCGTAATCATTATCATTTATTATGGAGGCTGTGCTGGAAGAAGGTAACTGTCTGTTGGAAGAAGGTGCATGTCGGATAGAAAACTGATAGGATCTAAGTTGATTCCAATTGAACATATCGAACTCATTTGCGACAATTGTCAGACTTGCCATTTCCGTTCCGTTTGCGTCCAGATTGCGTTTGGGCTTTTAGTATCATTTTTATACCATGTGAAGGTCGGTATCGTGTTCGAAAGAAATTTCTTTTTCTATCCCAAACCCATGTTAAACTCCGTTTACTGAAACGGAAAAGTAAAAAATCGAAAAGAATGTTTTGCAGCAGTATCCACCTGAAAGGAACGAAACATAAAATTGGAATTTGTAAGGTTTGCACGCAAACTAATGGGAGCTGTCACTTTTACTCTCGGAAAAATATTCCGCTCAATTATTCCGTAAGTGAAGGTGACATTTCGTTCCATGCAGATCAATTGTCAAAACTCCGCTTGGTAATATTGAACAAAATTCCGTAACCTCTCTACTTTTTAAATCGATACCGGCCTCGAAATGTAAACCTCGTGAATGATAAAAATGATTACATTTTAAACTATCGACAATTAGTAAAATTTCAGAGTATACTAAATTTAAAATGTGTTAAATTGTACCCGTTGTTAGAGTGTGTTTAATATTTTTACCGTGTACAGAAGATCGAGATGAACCGGTTCAATCATTCGGTAAAAGTAAAAGAGCGCGAAAATATAGAAAAAAGAATAACACTCACTCAGGCTCGTAGTCAACCGCAGTCAGCACCGTCAAATCTGTCTTTAGTTTTTGAGTGGGATCGTAGTTCCTGTCGGCTTTATTAAAGACTTTTTTGGACGTAAGCTAAAATTTGTGCGCAAATTTATTTAAAAATAGTTTGTCATGAAGAAAAAAATCAATAATAACAAAAGTATTATTAGCTGGGTCGGAAAACAGTATGAACCGGATACAAATCGCACGGATTCATATTATCCAACTTGCTTTTACAGGTAGGGCGAATTATGAAGGGTAATTACATAGTCATTAATTTGCCATTTCAACGTTCGCAGGAAATGTTTTATAGGACCACTCACTTTAGAAGTAGGAAACTATGTTCTGGTTTCAAACATGGACAACGCAGAGCCAGATTCTATTTCTGGATGTGATATTGCACGAATTGAACATATGTATGAAATATCAACGGATGACCCGAAAATTGATGCCTTTAGAGCCATTGTGCAATGGTATTCTAGACCGTCAACTTTGCCAGCTAAAATAATCAATGATAAGAACTATACTTTCAATTACGATTACGAAATAATCGAAGACAATCGCTTTATACCGGACATAAATATTGAAACTATATTTGGTCATTGCAAAGTCGCAGTCGTTGACACTGATGTTGTTATTTCTGAAATAATTGCAAAAAACACTACCAATCTGCCGTTCTTTGTTGCTCGGTTCAAACTATGTCATATTCCAGGTATTAAGAGAATACAGTTGCAGGCTTTGAAGCAATCGACCCCTGAAGCAACTCCTCTCAAAAGAAAATCAAATGAGGATAAAAGTAATTCATACGGACAAAGCGCCTTAAAGGAAATCCAAAGTACTCCGAAATTGAGGCTGGCACGTTCCAAATCTATTGCATTTATAAATTTAGATTGTTTGGATGATGAAGATTTTCGGATGACACAAAACGGAGAAGAATGGACGGTGAAAATAATTGATGATGCTTGCAAATCATCCTACAAGAAGAATCTTAAGAAGGTTACCGAAGGACTTGAAGAGGTTGAAATTAGCGATGAGGAAAACATCTCGCCTTCAAAAATCGCTCGTATGAACAGCGCTAGGCGAAAATCGGGAAACTTTCGGAGAAATTTGAATGCAAGCCTTCATTGTGAATCGGATGAAGAAGTGGTAAACTATTCCATCATCAAGGATGAATCTAAAAACACTCCGGATATGAAGATAAGACTAAGACTCTCAGAGCGTCATAAATCTGAAGTAGATACTCCATCAAGAGGATCTTCTAGAAAAAGGTCTACATACGAGTGCAGCACGCCGTCAGAAATCGAAACTTCGCCGAGAAAGACTAGGAAATCCATGATTG
Source organism: Aedes koreicus (assembly GCA_024533555.2). Taxonomy (NCBI): domain Eukaryota; kingdom Metazoa; phylum Arthropoda; class Insecta; order Diptera; family Culicidae; genus Aedes; species Aedes koreicus. The sequence continues at coordinate 34,836 of JAHHFK020005865.1, forward strand.
TCGATGAAGAACTCCCTCGTACTCCAACTGGCAGACCACGACGAAAAAGCATATTGAAGACACCTAGCACTAAAACTACTGAAACCGTTGGAACACCAAAACGCATTCAACTTTCTAATATTGTTGAAGAGTTCACCGAGGGAAAACGCGTCCCGAGGAAGGTTGGACAGACTCCGAAAAAATCTGATCTTGTCATTGAAAAAACACCTCGATCCAGAGCAAGCAAATCAGCTACACAGTCTACACCGAGTAGTGCTTCAAAAATGAAACTGATACGTTCGGGTGCTATCAAACCCACCTTGCACAAGCGTGACGCTCCCATTAAGACTTCGATAGACAATCATCTGGCAATGGCACGTGAACGTTTGCACGTTTCAGCAGTACCAAATCTTCTCCCATGTCGGGAAAAGGAGTACAGCGAAATTTTGAACTTCGTTGAAGGAAAGATCATCGATGGGTGCGGAGGCTGCATGTACATATCTGGAGTTCCGGGAACTGGAAAAACTGCTACAACAACAGCGGTTATTCGCTCTTTACAAACTTTGGCCGAAGAAGAAGAAATTCCAAAGTTTGAATTTGTGGAAATTAATGGAATGCGGTTAACAGAACCAAGGCAAGCCTACGTCCATATATATCGTCAGCTAACGGGGAAAACATTGGCATGGGAGCAGGCGTACAATTTGCTTGAGAAACGGTTTACTACGAAAGCACCAAGGCGAATAACTACTGTTGTTTTAGTCGATGAACTGGATATCCTATGCAACAAACGTCAGGATGTTGTGTACAACTTACTTAACTGGCCAACCGTGAGTTCGGCTCAGTTGGTTGTCATCACCATTGCAAATACCATGGACCTGCCGGAACGCTTACTTATGGGTAAAATCTCATCGCGGCTTGGTTTGACGCGACTGACCTTCCAACCGTACAACTTCCGCCAATTACAGGAAATCGTTATGTCTCGTTTAATTGGAACCACTGCTTTTGATGCTGAAGCAGTCCAATTAGTTGCGCGGAAGGTGGCAGCTGTTTCTGGTGATGCAAGGCGAGCATTGGACATTTGCCGCCGTGCGACTGAAATTGCGGACGAAAAATCTCGAGAGACTGATAGTTTTGTCAGCGTTTCAATGATGCATGTGCAGCAGGCTCTCGGTGAAATGATTGCAAGCGCCAAGGTACAGACAATCAAAAGCTGTTCACGTATGGAACAATTATTTCTTCAAGCAGTCACAGCCGAGGTAATTTTTGGTGTATAGGTACAAATAAATCGTGAACTATTTTCAATTTTTATTCACGTTTTCATTAGGTTGCCCGTACAGGCATAGAAGAATGCAGCTTTCTGGGTGTCTATTCGCAGCTCGAATCGCTGACAGCATTCGCCGGCATTACGGTACCGAATCCTGGACGAGCAATTGCTATCTGTAGCCGGTTGGGAGCATCACGTATACTCATCTGTGAAAATTCTCGCAATGACATCTATCAAAAGATCCTTCTGAACATTAGTTCAGACGACGTGCACTATGCGCTGCAGGCCAGTAACCTTATCTAAGTGCTTTGAAAAAAAAAATTTATTGACTGACTTTTTAAGAAACGACATTATTTTGATTAAAGAAACGGTTCGTTTTTACTTTTATCACAAATTAGCATTGTTCAACTAATCCGAACCGTCTATTTTATTGTATCACATCAGTTAATTTACATGAAAATTAATCGCTATTATCTGAATTAATACTATCACAGTATAGAAGCAGTCGTAGATGATTTTTGGGGAAAAAACGGTCCACACGAAGATGTGATTTCGCATAAATGCTACTATTACCAAATAGAACGTCAGTGGGGCCATTAGTGATAGACTCAGTAGTTTGTTCGCAGATTGGTTAACAATTATCCGACTTTGCTCAACTGAAAAGGATTTAGTGTTTGGTTCTCGAAGAATATCAGTCATCAGATGATGCATCAGCATTAGAAAACACATAATTTGACCGTTGAATGTGTTGAGCGTGAGGAACAATCCAACGTGTGCAAATTTAAAACTGTTCAAACCAACATAGCCTGCATTGAGATCAACGGTGGCTAAATTATTGGAATTACCCTGAAATGTAATACATTAGAAATTATATCGATGTTCTGAAATTATATCGACATTACCTGATAAAAATAGAAAAGTTTTCCCATCCACACGTGAGTAACAATCTTGAGGAACAGGTTTTCTGTTTTACTGTTTGCTATGTGATCTATTCTTTGAACTAAATAACGACTAGAGAACATGATCGATGCTACTAAAACGACGTTATGTGGCTTATGAATCAGGGATGATAGAAGTGACGTTACACATATGATATTGACTAACATTTGACAAGATTTTAGTCCTGGTTTGCCCATCACAGTCCGGTACATCTTTGGCAGGAAACCTATGAGAAATATTTCTAGCAGGTTGATCCAGAAAATCGTTAGGCATGTGTTTGTCCTGAAATAAAAAGGCGATAAGATAAGATACAACATGATAATAGGGAACATATATTACTTTGACGGCACAATACCCCACAGGCTCACAATTCCTGTCATAAGCCTGTAATAATATATTAAAGCACAGGCCGTCATACTTAGGATACCAGTCAGGAATCCGCAAAAACGAACGATGAAAAGTAGGAGGTAACACAATCCTGAAAACGAAAAAGATTTTTTTGAAAGAGTTAAGACAATATGAGTCATTCTTGGAAAATCATTTCCCGAAATTACCGGTTTGCCGGAAAACTAGAAATCTAGGCTTATTTATTGAAAATAATGGTAAGGCATATATTTTTAGGTTATTTTACCAGCTTTTCAGCTTATTTTGTTTTAAAAGTGTCATGTGGGAAAGTCATAAAAAAAACTAGACATACAAACCCACTATATTTAAACCATTCACTACAATATATTAATGAACAAAAGTAAAAAGAATACAATGCAAGTAAAACAAAACTAATCCTAGTACACATATAAAACTTGTCAGTAAATTGAAACATTTTTCCCTAGTAGAATCAATCGTCTGGTATCTTAGACACCAATGGACAGTAGTTTCATTCCTCCGTTTTTGAACTAGCACCTTTCCATCCGACTACGCTGAATCCGGTAACGGAACGGTTTTGATGGAAGCTAGGCGGCAACTCTACTTAACTCCAAGGCAAATCTTCAAGTCGAGGTGGAGCGCAGCAACTACAAATCTATATGATGGATGCCTAGTAGTTAATGACGTGTATAAATAGAATATTGTTAGAAGATTCCAGTTCGAACAAGCGACACGTACGGTCGTGTTTTTCGCTCTCTTGATTCGAAGTTTTTCCCCCGTTTTTCCCCTTCGTCCGATTTCTCACGATTGCGCGTCCGAACCACTGAAGGTGTTCCCCATCAGACGACAGCAACAGGGCAATTATCGGGACCAACTCTATCTGGTCCACCTGGAGAAGGGTTCCGTCACGATGGCGGACCTGTTGAAAACACGGGCCCTCATCAACGTCATTGTCGAGTGGGACCGATATCGCCCGAGGCAACACGGCGTGACGCAACTGCCTTGTGTTCGGCCATAGAACCCGAAACTGCCACATGAAACCGCGGTGTGGCAAGTGTGCCGGAGCACACACGACCAAGGATTGCGCACCGGTGGACGAAGGTACTCCACCAAAGTCCGCCAACTGTGGCGCAAATCACGAAGGTAACAACCGAACCTGTCCCGTGCGGAGTTTCTGGCGATCCGCAAGCAGGCGTCCACCAAGTCTTGGCCTGGTCAACGCCGTCCGCCACCTCGAATGGACGAGGAGAATTTCTCGACCCTTCAGTACCAAGTGCCAAACCTACCGCCGATCCCATTAAATCACCGCCACGCAAACCGCGCGTCAGCCTCCGTTCAGCATCGATTTGCTCCTCCTCCAGGCAACCAGTTGCAGTAGAATGATGTCCTGTTATAATAAGTATTGCGATATAATAGATGTGACAATGAATAAAACAAAAGTTAGGAAAATTTTCTTTTCGCGGTTAGATATAACAAATTAGACATTAAGTACTATTTGTAAAGCAAAACTGGTCTACAATGGATTGACGCAAATAAATAAATAAAACAAATAAATAAAAGTACCTCCACGCAACCACCCGCCGATGAACAGCTCTACGAGTTGGAGCAAATGGTCGAGTTCGTTCAAGAACTCTACCGCCAACTATGTTCCTGCCGCTCGAAGAAAGAAGAGCTCAAAGCCGCCACATCCGTGACGATGAAGTTCCTGTGCAAGCATGGATCGTAAACGCACCATCAGCATTGCAAATTGGAATGCTTGTTCCATCTGGAACAAAGCTATTGAGCTCGGTGAATTCCTCAACAGGAAAGACATCGACATCACCATCATTACGGAGACGCACCTCAAGCCTGAATTTAGCGTCTCCATCCCAGGCTACCGGTTTGTGCGACTTGATCGTTGCGGCTCTGATGGAGGATGAGTTGCGATCGCCCTGCGCAACAACATCAACAGCCACATGCTTCCGAGCTTCCAGCTGCAGTTTATTGAAGACATCGGAGTTGAGGTCGAATCTGCCATCGGCCCTATCACCATCATCGCGGCCTATTGTCACAAGCAAGTCAGCGCCGCCAACGGAACAACAACAGTCCTACGAAACGACATCCGCAAGCTAACTCTGATGCAGGGGCAGTTTATCACCACCGGCGACCTGAATGCGAAACACGAAACCTGGGGGAACACCCGGCGCAACCGAAACGGCATCATTCTACAGGAGCACCTGGAAGAGGGCAATTACACCATCCTGTGCCCAGATACTCCCACCCGGTTGAGCAAATCCGGGGCCCACTCAACAATCGACATCTTCCTAACTAACATGGGGAACAACATCGCCCAGTAGATCGTGCACCAGGAGCTCAGCTCGGACCACTATCCGGTGGTGGCCGAAGTTGGCTCCTCGGTCATCCGACATCGGATCACCAGACGGAACTACCATCGCGCCAGATGGGAGAGGTTACGACAACACGTTGCCGACAACATCGGTTTGAACATGCACTTTGAGTCGGTTGATGACATCGAACGCAGCTGCAGAGCATCGAGCAAGCCTTCTCCCAGGCTCTGGAGGAACATGTCCCAGAGATCGATCAGGTTAGCAACTCTGTATCTATTGCTAGACGCACTAAAGAACTGATTCAATTGCGCAACGCCACTCGAAGGCAATACCAGCGAACTGGTTCGCTTACCTTAAAAAGTAATTGCACTCGGATGAAAAAAACTTATTAAGGCCAGAATGGTGTACCTCACAAATAACAATTTTTCCGACAAGATGCGCTCTCTTCCAGATCGTGCAAAGATGTTTTGGAAGTTGACAAAACTTTTAAAAACTTAAATAAGGCCCAATCCACCGTTGATCTCACCAGGCAGCAATGGCTCCAAGGATCGCTTGATAACTCCTGCAGAGAAGGCTGGTGAGATAAGTCAACACTTCGTCAGCTCCCACAATCTCGGGCAAAACATTGTCAGTCCCTACGAAGCTGCCGTTAGCGAGCTTGCAAACAACCGAAATCTAAGTCCCAACAACTTCTCGGAAGAGTTGGAGATCTCAGTTGACGAATTGTTGACCTATATAAAAACGTCTAAGAACATGAAGGCCCCAGGTTTCGATAACATCATGAACTTGGAGCTCAAGCAATTGAGCCCCCAGTTCTACGTTCATATGGCGTTGATTTTTTTTTAGATTTTAAGATAACAAAAACGACGAACACATTACACGACACAACAACAATTGACAACCTACCGATCAAGGTAGAAATTTATAGTTTTTTTTAAGATACCTAAACACAAAACAAGTTCACTTAACATACACATCTCTTAGGTATAACGAACGAAAACACCACACACATTTCAGGTACACAAAAATCTACTATAAATACTAGACCTACTGCGATGTTCTCTTCTAGTCGAGCATGCGACTCTGAAGAAGTCTGTAAGTCGCAGACGAAATATGCCTATCTGTCAAAAGATAAACTATCTGTAGTGGAATTTAACGGAATTTGCTTTACTAGTGATAGTTTTATAAAATGTTGCAGTTTTTTATTTTTTTAGAAAAAATGATTAAGTGAAGTGTTAATTTAAATTTTCCTAGTCTTTCAATTAAAATCGTTCAACTACTCGCTCGCAAAAGTGTTTAGAAAAAAAAGTGAAGCAATGCCTGCAACTTAGCTACTTCCCCTCGTGTTGGAAGTCAGTTAAAGTCATCCCCATCCAGAAACCTGGGAGAGATCCGTCCTCTTCCAAGAGCTAAGACCAATCGACGAACAATTTGGCTTCCGACGTGGTCGATCAACAATTCACCAACTTAATCGAGTCATTAACATCATCAGACGGAACAAGTCTGTATCTAAATTATACATGGTACTTCTCGATATTTTATGCTAAATTACTTTATGCCAATCGGGGTAGCCCCAACTATTGCAAACGTTCCACGAGTGATCTACGTGAAGGACCTGAGGGTAATTTTAGATTCACGTTCAGACAACATCTATTCTATATAGTTGAAAATGCGTATCGCACGGTGGGATACATTTTCAGGATAGCTAAAAACTTTGAGCGTTCACTGCCTCAAATATGGGTGAGATTGGTCAACATTATTTGATCACAGCCGGTCTGAAAGACAAGGCAAAACAAAATCAACTCTTATCCCGGTTCATCTTAGAGTATTCTGTTGAAGTTTGGAGTCCAAACTATGATAACAAAGTTGAGAGAATCGAGTCCTTCGAACGTTGCTTCATATGATTTCCTGACCATACATAACTATGGAGAAACCCATACAGCCTATCCAGTTTTGATGATAGATTTTGTTCTGGAACCTTTGTCAGTTCGTTGAAACCCGACAATGCCAAAGATTAGACTTAGTTTAGACACCATTGGAGCTTCAACATGTCAGTTGATGTACATATAAAATAAACAATAAACCTTACATTGTACAGTTATTACTTTACGCATTGTTACTTACCGAAAAACAATATCAAACTCATCCAGAAACTGTTCTCCTGCTTTCCAAGCCAATCGCCGACGTCTGGAATATGCTGCCATTTATCACCCGTTTGGTTCCAACGACGAAGCATAATATGACCAAGGAAAAACAGCACAGCACTGATGCAAAACTCGCCCCTTTCGCGCCGGCAGAGCGATAGCAACGTCTCGTTTGTTTTGACATTATCAATCTGTGCTATCGTCCGATTCATTATCCTAAGTTCCATCAGAGTGATCAAAAGAAATAACGAACTGTTGAAATAGTACCAAAGTTGATGTTCTTCTTCGATAAACGAGCTACTTGATGATGATAGTGTATGAAAAATGGTTCCAAACAACAGCAATCCTCCCGGTAACCTAAGTTTTGCTAGATGGATGTTTTTATCTAGCAGTGGAAGCAATCCCTCCAATATACTACAATTCACTACGAAGATTGTTAAAGTGAATACAAAGAACGTATGACCAATCAAACTGTTTTGGAGCAGGTTGGACTCTACGGCACAGAATGTTTGGAGATAATATTTGCCAAGTAGACCAATAGCAACAAGACATATCCATCTAGTGAATTTTGGATGAATATGGATTTTTTCAGTTTGACATGGGATCAAAGCCAATAGAGCAGTTAAAACGGTGGTCTGTAAGGGAATTAATTTCAAAAGTACGATATAAATATGCGGGAAGTACGTGTACATACCGTTACGCTTAGTAAAATACCAATTGCTATACTCAGCATATCATAGCGAATGTAGTTTTTGATGAGAATCCTCGACATGGTCCGACTGGCAATGGTATATTTCTCTATAGCTTTTTGAAGTATTGTCATGTCATCTTGGTGCTCCAAAAACATGCTATGTAGAAGCTTGGCTTCTTTGTACTGAAGAAAAAATTCTAAAAGCCATGGATGATTTTACTATAAATCATTTTCGCATAATTCATTCTTACCCTGTGCTTTGAGTCTATTGCCGTAGAATACTTGTGATTTTTCAATCAGTCTTTTGCTGTTATAGTAGATGGCATGCAAACGGTCTACAGGAGGAACATTATTGAGCACAGGATCGATTAGCGACCCTATGGATGAAAATGGAATAGCAACACCCATGAGAACAGCTAAAGTGGGAGCCATGTCAATTTGTAGAAAAGTTTGAGTGCTTTGTGTACAATTGTTGCTCAGTATTATGAGTGGTACATTTGTTTCTGAATGTGTCGATCCTCCATGTCCTCCCGAGTCTCGCATACCGTGATCTCCGGTGATGACCAGTAAAGATTTGGTGTGAAATTTTTCATTCTGTATAATAATTGAGATTGTGAGGATCCCTTCGATTTGATTTTAAACGTAAACGTACCCATAAATTCATAAACCCATAAATTTCTTCCACAATACTATCCATCTCCTTCAACTTTCCCGGCACTTTATCGCTGAATGGACCTTCTACATGACCTATGTGATCCAAGCCAAGAAAATGCAAAATCATCATTTTCCAGTCGTACTGGCGAAATTCCGTCCGCATCTTTGTAGTTATATTTCGGTCTCCCTTTAAATAAAAAAAAGGTATTGGAGATCTACATTACTTGAAGATAGCTTAAGTTACCTCATAAAAATCGTTCACATACAATGAATCCACATTTTCTCCCTTTCTTATAAACATATTCGGAAACATGTTAGTCCAAGTGTTATCTCCGTAAAAAACTAAACGCTGTTGATTATGTACCATCTGGTATAGGAAGGTATCTAATGTCATCTGTGGACTTCCCAGATTTAATATAACGTCCAGGAAGCTTGGAATAGCACCTGAGGTCATCGCTTTGATTCGAGGCATTGTCACGGTTGGTGGATGAACTTGTAGCTGGTACTGGCATGCAAATCCATCTTCAATCATTTTATTCAGAAATGGCATGCTTTCTTTCTTGGCGATGAAGTCCATTCGAAGTGCATCTATCACCATGAGTACAGCCCGAGAGTTCCGTGGCTTGTATGTTTCTGGGTTGAGCCTTTGAAACATGATTTGGATAAACATTGCTCCAAGATAAAAGGTGAAAAATGAAAACTTACTTAACATTGTCCAACGATCCCGGCAGATCAGCAATGCTGGATTTGGTAGATGGTGAAAAGGACAGAGGGAAAAACCCATAACAAAAAACTACAAGCGAAAATACGAAAACCAAAAACAGATACACGGTAACGGTTTTGATTTTAACAATCATTTTGAAGATTCCTGACCATTTTTACAAAATTTTTTGAACGATAAAAGCAAAGAAAGTTATTTTTTTTCTTGTATGTTTTTTCGGGTGTCGAGAGCTGTCATTCGAGTGTTTTCAAACAATCCTATACACGGTCGTTTGCAAAAACCTATTAATGGGTGAAAAAACACCCATTTTCGCTAGAAGTGCCTTTCCCCATTAATGGGTAAACTCTATTTACCCATTAATGGGTAAATTTAAAAAAAAAAACAGGTTTCCAAAAAAGGGTTAAAAATTACCCATTTTAGAAATTAGATTATTTAGCAGTTTAGCCGAGTTTAGCAGTATATTGTAGATTCATGGTATTCATGGTACTTAATTAATAAATGTAAAAAAATTAAACATAAAATACTTTTACTTTATTTTTATTCATGCCTTTCCTGGTATAGCTATGGAAACGATGAATCCATCAATAAATCAATATTTTTGCATTCAACTTCTTTCTAGGTTCCTCCATGTTCCGTGCGCACAAAGCGATTATAAACGCAACCCGCATAACAAAAAACAGTTTGCTATATAGTCAAAAGTATACTTCGAATGTAAGATATATTATCACATTTTATGTTATTGTTATCGAATAGTTGCATCTCATTTTAACCATACAACCTCTACATTAACACTTATTGTTAAAGGCCAGTATCGACTTAAAAAGTAGAGAGGTTACGGAATTTTATTCAATATTACCAAGCGGAATTTTGACAATTGATCTGCATGCAACGAAACGTCACATTCACTTACGGAATAATCGAGCGGAATATTTTTCCGAAAGTAAAATTGACAGCTCCCATTATTGTATGGAAATCATAAATATTTTTTTTTCGTTTTTTTTGGGGATGCTGGGATTTTTTTTGTTTTTTTTTTGGTTGGAAGGATAAATGGGAGAGAAAAAAAAATTTAATTTTTGAATTTTTTTAAGTTTTTTTTGGGGGTGTAGTAGAGAAAGGGATGTTGTTGTGTATGGTTTTGTAAGTTTTTTTTTTTTTGTGGGTTAGGGCCACCAACTCTCGACGAGCAACACGTTTTTATATTGTGTAAGCTTCAAGCTACAATGAATTTATTTATTAAGAAAAATAACATAGGTAGTATAGAAATGTACTCACAAATTTGGTGTTGTTAACCTGGAAGGGATATTGGCTACGATTTCCCACAGTCCACTAATTTAGTTCCTAATCGTGTGTCTATAGTATAGATTTAATTTCAGGGTTAAGTGTCGTGAATTCAACTATCCGTTTGTACTTACATCTATAGCTAGATATTTCAACTAAACTATTTGATTATATTTGATTACACATGTACGGTAACTTTAATATAGCGGATTTAGTAATTAAGTATGTTTTAACAAATTTAGGTAGCGTGATCTGATTACAAATTAGATGTTTTTGTTCAAACAATTAGTAGATAACAATCAACCTTTTTTTCTTCTCCTTGTTCCTGTCCCGGTTGACCTTGTGACGTTTAAGCGATGTGTCAATTTGTCAGTTGTAGTCGAATAATGCAGCGCCGCAGTGTAAAGCGTTGCTACAATGAGGGGTCGCGTCGTGACACACCCCCACCCGTGAACCTTGGTGATGGTCCGAAACTCCTGAATTACCGTCACCAGGTTCACCTTTCGCCTCGACGTTCAATACAGCTAGTCTTACAGCTGGTCTACGTAGAATCCCCGAAGATGTTCGAACTAATGCTTGTCGTACTCTTCCGTCTCGTCCGGGAAACACCTGCTCGATACGTCCTCTTATCCACTGGTTCCTCGCCGTTCCGTCAACCACCAGTACCAAATCACCTATCTGCAGATCCTTCACATCCTTGAACCACTTGCACCTCCGCGTGATCACTGGAAGGTATTCCTTGAGCCATCTGCGCCAAATTTCATTGCTGATATACCTTGCTAACTTCCAGCTGCTGCGAAGCGTTGAGCTGCTGTCCAGCTGCTCGGTGGGTAGGAATTTTCTCCCAGAAGAGCTGCCCAGTAAAAAATGATTGGGCGTTAAAGCTTCCTGATCTGCAGACTCTAACGGGATAACGGTGAGCGGTCTTGAGTTAATCATCCCTTCTGCTTCCAAGAGGATCGTCTCTAATGTCTCGTCATCTGGTTTGCGCGGACCGTTCAGAACTGAACCAATTGCAATCTTTACCGAACGAACGAGTCTCTCCCACGCTCCACCCATGTGCGGAGCTGCTGGAGGGATGAACTTCCAGGTGGTTTCGGCGGTCGTAAACTTTTCTGAGAGAGCTTTGTTTCTTGCGTCATTTTGTGCATTCATCTCGTTGCTGGTACCTTGGAAACAGGTGGCGTTATCAGACCAAAACTCCATTGGCTTGCCTCTGCGTGCAACGAAACGTTGTACAGCCATTATACATGATTCTGTACTTAGAGAGTGCACGACCTCCAAATGCACAGCCCTAGTCGTGAGGCAGGTGAAGAGGGCCACCCAACGTTTAACGTTGCTTCTACCCACCTTTACGAGTAGTGGTCCGAAGTAGTCCAACCCAGTGAATGTGAACGGTTGGACATAAGCTTTTAAGCGCATCTCAGGAAGTGGAGCCATCACTGGTGGTCTTGGGATTGCCTTCGTCAGGCGACAAAATGTACACGTACGCTCAACTTTATCCAGCAGCCGTCGCAGCATTGAAATATCGAAGCGTTGGCGAATCTCATTGAATATGGTCTCTCGATTGGCGTGACGGAAACGGCGATGATACCAGTCTACAATAAGGAAAGTAATTAGGTGTTGGTTGGGAAGGATGATCGGAAACTTAGCTTCAGTCGATACGTATGGAGCAGCACCGATTCGGCCTCGGCTGCGCAGAATACCCTTCTCATCCATGAATGGGCACTTATTGTAGATGGAACTAGATTTGTGCACGGTGGCATGGCGATTCTCAGGTGATCCCTGAGTCCTTACTAAGATAGCGAGTTCGTCTGTATAAATTTCACTTTGAGCCGTTTTCAATAAGGCTTCTTCGGCTCGTCTTAGTTCTTCGCTAGTGAGATTACCAGTCGCTAAATTCTCTTTGTTTCGACGCCTGCGGAAGTTCTCGATACAGCGAAAGACATATGCAGCTACACGCTGCAATTTAGTCCATCGTTCGAACCTTTCGAACACCATAATTGGAGCAAAGTGGATCGCTTGAAAATATGTAGGTCGGAGTTCTTCTTTAGTTGGAATAACCGTTCGTTGCTTAGGCCAGCGTTCTTCGGGTTCGTAGAGGAAAGCCGGTCCATGGAACCAAGGATTGTTCATTGATACTTGCGGGCCGCTGTTCCACTTGGTAGCTAGATCTGCAGTGTTCAGCTTAGACGGCACCCATTGCCACTCCGACTGTTGTGTAGACGACAAAATCTCACCTACTCGAACGGCAACGAACTTATGGTAACGACGATGATCGGTTGAGCGCACCCACGCAAGTACAGTGCTGGCATCACTCCAACAAAACCGCTGACTAAATGTGTACTTGTGATACTTTTGAATTGATTCCATCAACCGGATACCTAGAACCGCCGCTTTCAGTTCTAGTCGAGGAATTGAGAGAGCCTTCAACGGTGCTACTTTGGTCTTGCCTCCAACAAGGGCGACCTCTGTACCTTGGTTGGTTTCCAAACGGAAGTACACTACAAAAGCATAGGCGGTTTCACTGGCATCGACAAACAGGTGGATTTGTAAACGACCGGAGCTCGTTGAAGAACGGAAATAGCATCGTGGTATGCGTATTAGATCCAGAAGCCGAAATAAGTTCACCCATTGTCGCCAGCGTTCGTTAATGTCGTGCGGGATTTCTTTATCCCATCCCGTTCCTTTAGCCCAGAGATCTTGGATCAGAATTTTGCCGTGAACGAGAAAAAAGGCAATGAGACCGAGCGGATCGAATAGGCTCATGACCACTTTAGCTATTTCGCGCTTGGTAGGAACATGGTTGTGCGTCAAAATTTGTTGCAGATCTTCTCGTGCGCCGAATGCATACAAAAAGTAATCCTCATTTGGAATCCACTTCATCCCCAACACCGACTCGGCTTTTCCATCACGTTCCAGATGAAGGTTTTTGGAATCCACTTCGGCAACCTCACCTACTCCTCGCAGAACTTCAGGCTCATTGGACAGGAAGCGACGAAGAGTAAAACCCGCTTTAGAGTGTACCAGTTTGACCTCGTTTACCACTGTAATCGCCTCCTCTATGGTCTCGAAGCTGTCCAAGTAATCATCGACATAGTGCTTGTTCTTGATAGCTGCTGCGGCTCTCGGGTACTCGCTGGCATACTCTTCTGCGTTGAGGTTCTTTACGTGCTGTGCCGACGCCGGGGAACAGGATGAACCAAATGTGGCGACATCCATGACGAAGACTTGAGGGAGGTCTATTGGACAGTCACGGTATACGAAACGCTGTGATTGGCAGTCAGGTGACCGTATTTTTATTTGATGGAACATTTCCATGATATCACCACTTACAGCTACAGGATATTGGCGGAACTGACATAGAACCATCGGAAGCGGAGACAGCAAATCGGGACCCTTCAGCATACGAGAGTTGAAGGAGACCTCGCCCACTTTGGCTGCTGCATCCCAGATTAATCGAACTTTTCCAGGTTTTTAGGGTTGGTAACAACGCCTAGAGGAAGATACCATACACGGTTTGCCTCCACAGATGTCAATTCGGTCAAACTCGCCCGGTGTGCATAACCTTTTTTTTCGTAGTCGATGATCTGCTCACGGACACGTTCCTGTAGTTCTGGCTCGCGTTGAAGCCGTCGCTCCAATGACACCAGACGTCGGACTGCCATGGGATAACTGTCGGGAAAGTTCGGGTGATCAGTGTTCCACAATAGGCCGGTTTCGAAGTTCGATCCCCCAGACGTGCGTTGGGTTGTTTCAAGCAGCAATCGTTTTGCTCGTTTCTCGTCAGCTGATTCATGAACACGATGAGACTCTACAATCCCGACATCATCAAGAGTGAAATAGTCCCGAAGTTGCTCGTTCAATTCACGATCATGGTCGGACGCTGCTCCGACGTGAAAGCCGACGATCGTTGAATGGGTCGTTTGGTTTGGAACATACCCATAGATGCTCCATCCCAGTCTACATTTCGCACCGATAGGGTGTGATGGCGCTCCTTCTCGTAATTTTAGAGGAACGCATAATCTTAAATTATCTAAACCAATGAGTAGCTTGGGTTCAATTGACTCATAGTCTTCGAGTGGAAGACCTCGCAAATGGGGAAAACGATTGGCAAGATCCTGGTACTTCAAGCTTTGCATCGGCAGAACAAGACGATCAACGGTACGAGCATTGGATAGCTGGAATCGGGAATTGGCAATTTTGCCTGAGATGTCGAGTTGCACACATTGTGACTTTGGCTCGACCCGTGTCACGTTTCCAGTCCACTTCAGTGTAAGCGGTTCTAATTTCCCACTAATCCCAAGCCGTTTCGCAACAGAGTTGTCCAAGAGAGTGTAGGACGATCCTTCATCGATGAAGGCGTAGATAACTTGGGATGTATTGTTCCCGTGTAGCACGACAGGAAGAATGCGGAAAAGTGGCCAACGCAAATCACCAGAAGTTACGTGGCTGGCCGAAACATTCATTCGTTCAGAAGGTGTGGTGGAATGAAGAAGAGTATGATGCTTTTGACGACATCCATTTACACCACAACCATTCCAAGATCGACACGGCCACTTACCGTGGCTGTTGAGGCAGGTCCTACAGAGTCCCTTTTGATGGACTAACTTCCAACGTTCATCTACATTTGCTCCGTTAAACTGTTGACATTCGGAAACTCGATGGCCTGCTCGGCCACACGATAGGCATTGCTTACCAGGTTTAGTGTTCGTGGGGTTACTGCTGTGCGTGGGAGTTGAAGCTTCATCTGGGGAGTGGGCTTGAACGATACCTGTATTTACACCCTTCTGTCGATTGCTCCTGGTCTCTGCTAGTGTGGTGACCTTATGTACGTTCGACCCAGGCATGTTGAAAGAAACTTCGCTCGCTGCCATCACCAATCCCGACATGAAATCACCGAAGGTGACGAGTGATGTGGGTTGATGTTGGTTCTTGTAGATTGCCCAATCGAGACGCAACGAACCGGGCAGTTTCTCTACCAATTCCTGCATCAGTATCGGATTCGCAAGATGGTTGAATTGCTGCGCTGCTTTGAGGTGGTCGACCAGATTTTGCACTGCCAAGCCGAAGTGCATGATTGTTTCTAGTCGATCGTGTCGCGGTTGCGGAATTTGATGAATTTTACCAAGCATTGATCTAATTAGTAGATCCGGTCTCCCGCAAAGTGTACGCAGGGTCTGGACGACGTGCGGTACGCTTGCTGGTAGAAGCAATCGACTTCTGACGGACTCCAAGGCGTTTCTCTTCAAGCACCTTTGAAGACGAATGAGATTTTCTGCATCGGAGTAACCGCATGTGGCTGTGGATTGCTCAAAATTGCTGATAAAGACTGGCCAGTCTTCCGGATTCCCGGTGAAGATAGGCAGGTCCTTGCCTAATACTTGTCGCGCTGCAATTTGTGTTTGCGAGAGTGTTCTAACGGATGTTGCGGGGACAATCGGCGTGAGTTGTTGGGTAATGACGGGAACATTATGAGGAATCGCAGTGGTGTGTGGTAGTTCAGGAGGAATTGGATTTTGTGGTATTAATGTGCCTGTAGGATTGACGGGAGCTTCAGGTTGACTATCTGGCATCGGAATAGGAAGATGCAGTGGATCAAGCGCACAATATGGTGACTTTGAATTTATAGGATTTGGCGGTATTGATGGCGGCGGAGAATTGGAGAGTTCCGCTGGGTCTTCGGGAATCTGTCTCGAGGGGATGTTAGTTTTCCCACAACGATTGCCGTCTGATTCTCCAGCGGCCTGTCCGTCTAGCCAGTCTTTAACCTTTTGGTCCGAGTTCACGACCGAACCACCTGTACTGCTTACCTCAGCCAACTGTCGAAGAATTACCTGCCGCTTTTCGAGAGAGTCTTTTCTTATTTGCTGCTGTTTCCGCTTCAGCTCCAATTCTTCCTTTAGTTTACGTTCACGAAGTCGTTTTGTCTCCTCTAACTGGCGCTCTGCTTCCTCTAAAAGACGCTTTGTTCTTCCTCGTCTAGGGCTTGCTCTTCAAACCTTTGTTCTTCCTCAACGAGCTACAACTGCTCCGTAAGTAAAGCAGCTCGCACACTGGACGTCACACTTCCTGCAGGGTCGGGATTCTTCTTTCCTCTTCTAGATCCCACTTTTGATCTTGTTTTTGAGCCTTTAGATGGACGCGGATCGGCAGCGGGAACCTTCAGGTGTTCGTCAACGGATTTGCCTTGCTTCGCACATCGCTTGCAGATATACGTGGTGTCCGGCAGTCGGATTTCCTCATCTACGCCGGCGCATCCGAAGTGTTCCCAACGTTTACACACGTCACACTGTACCATCTCGCGCTCCGCTGAATCCGTCCGTTCGCATGACTGGCAGTTCCGAGGGGAATTTCTATTAGCCATTCTTCTGATACCCGAACAAATTTCTTGAAGAAATGTTGGGTTAGGGTCACCAACTCTCGACGAGCAACACGTTTTTATATTGTGTAAGCTTCAAGCTACAATGAATTTATTTATTAAGAAAAATAACATAGGTAGTATAGAAATGTACTCACAAATTTGGTGTTGTTAACCTGGAAGGGATATTGGCTACGATTTCCCACAGTCCACTAATTTAGTTCCTAATCGTGTGTCTATAGTATAGATTTAATTTCAGGGTTAAGTGTCGTGAATTCAACTATCCGTTTGTACTTACATCTATAGCTAGATATTTCAACTAAACTGTTTGATTACATTTGATTACACATGTACGGTAACTTTAATATAGCGGATTTAGTAATTAAGTATGTTTTAACAAATTTAGGTAGCGTGATCTGATTACAAATTAGATGTTTTTGTTCAAACAATTAGTAGATAACAATCAACCTTTTCTTCTTCTCCTTGTTCCTGTCCCGGTTGACCTTGTGACGTTTAAGCGATGTGTCAATTTGTCAGTTGTAGTCGACTAATGCAGCGCCGCAGTGTAAAGCGTTGCTACAATGAGGGGTCGCGTCGTGACACCATCTGACATATTGTTAAAACTATATAGGAGATTGTTAGTTTATAGTTGTCAACTATAAGGGTAAATGTCGTAACAATAACGGAAACGGTCGTCAACAATAAGGGAAATGGTCCAGGAATGGTTTATGATTATGCGGGAAGTTTTTACAATAGATGATCTGGAAGCATAATCTTGAAGCATTGATTACTTATTTACAAAAAATATCATTTGTCTTACTTACGTTGTTCCGAGAGTGTATAGTTTAAATATTATTTTAGTTTTTATAAAATTATAAAACTGAAACAATCTGCGCTTTCCACCAACGATGCACCGGATACACTTGGTTTTTGAACTTTTTTTTCACCCATTAATGCATAAAAATATACCCGTTTTTCTATTGTAACATTAAACATTCAAAATGTGTGCTTATCAGTTCTTTTAGTAATTTGAATCTTTCTTATTGCTTTATAATTTGTCAGCTGCCAACTGACTTGCCTATATGCTTGGAAAAAAGTACCCAGCGGAGCTGTTAAGTGTGGGTATAATAATGTTTCACTACCGTCGGGTAAAAATTACTTACTTTTGCGCAGAATTTTACTCAGAAAAAAGTTATTTGTACCCAACGGTAGGTTTACATGATTATACCCAACGTTGGCTTCTTACACTTAACTGTTTTACTGGGTACTTTTTTCTAAAGAGTGGCCCACAATTGATACGTTGCGGATGCTTTGCGTGAATTTGACAGTTTTCCCATAGGTTTTCTGTAAAATTTACGTCGCAACGTATCAATTGTGGGTCAGCCATAAGCGTTTGGAATAGCCTACACGCTAAAGGTCGGTATCGAGTTCGAAAGAAATTTCTTTTTCTATCTCAATCCCGTTTTAAATTACGTTTACTGAAACGGAAAAGTAAAAAATCGAAAAGAAATTTCTGCAGCAGTATCCACCTGAAAAGAACGAAAAATAAAATTGGAATTTGTAAGGTTTCCACGCAAACTAATGGGAGCTGTCACTTTTACGTTCGGAAAAACATTCCGCTCGATTATTCCGTAAGTGAAGCTGACATATCGTTCCATACAGATCAATTGTCAAAATTCCGCTTGGTAATATCGAACAAAATTCCGTAACCTCTCTACTTTTTAAGTCGATACTGGCCTTAAGATCAGACTACCTAAAGATCGTTAAAAAGTACCGATAATCGCTCAAAAGTGCACATATTTAAATTATGCGTAAATTACTTAATATTGGGTAATAGTATTGAAGGAAGATTAACGTTTAATATTACTGATTTTTTACTTTTTACTCAAAATTGGGTATTTTTTTGTAGTTTTATTTTACAGAATGCTAAAAAAAAATACATGCAATTTAACAAATTATCCATTCGGATTAGTTTTACAAATTCTGCACTCACATGTTCAAATGTATGACAGATTTTATTTTGTATTAAAAAAAATATCAACGAAGGCAACGTCATGTTCAGCAGCAGAAGTCCAGAGATAAGGCAATAAAGCGAAGGAAAGCTCTTAAAAAACAATGGAACGGGGAGCAACAATAATTCCAACAGACATCATCAATAAAGTTTTTCGGGGCGTCAGCAAACTAGATCTAGTAATAATATTAACAACAACATCTGCAGCAGCAGCAGCAATAACACAAATCATATCGGTCATCAAAATAGTCACCCAGCAGTTCTTCCAATGGATAGGGATCTACTTGCAGCAGCAAAGGTGGCATTTTCCAGGCCCCCTTCGGTTGAAACCCCGCGTTGGATCGGATTTCGACGTGATGAGACTTTAAACCCATACCCGGTAGATCATCAGCTACCGCAACCGCATCCAAGCCCATTTACCCCACCACCTCCAGGAAACTCCTCAACATCGTGCGAAGCGTGTGCACATAGACATTCGTTTTTTCGTCTAAATTAACTTCCTTTGTATCCGACGATTTTATGGATTTGACGAGCTCTCAACATGAGGAACGAGAGGTAATTAGTTTAAATTGTTTAAATCGGTCACAGACATTTGATAATAACATTAAAAGTAAAGAACTACTAGTGTATTGCCAGAACTTTAACAGGATGAAAAGTGCCGTTAAAGTTAATGAAATTTATAAGCAGGTGGCTGCATGTAGCTTTCCTATAATTTTAGGAACAGAAACGAGTTGGGACACTAGCGTCAACAATGAAGAAGTGTTTTTAGGGATGATCGCGATACATTTTTATCTAACAAAAAAGGTGGTGGAGGCAAATTCTTTGCAAATGTAAAGAATTTGACCATGTTTGGGTCAAATGTCTTATTGGAGAACAAGTTCATATTTTTGTAGCAGTTTATTTTCCTCCAGAATATGCGAGAAAAGATTCTTTTGTACTATTTTTTAGTATTGCCGGGAATATCATTTCAAAGTTTGAGCCCGAAGCAAGTGTTCACATTTACTGTGATTTTAACCAGAGGGCAGCCAATTTTATTATTGACAATGAAAATTAGTCCTTTTTGATTCCAATTGCAGGGAAGTTCCGTACTCTATTTGACAAAAGTACGCTCCGTACTCTATTTGACAAAAGTTCTGAAATCGGGCTCAATCAAGTAAATCACGTGGAAAATCAGAATAATTGCTACTTAGATTTGATGTTCACTAATATGACCGATGATTTTTCCTTCTTTGGAAAAATGAAGTATTCCACACTGCAATTGAATACTCCATATTTGTGCACGACAAAATCACAATGATGGATAATTATTTGTCCGAACCATACTATGATTTTAGTAGGGCCAATTATGTACTTATCAAAGAAAAATTGAATTGTATTGACTGGCAAACTGTATTACGTGATCATAATGTAGGTCAAGCAGTGGACGCGTTCTACCAAATTGTGTATGATATTTTAGAACAAACAGTGCCTATGAAACAAAAGAGAAAATCTAGTGTAAAATCCCCAGTGTGGTATAATAGACTGGTTACTAATATCAAAAATAGGAAACAAAAAGCTCATAAAGCATACAAAAGAAATAAACTGATGAAAATCTATCGATTTATTTAAACATGCGATATACTATGATTTGAGTTTAAAAATATACATAAAAAGTAAAAAACACAAGATTAAGATTAAAATTAATATAAACCCAAATCCTTTTTTTTATTTACCCACATAAATAAAAACAATCCCTAACCGATTCCTTTTTTTTGACGATCATTTCCGGAATTAATTACAATTTTAACCTTTTCAATTATTAACAATTATTTACTAACTTCCTTTAATATTTTATTAATAATTTGACAGATAATAGTCAAAAAAAAAATATTTTGATTAGTAGGTTAAGTTAGGTTACCATAAAAAAATGGCAATTTTCACGAACAAAATTTTCGCTGTACTCTATGCCAAAAAGTTGGTATATAATCCAGACCGAGTGCAGACAATAAAAAAAAACCTTTCAATGACAGTATAGCATACATTAACAATATGTGTTAATGTAGAGGTTGTATGGTGAAAATGAGATTAAACTATTTGATAACAATAACATAAAATGTGATAATATATCTTACATTCGAAATACAGTTTTGACTATATAGCAAATTGTTTTTCGTTATGCGGGTATGTTAAAGAAAAACGTAAGTCTAAGAACTTTCCATCAAAAATGCATTAAACCAAAAGAACCGTTACAACAAAAAATAACATTACCACCTTTTCCGCTGTTTCCTTCCGGACCATCTTTCCTTTCATGAACATTATTGGGGGTGCCTTCAATTTTTTTTCTTACCTCCCCAAGACGTAACATTCAATTTCTTTTTTTATTTTTTAGGTAATTTTTTTATCTTCTCTAATCTTGGAAGGTTCCTTGAGAGGTTGCTCGACCAGCCTGCCTACCTCCTTTTTTTATATTTTTTCTTTCAAAGGAGCTAGTTAATTCTTTTTTTTGGTTGTTTGATTCATCGTTTGCTGCCTTCCTTCTTCCTGCTTTTTGGAAGGAATCTTTTTTGATCCCAATTTTTAAAAGTGGAAAAAAATCTGATATTAAAAATTATCGTGGGGCTGCTATATTATCAAGCATTCCGAAACTTTTTGAATCTATCCTAAATGATAATATATTTTCGCAGGTGAAGATTTTAATTTCTAATAAACAGCATGGTTTTATTAAAGGACGATCAACAGCCACTGATTTGATACAATTTGTAACTTTTTCTTTGAACGTAATGGATAAAGGAAATTGTGTTGAGGCGCTATATACCGATTTTAGTAAAGCATTTGACAGAGTTGATATTCCACTGTTGCTTTTTAAATTATCCAAGTTGGGATTCAATCCTGGGCTACTAAAATGGATTGAGTCTTACTTGAGTCAAAGAACGCAAAGAGTAAGATTTGAGGGAAAACTTTCATCAATTGTGAACGTTACTTCGGGCGTGCCTCAAGAGTCTCATCTTGGTTATTATTTATTTTATTTATCAATGATATAGAAAACATTTTGAGTTTCCTTCGTGTTTCAATATATGCAGACGACATGAAACTTTTCATGGAAATATGTGAGACATCTGACCTTGAATTATTTCAACACGAAATTGACAATTTTTACATTTGGTGTAATAAAAATTTGTTAGAACTTAATAAAAAAAAATTAATTCCATTTCGTTTACCAGAAAACACACAATATTGCAAAAATCTATTACACTCGGCCAGAAAACTGTTGAAAGCTGCAGTCAAATTAGAGACTTAGGTGTTATATTCGATTCTAAATTAACTTTTGCCGAACAATATAATAATATCATTTATAAAGCAAGCAACATGCTCGGATTTATCAAAAAGGTTTAGCTTAAACTTTAATGATCCATACACAATCAAAACGCTGTACATAACATATGTGAGACCCCTTCTTGAATATTGTAAAGAATGTGCACGCCAAAAAGTAGTCGTCGGAAATGCCCTAATGCAGTCTTCTCCGTGTACGCTTTGCTAATCCGATCACTACTACATGAATATTAATGTATGTGTGCTATGATGAAGACGTCATTTGGCTACAGTAACCTTTAGTCAGTAAAATGGTGTCGAATCAAGAACGCGTGCGCGAAGCAATTTTGCACAAAAGAGTAGAAAATCCAGATATGTCGCACGGCGATATTGCCAAGTCATTAAAAATCGCAAAATCGACGGTTACTAAAGTGCTAAAAAACTTGCAGCAGCGCTTAACTTTAAAGAGAAAGGTCGGTTCCGGAGGTAACCATGATTCGTCGAGGTAACCATGATTTCGTCGCGGAGAGGAAGAAAGTGATTAAAGAATTTAAGAAGAAACCGAATATCTCCGTTCGTGATGTGGCGAAAAAGGGTGAAAATGTCTCCATCGTTCGTCCAGAAAGTGAAGAAAAGTGCAGGCTTGAAATCATTTAAAGTAGGTGTTGCTCCAAATCGTAACGACAGCCAGAACAAGAGCGCAAAATCTCGATCGAGAAAAATTATATGACACTATGCTGAAGGAATACGACTGCATAATATTGGACGACGAAACATATTGCAAAGCTGACTTTAAGCAGATACCGGGACTACAGTTTTATACCTCGTTGCAAAGAGGAAATGTTGCTGATCGTTTTAAGCAAAAAAATTGTCGAAGTTCCCAAAAAAATACCTCGTATGGCAGGCAATATGTGGATGCGGTCTCAGAAGCGACATCTTCATCACGACTGGCACTCTAAATGGACAAATTTACGTAAAAGAGTGTCTGAATAAACGACTGTTGCCGTTCATTCGGGAACACAACGGTTCGGTGCTGTTCTGGCCTGACCTGGCATCTTGCCACTATGGAAAACTGGCTAAGGATTGGTACATTGCTAATGGTGTAAATATTGTCCCAAATTATTGCAATCCGCCAAATTCGCCAGAACTCCGTCCGATCGAAAAGTATTGGGCTCTGGTCAAGAGGAATCTTCGAAAAACGAATAGCGTTGCAATTGATGAGAAAAGCTTCAGTAACTGGCAGAAAGCTGCAAAATTGGTGACGGATGACACTGTGCAAAAACTGATGGAAGGTGTCAAACGAAAGGTGCGGGCATTTGGATATAACAGGTCAAATTGACTTAAGTGTATATGTTTTATATTTGTATTTTTATGAAGTCTTAAATAAATGATTCACTTTTGATTTTCTCATATTTTCCATTTAATACCACTAATTTCCCGTTGACTACTTTTTGGTGTGCACATTCTTTAAGCCGTATAGTGTCAGTTCAAAAACAATTTTCGTTATTTGCCCTACGAAAGTTAGGTTGGACGACTTTACCTTTGCCGTCTTATGAGTCACGATGTATGTTGATTAATTTAGCTGGGCCTAAAAAGAGAAGAGAATTAGCTATGATAGCTTTCCTGAATGATGTTATTATGCAGAGAGTAAACACACAAGAGGTTTTAGAAAATCTTAACTTCTATGCTCCCTCTCGTTTCCTAAGAAATAGACAATTTTTTTACATAAATAGGGTAACGGGATGTAATGTCAGCCTAGCTCCTTCATTCGGCCTATGTACCAAAAATGTCATTAATTCGCCGATAATCAACAAAATTATATTCCTATCAGGATGACCGATTTATTTCAAAGCAATTGAGACATTATTGATCACTTCCGCGTTCACTTCCGCGTAATTTTCGATTTCCTTAACTTTTTAGACAATATGACTTTGCTGGTTAAGCTAAACAGATTATCTACACGATCTTTGAATGATCTCAATTTGCAGAAATTTAACCTATAAACCGAATAATATAGCTAATGTGTACAGAAAATTGTCACACGTTATAAACTAACAGGTCACATAGGTAAAATTACAATGATTTAACAAGAAAACCATAGGCCCAATGTTAGGAACATATTTTTTTCCACGTTCCCAACTATGGCCTGTTGTACTGAAAAGCGTAGTAAAAATGTTATTGGTAAAATTTACAATAAAAATGTCTGAGTTTTGGTTGAAAGTTTTTCATATGAGTCATCTTAACACAAGCTAAACGAACAAATTCTGTGAAGAGTGAATTATAATGTTTTGATTATCAAATGGTCGCAAAATCAAATGTGAAAATCACTTAAGTGTTTCTTAGCAGTTTTAGTTTAGTTTTATTTATGAAATTGTTTGTAGGGTAGAGCGAATATAGCTCGAAACGCATTGAATCAGAAAATCAGAAAAAAAATCGTACGAAGACAACATTTAATAACAAATTTGTAAATGGGACGAGCTTGCATCCATGAATAGACCCAATTTGGCGCTTATAGACCGAAATTACATCCATATCCCTCGACATTTTCTGACTTTATAAAATGAGTTGTGTAACTTTTCGTGATACATACTACCAAATGGCATATTGAACATATCGAAGAAAGTGTATAACTAGTTAAATATCGCTTCCAGCTCAAATACTTTATGAGTTATAGTAAAAAATGTAACCGATTGTTGCATATTAGGCTGAGTCAAGGGACACATACCCTATATTTGTAAAAATAACGTTTTCACTTTGAAAAATATGGCGATCAGTGAAGTAAAATTTATTCAATTTTAGGTAAATAATAACGTCCAATATTAGAAAGTGAACATTACATAAATGTCAGTAAAAATTACTGTTTATTATCGATTCATTTTACCGATATTTTGGGTATTGTCAACAATACCCAATAATTTTATGTAAAATAAATACCTAATTTTAGGTATCCTCATCTTCGCGTGTACACACTAAGATGAGAATACCTAAAATTAGGCACTGTTGACAATACCCAAAATATCGGTAAAATTTAACGATAATAAACAGTAATTTTCACTGACATTTGGGTAATGTTCATTTTCCAATATTGGACGTTAATATATTTTAAATAAATTTTCGATAAACTGATCGAGTCACTGAAGCAACGCGGTCGCCATATTGTTCCAAGCTAAAACGTAATTATTTTTCTTTTAAATCTTTCAATAAATAGTTTATTCATGTCCCAATATTTGAAAAATGGACGTGTCAAAATGTTCGGTCGATGCAGAAAAAATATTTTTGTAATACTTTATTAAGACTTCTTTTTTGAAAATAGAAAAATATTTCTGAACATTTGAACATTTGTTTCTCCTTAAGTGCAGAATTTGGAATACTAATCCG
Source organism: Aedes koreicus (assembly GCA_024533555.2). Classification (NCBI taxonomy): domain Eukaryota; kingdom Metazoa; phylum Arthropoda; class Insecta; order Diptera; family Culicidae; genus Aedes; species Aedes koreicus. The sequence goes on from JAHHFK020005865.1 coordinate 60,234, forward strand.
AATGGATAAATTGTTACATGCAAGTCTTTTTTGAAGCATTCTAATAAAACTACAAAACATTATGAAACTTGTCAGAAGCAGATAATTTCCCATCAACATGAGAGGCTCTAGGAGTGGACAGTAATTTATTGCTAGAACTAAGAGAATTGAAGAGAAAGCATTGATAGTTCCGTTTAGAGTAACGGCAGGTTATGAAAATTGAAAGATACAAGTTGAAAACGAGCGGAGGGCATATGAAGGTAGTATACAATCGGGCGCATAATCTTTTACCAAGCTGAAAAATTTCATGATTAGATTATCGCGCATTGGGAGAATACAACAAAACAACAATCAAAGTGTACAAAAAATTACCTAATTTTCTGTTAAAAGTAACGATAAAAAATCGGTCATTTTTAACGTTTATTTTCCTTCAATACAATTACCCAATATTTGGTATCTGTTTACCAATAAAATGAGTTAACTCAAACCACCCATTTAGTATCGTGCAAATGTCAGAAAATTTGTATTTTTTACCCATTTTCCTCAAAATTTTATGTTTGGAGATGGTTAAAAAATACCCATTTATTGACGTTTATGCTATATACTCATAAATAGGTAAGTCGAGTTTACCCATTTAATGGGTTGACTCCCTTTTTGGGGAAATGGGTGAAATTTTACCCGTAAATGGGTTTTTGATTCTTAACAAGCCAGCCCTGATAAAAAATTACCTTAAACGAACGATATCACCAATCATTTTTTTAATGGTTTGGATGATACCCCAAATAGGTCGTTAAGAAAAATAACCATACGATATTTATTAGGGAGATACGGCGGTTACGATTCGTAACATCGTAATAGCTCACCGTAATCCACCTTACGATGGCCTGATGAGTTGCATGATGGTTGCATGTGAGCTTTTATCGTGTAGCGCGACATCGCTGTGACATTTCCAGGCAAACTCATCAAAAAGCGATTGATGAGAAAAACAACAGCACTCTGGTCTGGTCGAGGGAATCTTGCCACACAATATACAAATTCATGCACAGTTTTGGGTCAATGTGAGCAGAAGCATCGAGGGAACAGTTCGACAAAGATTTTTCATTAAGGCCTAACTGACAAACGTAAACAATGGCTTTTTCTGCGAATAGTAGTAATTTGTAGCAAATAGATATCACTGTCGCATATGCCGTGCTGGTATGTAAAAGTTAAGTTTCGTTCAGGGAGTAAGATACACGCCACCATGTGTTAACACCCTCAACAACAAACATGAAAGATAAATTCATTTCTAGCATCACTTACAAGAATCGATTGTGTTTTCCCACTGTTTTGTATCCCTATCGCTTGTACTGATGTGATTCAGATGATGCATAATTTTTCGTGGCTTAAGCATCCAAAAGGTCTATGATTGTCAATAATCATAAATTTTTGATTGCAGATATGTTGAAACATATAAACATCTTTCGACCTTGCCTCGCTTAGCTTGACTGACTGCACGTATAAATGAAATTGCACAGAGAATCAACTGAATGGGACTGGGAGTAACCGACCATTCTCACTGTACACGTTTCAGTGACTCAATTTCTTTATTAATCAATAACGGAGCCGGCCAAGTCTTTGCAATCAGGTGGGAATAGGGATGGAATATTAGTGTGCTGTTGCTGTTTAGGAACCGTGTTAATCTCTGCATCCCCACAAAGGCCACAGGAAGGTTTTTTTTTATGTTAGTAGGGTAGGGCTTAATGGCCCAAGTAACACCACTTGTCATATTCATGTTAATAATACACGTTATAGACCAAGCTCATGTTTTTTTTCTAACGTCAATAACTTAATTTCATACGAAAAAGCGCAATAAATGTGGCATTTTTGAACATCTTTTAGGTCATACCAGATGTTTTGTAGAACATCCATAAGACAAATATTATGTTCTATGGATGCTTCCAACAGCATACTTATAACATATTGATATGTTTTGTCAAAGCAAGCACGGTATGAACACAGTAAAAAAAATATAAACAAGATTTTTTAATGGCGAAACGATATCGTAGCTAATGGTATTTTACGCGTTAAAGATGATTGTTTATAACTTTTTCAAATAGGAAATTAAAAGTGCTTTACGCATGGAACTTGTATCAAAACTGTATATGCGGGTCAAGGTAGGCAGTGCAACTTTCCGTTTTACCTTCCCTAATTTCATGCGCCATTGATTGGATTAAAAAACGTAGAAGGTACTCTGAATAAATTTTTGAATTTTAGTGAGATTTCTTTGTGGTATTCACAAGAACCAACATGTCGATTTTCCATGTCTTCAGTCCTACAGTACAAGTCTACAGTACGGGTAAAAACATTAGTAACACATTTGATATTCAAATGTTCGGTTTTTCTTTTCTGCGCTTTTTGTTGTGAAATTGAACCGAGTAATGTCAGTATGAATGAAAAAACAAATACAATTTTTCTATTATGTTGTGCGTTGCTACATCACAAAAGACTCCCCCATAAATTAGGCGTAACAATTTATAAAAAAAATACTAAACATTCTTCCAAACTGTTGCTTTATGCTACATTTGAATAAACCCCTATGCCCAATTTGGCTTCTATTTGAATCAGTGAGTGGCATCACAATCTAACTTTTAGGTAGTGTTTTTTTTATTCCAGTATTGCAAATAAACATATTTTCAGCCGTCACTGTATTGGATTCACAATCTATTCTGAATAATTTGACTATTGCATGAGGATGTTAAAAACATGTTTAAAATTCATCTTGAATGCAACCTATCATCATATTTACATACATCTAGCATACACGCTATTTCCAAACAATCCAAAATGAAGTACGTTTGACTCAAATCAGTCAAAAGTATGGCTACTCAAAAGTGAGTGAAGATAGTTCGTAGTGGTAAGATGACAAACAGTCACCGATGTTTTCAAGAAGTAAGATTTAAGTTGATCGAACAAAATTCGAACAAAAATGTGTTCGCTGTTCTGGTACCACGTTTGAACCGAATATGTGTGGAAAAACATCCTCAAAACTTTTTCAAGACCAAACATGTTCGGTGTTTCATCCTCACGACCTTTTTTTGATTCATAATCCTTACACACTCAGAAAATTTTACAGTATTCGGTAATTTTTTACGGAACTTTCAACAGCTGAACGTTCGGTAACCCGATTTACAGGATTTCGGTGAAATTTTACAGTATTCCGGTAAAAAAAATACCAGAACTTGTCAAATTTTACCGAAATCCGTTAAATCGGATTACCGAACGTTCAGCTGTTGAAACTAGTTCGATAAAAACTTACCGAATACTGCAAAATTTTCTAAGTGTGTAGTAAACTCACGCCACCGATCAATAGATAACCAAAACAATACGACACGCGTCACGCACAATAACAAAGCATCGACACAACCGTCCACAGTCGATGCTCGAAGCAAACTTTATTTATCGTAAATTTTCAATTTTTACAATCGTACTCCACAAACTAGCTCACTACTGTAACTAATATCCGCATCTAGATCCGCATCAATCAAGTAGAATATTCGAAAGAACAATTCACGTTAATTTATCCAAAACTACGATTGAGGGACGTGGTAAAAATATGAGTTCGTAGATGCATTTCGTGCCTTCTGGCATCTTTATCCTTCTATTGATGTCCAAGCTTAGGTTAAGGTTAAGCACCAACCAGGGGAGACTTGGCGCTATACCCAACCATTTCATTATCTCCAATTCGCTCAACCAATCGCAATGTTGTGTGATGTAGTTGACGGATCATTATATAATTTGAGATAACTCGATGCAGACGTCTTTCATATTTGGCAGATCGACAGGCAATCGGTGGAGACCGGAAGATTTGATGAAATACCCGAAACACAAACACAAAGCGTCAGAGTGACGAACCCCTTGCTCATTCTGCATATTTACACTACTGTTTCTGACTACTTCTCATATTTATACTATTGTTTCTGATTATCACCAAAGGATTCACAAGTATGATAACGAAAATCATTTGTCTGCAAATGATTGGAATAAAGATATACTTTTTGTTGTATGTTTTTCGCATTTGAGGGGCAATTTAACGAAAATTGACAACACGAGGGGTTTAGTTTTTTTCAAATCTAGGTTTAAAAATTGATGAGAAATAAGTCGCATTATATTTATAAGCTCTAGAAAATTTGAATATCCATGAAAATGCTACCATTTAAAATTTAATATAGAACCAATAAAGAATAGGGCTATGGTTTGGGATTGAATGCAGCATTCCTGCTGAGATGAATTATTATTTTGACTTTGTGAATATATTCAGATTTGGGATAGTAACTAGTGCATCCCGGATAAAAATAACCAAACAATTACAATACAATAATATAAACTAACATCTATTTCCGACCAAGAATCTTATTGTTCATGAATCAGATTAACGAAAAATACATATTGTCATTACAATATATCTCCGTATGCTAGGGTTTTCACTCCATATGCTATGGTTTTCAACAATTGTGAAACAATACAATTAATAATAATAATTGACTAAAATTTGTTAAAAAAAAAGTTTTTTCAATAGTTAAGATACCTTGTGATCAAAAAGTTCCGGTAATTTGAAAAAAAACGCATTTATTTCAATTTTTAATTGATATCTTTATTATCGCCTTCAAAGTACTCGCCATTAGAGGCAACACACATATGCCAGCGCTTTATCCAATCATCCATACATTTTTTATAGGCCGATGAATGTATGGCTTTCAGTTCTTCCAGCGAATTCTTTTTTATCGCATCAATCGATTCAAAACGCCTACCTCTGAGCGGAATTTTCAGTTTTGGGAAGAGAAAGAAGTCGCACGGGGCAAGGTCTGGTGAATATGGTGCTTGTTTGATGGTATTGGTGGAGTTCTTGGCCAAAAATTCACAAATAGTGAGCGCGGTGTGTGATGGAGCGTTATCGTGGTGTAAAATCCACGAATTATTGCGCCACAATTCTGGCCTCTTCTTTCGAATTGCCTCACGCAAACGTCTCATAACTTGTAAATAATACTCTTTGTTAACCGTTCGACCTTCTGGAAGGAATTCAGAATGGACGACACCGCGAAAATCAAAGAAAACGGTCAGTAAAACTTTAATTTTGGAGCGACTTTGTCGTGATTTTTTTGGTTTCGGCTCATCTTCGGCGCGCCATTCGGACGATTGTTGACTTGTGAGCATATCAAATTCATATACCCACGTTTCATCACCAGTTATGATGCGTTCCATGAATGTGGGATCGCTATCTGCGTTCGCAATCATCTGTTTAGCGACCTCAACTCGATGCTGTTTTTGCAAAAAATTCAGCTCTTTTGGAACAAGTCGTGCTTCAATGCGTTTCATGCCCAGAATTTCCGTCAAAATGTGTTCGGTCGATCCAAATGAGATATCAAGGAGTGCAGCTATCTCCCGAATGCTAATTGAGCGGTTTTCCATAACTAAATTCTTCACGGAAGCGATGTTTTCATCGGTAGTTGAGGTCGATGGTCGTCCAGAACGCGGCATGTCACTCACGCTTTCACGGCCTTCTTTAAAGTCTTTGTGCCAAACAAATGTACGATTTTGTGACATAGAGTCCTCACCAAAGGCTTTTTGCAACATTCTGAGCGTTTCCGCTGCAGAAAATCCGTTTGCAACACAAAATTTCACACAAACGCGTTGTTCCAATTTTTTATCCATGGTAAAAATCGCCGAGCGTCTATTTTTCGACTAACAAAAGCAGTTGTCAAAACAAAACTAATGGATAATTTGCTCTCACACTTTGACAGAATATCAGAACTAGTGTTGCCATCTTACACTAAAAAGATTTTACCGAAAAAATAAAGGCGGCCTTTTTAAATTGAAAATTACCGGAACTTTTTGATCACAAGGTACATAACAACCCTCCTTTTCGATTGTCGATGTCTCAATTTACATTAGATTCTATTGTGGAAACAATAACGCCCATTGTCATATGGTCGTTGTGAACAATGCTATAAATTGTACATACTATGGATTCTATGGTATGGTTACAATATATTTAATTGTAAATCTGAGAATTTTTTTTCTCGGGATATCTCTTTAATTTTTTTTAAATGACTTATATATATATATTTTTTTTTAATCAGTTCGTTTATTTGTTAGGCTAGGCGTGTGTAACACTTTACGGAGCCGATATTCAATATTGTTATTTACAATGTATAATTTTTCAATTTTAGTAAAATGGGGTGCCAATTACTCGTGGCTAGCTCGATGTTAATGGGTCACATTATCGTTTGGAAAGGGCAAGGCAGGTAACTTATTTCAGGTATTAGTTGCTGCTCATGGTTGCGACATCTACCAAATCCACGATCCCTGTAGTCCCTTTCAGGAACTAAGCCACAGATGGGTGACCACTGCTTGCTGGGCAGGTACAAGTAGCACGGAAACAAAAGGATAGGATAACCTGCACACAATGGCAGGGAATTTACTAGACTAGAGGGGAGGGGGTGATGACATAACGCTCTTAGATCAGACAAACAGAGGAATTCGTAAATCGCTTGCATGTAGGGAAGATCGCGCATTCCCAAAACATTTCTTACCTCGCGGAATGGTCATCAAACTCGGGCCACTAGGGTATCCAATAGTCGTGCTCTGGAGGCATCATTACCCGGGCAATGCCAAACTGCGTGATCGATGTCATCATAACCGGTTCCGCACCTACATATGTTGCTATCGACGAGGTTAATTCTGTAGAGATGTGCGTCAAGCGAGTAGTGGTTGTACATAAGTCTTGACATTACACGAATGAAACGGCGACTTACATCCAGACCTGTGTACCACGATCTCGACGAAACATTTAGAATAATGGAATGTAACCACCGCCCAAGAGAATTACTTGTCCAATCGTTTTACCAACTTTGAAGAGAACTCTAACGTATTAATGGAAAAAAATTCATCCTGTGAAATTCTTCTATTGCGCCCACCTTTGCTAGAGAGTCCGCCTTCTCTTTGCCTGGAATTGAGCAATGTGAGGGGACCCATGCAAAGGTAATTCTATATGATCTTTCGACCAACGCACACATCTGCTCCGACGCTGCAAAGTAAGATGATTGCCTCACGGTTTTCTTCGACCGTAGAGCCTCAATAGAACTGAGACTATTCGAGAAGGATGAAATAATGGTCTACGGGCACGGCGGAAATGACCCCCAATGCGAAATTGATTGCTGCCAGCTCAGCAACATATACGGAACAAGGTTCCTGAAGTTTCCGGAAGGCAGATGAGTATTCATTGTAAACACCGAAACCAGTGGATCCATCAATGCGCGTAGAATCAATACCAAGGGTTACCGCCGATGCAAAATGTTGCCAATCGATATGCCTCGTGAGGTCATAAGGAACATGGATTGGCTGGTCTGTTTTTTGAAAACTATTTGTGATTGAGATAATAATTGGTAAGTGATCACTACCATGGGGATCATTGATTATCTTCCACAGACAACCTAATGATAGTGAATTAGAGCACAAAGATATGTCAAGTCGACTCTCCCTGGCAGGAGGTTTTGCTATTCGTGTCGCTTCCCCAGTGTTCAAGATGGTCAAGTTGAAATCGTCGCATAAGTCATAGAAAATACCCGCTCTATTGTCATCGTATTGTTCGCCCCAAGAAGTACCGTGGGAGTTCAGATCGCCCAGAATAAGAACTGGAGATGGAAGTAATGTAATTGAACTCCAAAGTTGACGGCGGTTTATTGATGCCTTCGGAGGGACATAGACGGAAGCTATGCAAAGATCTTTATTCTTTACATTTATTTGGCAAGCGACGATTTCAATGCCTGAGATTATTGGGAGTGAGATTTTATAGAAGGGGTAGCACTTTTTGATCCCCAGAAGTACGCCACCATATGAATCATCTCGGTCCAGGCGAATAATGTTAAAATCGTGGAAGTTTAATTCATTTTCAGAAGAAAGCCATGTTTCACAGAGAGCAAATATATCACAATCAGAATTGTGAATCAAATACTTGAACGAGTCTAATTTAGGTATTAGACTACGACAGTTCCATTGTAATACGGTGATCATATCTTGATCCTCACTCGACGAATTATTCATCGAAAGATATGAATTCACCAATAAGGGGCCATGATACAGTCAATTGCTTGAAGTAGTTTCCAACTATAGGAATAAGCAGGTCAATAATTCCTCGGAGCGGTGAAGCATCCGAAAGGCCAAGAGCATTTAAAATGTTATCCACAATGTCCCTAAAATTAATCTTACCTCGCTTGGACGGGATATTCTTAGAATTGCGAGAAGACGTAGTTTTTGGTTTTGGCAACCTCTTACGGTTACTGTTATTTGGTAGCGGCGGGTTGGTATAGCTACAGCTAGGAACGGATGCATCAGCTATTACCGGTTTATTGGTTTTTTTTTATTTGACCTCCGCTACCTCAATTTTTTTGCAAGCCTTTGAGAGTAGATTTTATTTGTTTCCGGCATACACCCGGAGAACTAGTAGGCTTTCTTTTACCGGGGGCGTGTACCTCCGGAAATCCACTCTCATCGGCTGCGTCAGAATCCAGTTCATCGGAAGACAAAATCAAAAAAGGATTTTCATTTTGAGTGGATGATACAGACGATGCAGACGCTCCGTTTTGCGACTTTCTGCATACGTCTGCTTGGAGCGTTCTTGTATAGAACGTCTCACGTTACCAGTGCGCTTCTTGTACACGGGGAAGTTCTGCAAATCGTGGAGAGGCTCTTTGCCACAGTAAGCACACTTTGTTGCTTCCTGTCGGCAAGCATCCTCTAGATGCCTTTGGCCGCATTTGTCACAACGGGGCTCGTTGTCGCAAAAGTAGCCGTATTACCCAGCTGTTTGCACTTGGTACAATTAAAAACCCTTGGTACAAAAAGGCGCACTGGAAAAAAAGCTTTATCAATTTCAACAAATTTTGGGAGAATTGATCCGGCGAAGATCACTTGTAGCGAGTCCGATGTTTAATACGTCTTTTTTCTATCTACCATTGATCCTGCATGCAATTTTTTGCATTTCAGAATCTCAATGGTAGACGAAGCAGAATCTGGAAGTCGCCCCTTACCTTCCATAACGTCTTCACACGCCAGGCTCGCTGCAGAAACCACACCATCTATCTCCACATCTCGAGATGGGATGTAGACGTAGTACTCGACATTATAACCTTCGCCACTAGCAATTTCATTTGCAATTTTATACGTAGGTGCAGTGACACGCAGTTTATTTCGTGTTGACCTGATAAAATTCGGTCCCCGGATAACGACGCGTCAAATTTCTTTTTATGCCCAAAAAGTCTACCCGCATATTCACAAACCATTCCTGGACCTTATTTCTAATTGTTGACGAGCATTTACGTTATTGTTACGACATTTACCCTTATAATTGACAACTATAAACTAACAATAACCTATATAGTTTTAACAATATTTCAGATGGTAAAAGGCCAAATAGCTACATGCTGAATAGGCGGTTAAGTTAGGTTACCATATAAAATTGGCTATTTTCACGAACAAAATTTTTGCTGTACTCAACGCCAAAAAGTTGGTATATAATCCAGACTACGTGCAGACAATAAGAAACCTTTCAATGACAATATGGCATACATTAACAATATGTGTTAATGTAGAGGTTGTATGGTGAAAGCGAGATTAAACTATTGTATAACAATAACATAAAATGTGATAATATATCTTACATTCGAAATATAGTTTTGACTATATAGCGAATTGTTTTTCGTTATGCGGGTAGTGCTTTCACTTTCTGCCGAAAGTAGACAACCCAAGGAGAGGCAGAAGACGGCTGATAACAGCGCACCCTTAAAACTTCTTTGGGAGGCAAGCCGCCCCCCTTAGAATCATCCATGAAAAAACAAATTCAGGGGAAAAAAACAGAAATTCAATAAAACAAAATAAAAATCAGATGATTTTTTTTTAACCACCCTATGCAGAACGATTCACTATAGACCAAATCACCGTAACTCCGCCCCTCAGATTTGACAGATACTGGTGCCCTTGTGTTCAGAAATTCGTGTGTGACAAACAAGGACGGGTGACACGACGGCTGTTGCTATCTCTTATACCCTTTTATCCATCCTTGTTTTTCACACAGGAATTTCTGAACACAACGGCACCAGTATCTGTCAAATCTGAGGTGTGACGTCACTGTGATCTACTCTATACACGGAGAAACGAAATAACTCAAAATCGAAGTAGAAAGTACTTAAAAGGAGGTACACTCTAAGGACTGCTGTTTTGGATACATTTTAACTCTCCTTGATAGGTAGTTTTAACTCAACATTAAAGTATTGTAAGCATTAGTTCCTTTTACGTCATTAGGTTTCAAAATAGAATACTCCGAGGACTGTTAGCATTGAGTGTTTTTCATCTAAATTTTGAATTGTTTCCTTTTCTCCCCTCTGATGAAAACAAAATGAAGAGTTTCTTTTTATTTTGGTGGAGAAATTGAGCTGTGCGCCATTTTCATTAATGTGGTGTTCTTTGCCAGAAGAAATCGGTTTTCAATTCATTTCATTTTTATTTCTCACAAAAAATCGTGAATTGGTGGTAAAACAATAATAATGGAGCAAAAGGGAAGCTACCCCAAAAGCTTGCGGATAAGTATTATCAATTTGTTTAAATAATAGATTTCTAATATTTTCCAAATTACGATTCAGATGAGAGGCTATTTCAAAGACCAAGGAATGAGCCTATAGAATTGCCTGACGATATCCATGAAAATGCATCATACATAGCAGCCCTGACGCCATCACCACAAAACATTCGCGAAATCTTGGAAAAAATGGCTCATTGCAGTACATTGCATCATTGGCTTTTAAAGCAAAATGTTGATTTTTCAGACTCCCGAGCCAACTCCATTCTGAGAATATTTCCCCATTTGTTATCCTACAACGGTTTAATGGTAAGAATCTGAATATATTCAATTAATTCTACGGTGATTCACAGACCAGTCAAATTTAAATAAAGTATGCCAGCGAACAATTTACTGAAAGCGATACATGGTTGTACAATGGTGGTACTAAAGACTAATTAACTTTTTTATGATTTTAGGTTCACCAGGCCATTGAACGGTTATATCCTAGAATTAACGAGGATTGCAGCATGAGGACTTTTGTTTTACAAATTGGTCTCCATATGGAAACAAATGCTTGGAGCTCAGTTGAAGACGGTATACTTTTGCATTATTGTTTCATCACTTTACCTGTCATTTTTTTTAAATTTAAATATTGCCTTACTCGATTTTGTATAAACATGTTTTTATTTCTTATTTTTCAGCTCACATTCAAGGTGCTCCCCGTTTATTAAAAAAGTTGACAAATTGTGAAATCAAGAGAAAAATGGAAGAAAATATGAGTATCGAAGAATTTCTGGTGATGCCTTTGATCTGCTGGCTGAACGACCGCAGTTCATAATTATCTATATTCTAGTCATGATTTTCCTCCGCATATTATATGCTGTGCGGAAACATTCAAAATTGGCGATGTTTATGTTGTCTTTGGAGATCATATTATTGCATGTGGACACTAAGGAGAACTAGCAATTGATGTATTGATGAAACTCTTTCCAGTTTTGGGTATGAACGTACCAGTTCAACTTAAAAAGAAGAAGCCGAGGCATATTAAAAAAAAAAATCTCAATTTAAGACCTAATTTTGGATTACTCCTACCCTATAGTGACTTTTCAAGGAACAGTTTAATTTCACCCAAAGCGAAGTCTTTCCAAAGTACCTAAAAGTATGTACTTCGTAAACAACTCAATTTTGAGTGGTTGCACTTAGCTGTCAAGATGAGTGAAAAAGACTTAATTTTAAGTTGTTTGCTTTCTCTGTGTATGGGAGAGAGATACACAAAAAACACCAACAGATGAGGAAACAATAAAGGACACTGTGCTACTTGCCCTTACGCTGCGCCTTTGCCGGTATGGTACCTTCTGCTGTTGTTCGCAAACAAAGCACCGCTTGCTGACCGGCAGTGGATGGAGCAATGACCTTCCCTGCTGCGATGATGCTTATGGGGTTACACTTTTTCCCCTCGGGTGTTTGACGAGGGTACTGGCTGGACAAATCATCCGTCGGACTCGGCCGGGAATGTCTGCTTCCCTAAAGGAACGCTCGGCTGGATATCGACGGTTCAAACAGTGCACTAATTTTATTCACCGCGTGGTTGTAGCGGGTGGAAAAAAAAAACAAAAGAGGTAGTGCGGAGTGCGAAAAAAACTGAACCGAAGCTCTTCAGCGATCGATGCGGAATGATTAAATGACTCATAGTTTTTCATCGTCTTTTCCAATTTCATTTTATGCGTGCAAGCTTTAAACGTTTAAACGCTTCAAAGTTATAATTGTCTACTATATTTTTACCGTGAGTATCATTGGATTACAACCCTGCATGAGGCCTGTTGGTGCCTGACAACCGCACACAATCAGTGAGTTGAGTGATTTACTTTTTACGCGAAGAATGAATACATTTCCTCAACAAACTCATAGTGTTTCTTTGCTTCAGTAAGAATTACCACAACAATGGCCAAGTTCAAGAACATTTTTACGAATATTTTTACCAAATCGAGCTATAAACTGGAAACTGATGCAGCAGTCATACCAAACCGATCCAGTGATAATTCAGAAGATAAAAACGAAAATACAAACAGGGTTCAGAGCGTAACAGCAACCACGGGATCGTCACAGGAGAGTTCAACCCTCAGCGCGACGTCATACGACGATCAGATGAATATAATTGTTCCGGAAACGCGACCAGATCTGCAAGTACAACCGACGAACCCTACGGCAGCGGGTTCATTGACGCAGAATATAGTGAACAATGTACAAAATAATGCCCTAACAGCACCCCAGACCTCGATAACCAATGCAACAGGTGTCCAGGTTTATCAAATAAAGAATGCCAGGAACGTTCACATTGGTAACAGCTTTACCTTCAACTCAGCAAATACAGAAGAAGACCGTGCTAGACCATCCAGCAATGTAAATAGCCCGGTAAAGTGGGCAAATCTAAAACTATCCGATACAATCAAACAAATGATGGATTGTGAAGATGAGTTGGATACTGATATGATGATCACCATTTCTCGGCATTTGGGTTACGAATGGAAATATTTTGCGAGGACTTTGCAGTACTCCGAGGGACAAATCGAAGCATTTGAATGTGATAATAATACTCTCTGTGAGGTAGGTGATTTTTTATTTGTACATTATTAATGTATTCAATACGAATTGAATCATATTTCAGACGATCTACCAATTCACCTTGGATTGGTCCCGTAATGATGACGATCCGACCCTTGGAAAGATGGTTAAACTATTGTGGGAAAACAAACACAAGGAAACAGTCTACCACATGAAGCTATTGTGGAAAAAACGAAGACAGAATCAAGTTGATTTAGATTTATGAGGATTTTCCCTGAAAACAGGGAAATCCCATTGTGTGGCAAACGTCGTCAGTGCTTGCAACATAAATGTTGTTGCATAGCATTGTTGTGATGCGACTGATCATCAGCATCGATATTCCATAAGGAAAAAAGTGCCTTAATAATTTTAACTTATTCATATTTGAAATATGGACTGTTTATAAACATTTTAATAAAATAAGTCATTCCAATTGTCGTGAAAAAACGTATCATACATAGGGTAGCAGCGGAAACGGCCAAACCAAGGTCGACAATATATTTTGGTGCGTTGCTATAAAGAACCATGGACTTGTTTTGAATTTTAAGGGACCTGAAATTGGATCATGATGATCTAATGATCTAATGTAGCAAGCCAACTGCCTATAGGCAAGCATATAGCACTGGACTGTTACGATTTTTGAGGCTGTACTGTGGTAAATGTTTCATCATGTCCCTGTATTGTTTACGTATTGTGGGCCCGTAAGCAAATACACTTACGCGCAACCCAAAGCTACAGGGGTCTAGAGATAATCTCCTTCCAGAAACAAGTTCGCAGAAACCTATTCTATTCTAACGCTCACACAGCCAGTAATTAAAAACATCCTGGAAAATACTATAACCAGTACTTTTCTTAGCAAAATTAATATTTGTGGCATATCGGTAATATGGCAAAAAAACGGCCAGGCCCACTGTTTAGCGTTGTGTGTGTGTGTGTGTCCAATCTAACACCCATCGGCCGGCAATGGTATTATGGAAGAAATCTGTTTACAACAATCATTCAAGTGACCATTGGAAGCAGCTTTAATCCGGGAGCTAGAAAGTGATAGCTCTACTGCAGATCCAGCAACCCATTTCAGAATGTCTGGAGAGTCACGCCCATTCCGAGGTTACTTTCACATACAATAAGCCCCGCATGTAAACATTACCGATATCATTTGGATAAGGGCACTGTAACACACTTCCAGATTTGGAAATTTTGAATTTCCAAACCAGGCACGTATTTAGTATTATTTGGAAATAAGATTATTGTTATATAGTTATAGCCAGATACATCTCACCCATGTCCGCCTCCTGAATCACACTATCTTGTTCATTCATAAAAAAAAAATGTCGACGTTGATTCGTAATTAATTTTTTGCACTCGCGATTAAATATGCGCAAAAATTAACGTTGCGAAGCCGACCGCTAGATATGCAACTTGCATAACAAAACTCTGTACACCCCGTGGTGAATGCACCTAAAATTATGTGCAAGCTTTTCACCCGTCCATGTGCGTTGTTTTCGTTAGCTGCTTCTGACCAGCAAATGGCCGTTCTCTACATTGCACTAGTCTTCTTTTTTTTACAATCGACACTCTGCCAATAATGCAAATTACCGCTATGAGGCGACTCTATTTCGAGCTTCAAAACTGCTAATAATCATCGATTCATTCGCGACAAAGCGGAAAAACACTCTAAACTAATACATTATACCCGAGTGTCACAATATTACCACTAATAACCAAAACTAAGCTGATGTAACTCTTCTTCCGGGTGCGGGGGCGAAGCACAAAAACATAAAAAAAAACGGGGAAATACTACCGACACTCAAACATTTCTAAAGGGAATCGATTGTATTTACTATGGCTTACACAATGCACGCGGAGATTTTATGATGGCCAGGCCCACTGTTTAGCGTTGGTGGTAAAAGAAGATTAAAAAATAAACGGCAATTAAATTATCCACTTGATGAATAAGTAAATCAACGAATATTTTCGGATCGTAAGAAAGAGGAAACGGGGACAACCGTCCTTTCGTCTCGATTTTGTAGGTTTGGGTGAATCGTTCGGAGTGACGTTGCTAAGAAGGTTAATGTCACTGCATTTGTCCTGACTTCTTTGAGAAAGACAAAGGTATTTCCACCTTGGGTCCTGGCTCATGAGCCTAGGTTTAAGCGCCATTGTTCGCTCTCTGAAATTTGTAAAAAGGAAAAACTGGGGTGGGTGTTCCTTCCTTGTGTCCTGGATCAATCCTAGAATTAATTAATGAATTGACCACACACTGTTTATACAATCAATTTTCGGTGTGATTAAATTTATTTTATAACATTCTAGGTGTCTAAGTTTTGGACGGATAGTTCATTATCGCTACTTTCGTCAAAAGTTTAACCTCGAATGCAATGCGCATATTCAGCCGTTATTTTACATTTATTGTTGGGAAGTTTGTCCCAAGGGAGGATGTAGTATGGATTCATTGTACTAACTTAGTACAATTAGTAGATACTTCTTAGGAGTGCTCGTTTGTAGATGAAGAACATGATGCACTACGAGATTTAATCAGTCATCATCACAATTTGTATCAAACACATTTCAAAAAAGATCTTAAGCCGAAGCATAAATGTTTGGTTCATTATCCAAATATCAATCGAACACCTGGACTGATGGAATAAATGATGTGTTTTAAAAAAAGAAGCAAAAATTTACTATGCAATGCTTATTCAACCACTAAATATTGGTTCAGGGTTTGAAATGATGTGTTCAATTGCAATTGTGTTAAAAGGAACCAACTTAAGACAGGGTACTTTATTCCTATATTCAGCTATAAAAGCAAATATGTATACCAAACAATGGATATAGCAAAACATGCATTCAAAGACTTCCTCATACACGTTGTTGAATAAAGAAGTGTGGTCACTTGAGGAAACAAGCCCTCAATCGAGTTTCTTGGCAGTAGGTCAGCCTAAATAAATAAGTACTGCTTACTCGCCAATCAATCTTGAAAAACACAATTTAATTTACCGTTTCAAGACCTTTTGGGTGTTCGTGATATACGAAACTCATTTATATTCTTATGATCAACATTAACCTTATATGGTAAAATAAATAACCGAAAAAGTTCGAATCAAAAGATGTATCGGAATAAGTTGGCGTCCTAGAAATGGTTGGTCTATGGCTTCTTGCGACCAAGGCTGTCAATATTGTCAG
Source organism: Aedes koreicus (assembly GCA_024533555.2). Taxonomy (NCBI): domain Eukaryota; kingdom Metazoa; phylum Arthropoda; class Insecta; order Diptera; family Culicidae; genus Aedes; species Aedes koreicus. The sequence continues at coordinate 76,588 of JAHHFK020005865.1, forward strand.
TTACATTATTCGACAACTAATTTCCATTCCTCTTAGGAAAAACGGCAAATAAATCAGTAGAACGGAAAGCGCTCACCCGGGTAATCCGCAATAATCAGCAACAGTGTACCAATCTGTTCGTTCACGAAATCCATTAACACCGGATGTTAGTTCTGATCAACACACAAATGATATTTAGGTATGACTCTGTGGTCATAACCACAGCATTCACTAACACTCGCGACGGTTATTATTGAGACTCTTATGTAGATTCCAGAAACAAGTTCGCAGAAACCCCATTAAAATCGAGCCCTCGCCTAGTAAAAAGTACCACTAGACGGGTAGAAGATCTCACCCTTTATTTGCGAAATGTTAACAACAGGAAGTTGGCCGTTCCACTCTTTCTATCGAAATCGCTTCAATCGGGTGCTCTGATGGTCCCTCCCTTCATCCCAACATATGGTGTTATATGACTATATGAAAAATTCAGAGAAATTTATATGATTTTCTTACCTTGATTTTGATATCATCTTACTTTGAAGCTTCAGTAAGAAAATTCGGCTGAAAGTAAAATTGGTTAGAGTTTGCTACCGTTCTTTACTTATTGCTTCAATTTTCTCTTGATGCAGGGTCAAGGTTGTCGTCTCGGTGTTTCTGCTTTTGAAGAACTGATTTCAGTAGCGCAGAGCCAGACTCAAGATGTGTCATATGGTATTGCTCGCGGTCATGAAATAGGGAAGAGAAGAGGAGAAAGGAGAGAAGCATTAGTAATTGGTAACATGCTATACGCTTGTGAGATTTTCATGATGATATTCTCACAACGGCCGTTCAGAATGGTTCGACGGATTCATATGAGAGATCATTCCCGATGAGTTTCCACTCTTTTACTCAATTCCATCATGTTTAGGTGTTGAAGACTAGAAACATTTTACGACGTGCTACATTTGGGAATATCATTGCAATGATCCCCTATTGCATCTTCAAGTGATCATTACAAGCTGTCCATCGGTTCAGGCACTTTTGAACGTTGATGTGGCACCTCGTTCACACATGAAATCTACCGCGACCAAGTCGGCAGAACACGCCAATACCCCGATCTGAATCGAAGGGCAGGGTTTAAGGGAACTGTAATTGGAAGCCATAAAAGGTTCGAAACAGAATTCTGAGGCATCGCTCTTTTGGTAATTTAGAATTCATAGTTTAAGGTGAAACTGGAGGGTGTCCTTTTTCTGTATGATTTATAGGTTACGTTAATTATCACTTCACGATTTTTGAGACCAAAAATCATAAACAAAACAAAACAAACAACGCTGGAATTGCTAACCAATTCTTGAAAATTGCAAGCCTGAAGTCCGAATAGTATTTGAGGTTTGTGCTCAGAAAACTTTGAAGAGATAGGAACTTAATTCCGTATGTCCGTACCGGAGCTTAATTTTATGCGCACCACTACGATTGCAGGGATAAAATAATCAAAATGTAATGTAATGTTTGACCATCCATCAGACATCACTTCAATAAACTGCTAATATTTTGTTTTTTTGGTTTATTCCCTCTCCATGGCTGGATTTTGTGCCTGGCTGCTGGTGGGAGGGCCTAATCTCATGTTAATGTTGCATTGGAGATAGCTGATTTATGATAGATGTCGCTAGGTCATGGCTTTTGTATGACCTTCTACTCTAATGAACCATTCATGGGAGAGCCAAACGTCCAGCCTCACAAAGTAGTGATAATGTCACACTCGCTCCTTTTTCTATTTAATAGCCGCGTCGTAGCACGCCTGTATAAAGGCACTAAAGTTGAGTGTGATATCGGCGGGTTGGGCCGCAAATCACTAAAAATTTAATCCTAGATAGATTAATTCAATTTTGAAAACGTTTAATATTCAATTTGGGATGGAAGTTTGAACTGTGTCATAGAATTTCCTATGCAGTGGACTTCTAGACCGTGGTCATAAGTTTTGTGGTTTTTTGCGATGCGGAGGGCCCGTTTAGGAACTCAGAGTATCGTATAACTGGGGTTTGCCATAGGTGGGTTTGTTCAGAATGAAAGAGGTGTGCGACCTTTGCTACAACTTACGCTTAAACGAGGCTAGAAACAGTTTGCAGACGCCTGACATAAAGTAGTTAAGGTACACGACAGGAGGTGCACTTTCCATTGGCGTGGCAATTCTTTCATTGTTGTTTATTCATTGATTGTCATTGACTAAACACCAAACATAATTAAATTGCAATTCTAATTCTAATTCTAATATAAATTATAATTTAAATATGTGCGGTATAACACAGCCGACTTTCAAATTATAGCAAATCATAGAGAGATGTTACTTTGATATAGTAACTTGCAGCGTAAAAGCAACATGAAATTTACAGTGGCATCTCAAATAGCCTGGTCACATTGATGCGAACTACAGGGAATGGCTTTCTCTATCTTTTTCGGGATTTGTCGTATAAGGAGTGTATCGAAAATAAGCTATCCACAAACTTTCTTTCAAATTATGTTGAAAACCGATATTTTATTCATACCAAAAATTGATCCTTTATTTTACGAGGTTAAACTTGAACATAATGAAGACCGGATGAAATTTAAGTTATTCCTTCACGAATTTTCGAACTTTGGATCGAATGCTCTTCATCAAGTTCCAGACAAGTGTTGCATCGCATTTTTTGGACGCTTGAGCCCAAATTTTTTTGAACTCCTGCATGTTCCCAGCTGCCTTACCAGTCTTCTTGAAGACCCTCTTCACGATTGTCCAGTAACGTTGGATGGGTCGAAGCTGAGGGCAATTTGGTGGATTGATATTTTTCTCAACGAAATCTATACCCTTTTCCGCAAGCCAATTGAGAGTGGTTTTGGCATAGTGAGCCGACGCTAAATCCGGCCAAAACAGTGGAGGTGTACTATGCTTCTTATATAAAGGCAACAATCTCTTCTGGAGACACTCAGATCGATAGATTTCCGCATTTATAGTTCCGGTAGTGTAAAAAATGGTTGACTTTAAACCACAGGAACATATTGCTTGCCATACCAGTACCTTTCGACCGAATTTCTCCACTTGAATCGACCTGTCCGCATCGCTCACATCCTCCCCAACGACGGCAGTAAAGTATTGTGGACCTGGAAGGGTTTTTGAGTCCTCCTTTACATAGGTCTCATCGTCCATCAAAACGCATGCACCCGGACGCTGCAAAAGACGCGAATACAATTTCCGGGCCCTTGTTGCTGCTCGCTTCTTCTGTTCTGCACTTTGTTTCGAGATTTTCTGCTTCTTGTAGGTCTTCAGGTGGTTTCGCTTCTTGATACACTGGATCATTCCGACACTCGTTCCTGCTTTTTTGGCCAAATCACGTATTGACATTGATTTGTTCTTCATGATTAGAGATACCACTTTCTGCTCCAGTTTCGGGTTGGAAGAACCGGGTTTTCTGCCTCTTCCTGGTAGCTCTTCCAAAGAATAGTGTTCCCCAAACTTATTGATGATGGTTTTAACACTCGCATGATGAATTCCAAACCGCTTCGCCAATTTTCGCATAGTAATACCCTTCTCACTTAGCCATGTGTCCAGAACCTTAATTTTCACTTCCTTTTCAATACGCGACATTTTGAAAACGCAGAATTTGAACCGCACAAACAAGTAAACAAAAGAAAGCTGACAGTCAAACGCACAGCATGCAGTGTTCAGAGCATAAAAAACCATCACAAATACATGCGTACAACGCAAATGTATGTGGATAGCTTATATTCGATACACTCCTTATCATTGTAATGCGGAATTGTAAATTAACGATTTTATGATTTTCTTTTTGCAGTATTTTTAACCGGTCCAAAAATTCTTTTATCATCAAATCTGTCCGTACTTGCATGACAACCCGCACTATTAGTGTAATTATTTTGTATGTATAGTTAAATCACAGCCATTCAAGCTTGAATCTCAGGATGTGTAGAATTCCATAACCGTCAATTTAAAAGAAATTGCCAACTAACAACTAGCAAATTTGTCAGTTTTGTTGCCGCTATGTGGTATCTCATTGCCTGTCAATACATTTTGTCAATATCGGGTGGCGTGTGGCGAACGTCGGCATGATATTTTGACATACTAGTTGGGTTGAAAAGTAATCTCCTTAGGTATGAAAAAAAAACAATTTTAAATGTATTTTTTATTTTGTTCAATTTAGTCCCGCCTTTTAGCTCGATACACTTATTCCAGCGATTTTCCAACTTCTTGATCCCGGTCGAAAAGTTATTTTCCGGAAGGTCTCCAAAACATGCCTCCTGGCGTCAGTGATTTCCTCGCGTGAGCTGAATTTTATAATAGTCCGAGGGAACCAAATAGGGTGAATACCCGGAAGCAATTGTAGCCGTAAGTCCTTGATTTTAGCCGTGGTTGTGATGCTCTTGTGCGCCAGCTCATGTACTACAATGGCTTGTGTACCATGTAGGCAACAAGGCAGAGTGTGTACAAACAATCGCTAGAACCATCACAAGCCATTGTAGTACATGGGCACGATCAGGCGCGCATTCTTTTGCCAGTCAAGGGAATATCGTGCCCTTGCCTACCCAGCTTGGGATGTATGGTGCTTGGTGCTATGTGTGCTTGGTTCGAGTACTATTTCAAATGCCCTTCGCTCAATTTCAAATACTTCTATTCAATTTTTCACAGCCTGCCGTACACTGACGGAGCTATCAGCACTTTCTCTTCATATCTTTCGTTCTAACAAAATTACTGTCCACTCTTGTGGCATCATGGTGAAGAGAGAATATTTCCTTCTACATCGTCTGTCTGAGGTAAAACTAATATGTATGTGGAATTTAAAGGCTGGCACTGATCGAAGCTAGGAACTGTTAATCTTTTAACTTATCCCTTTCCGCTTAACTATGCGCCTTTTTACCTACAACAAAGCCAACGGTTGACAGTTCAAAACCAATGGTCTCCGATCCCTGAAAAAAAAAACTTCTGATCTCTGATGTTCAATGGTTGACAGGACACCGGTGTGGGGAACACGAAGTTGATCTATTTTAGCTGGTTCTATTCAAGTATTGTTGATGCAAATCAAGTATAAAGTTGTTCCAAATATAGACCACCGCTGAAGATGCCCTTATGAATAATCATCATACAAAAATGATAACCGGAATGCTCGAACTATTCCACAAATATTAGATGGTATGTTGAACTAGTTTAGATGGTATATTGAACTAGTTGTTAAACAAAAAAAGCACAAGAGAATTTATTAGGGGATCCCTGGGATTTTAATTACTCTGAAAAGACTTGTATATGAGTAAATGGTACACTAACTTGATGCATATTCAACGACAGTGTAAAAACAAAATAGTGACAATCACAATCAATCCTTGTTTTGCCGTTTAAGAATTTTTGAAGATTAAAATTAAATTTCTTTGATTATTCGAGCGGATAATAAAACTATGGAGCTTTCCGATGCTGTTATAAACGGGTTAAAAATGCTGACTGAGACAAGCAACACTCACAAAATAATAAATAAAGCGTTCAATATGATAACCAATCCCGAAAAAGGTAAACTCTGAATAGCTAAAATAAACTTAAACATTATATTTAAGTAACTCATGTTACGATTTCGTCAACAGAAACCATTGCTAGCAGCGAACAATATGCTTTAACTACTGTGATTGTATTGGCCTGCAAGCACGATTACGATGGCCAACAGCTTGAACGGTTGCTCGAAAAATACATTCCCAGTTCAGATATAGTCGCTAGGATCGTATCAAAATACTTAATGTTTCGAGAAACATGCACTGCTAAAAATGCTGGGTACGGTATATCTATGCCTCATGTAACTGATGCCAATTGGACACTTCGTTCGGATTTATCTTCATCCAGTTATTCGATTTCGGCAGGAAATCTTAGTTTCAGCATTGAACTGGAGTCATTTGATTACGAAACAAACGAAAAAAAGCCAGTGGTACGATTTACATGCACTCCCGAAGAGCTACAACTATTCGTAAATAAACTAAAAGATATAGAGCTGAATTGTGATAAACTAACGAAACAATAGATTCGACGAAAAATGGCAATTTTCTATAATTGTAAAAGAAACGTCACAATGCTTCCGCCAGTTGACATGACCCTTTCAGGCTATTGAGCGTGGTAAAATGTAAGTCATCTCCTCGGGAAACCATGTTCGTTTGAAAACAAAAGTATTGGGCACTAGCACATGTGCCACTGGGAATTTTGCCAATAAAGCAAAGGATTTCTCATTATTTTGTTTATATTAGAGAAAACACTTCGATACAAGCTTTGCAAGATTGCATCTCTAATTCGCGGGTTCCCAAAAAAGTTAAACCAACAATACCTTACATGTAACTCACTTCAGCTCGAAGATTACTTATCTGCTTTCTGTGCCAGCTTCTCTTTCTTTGCTGCTTCTGCTTCGGCTTCCGCCTTTTCATACTTGGCAATGAGAGCATCGACCTCAGTGCTGGACAAAATCTTGATAACCGTTTTATTGTTCTCCCGAGTCAGGACTGCCATTTCGACTAGAATGTAAAGTTTATGTTGCAAATGCCTAGTCTAAAATCATGTGATCGAGCTTAAAAAAACTCACTCTTTTCCGATGTAAGCTTTGTCATGTCTAATGTTTTGGATAACACTTTTACAGCTAGATCTTGTGCCTGTGCCAAAGTAATTTCATTATCTCCTAGTTCTTGCTTCAAGGCTGATACGGCAGCCTTAAATTTATCAAGAGAATATAATAATTAGAAATGTATAAAACAATATATGTCTTCAAGGTTACTCACCGCAGAATTGTTTCCAATGCAAGTAGCTTTCCATCCACCATAGTTTCCACTCGGATCAGACTGGTACAGTTGATAGCCGTAATGTTTATCCCATCCCATATAAAGAATAGAAACACCGAATGGTCGCTTTCCTCCGTATTGCGTGTACGCTTGTTTAACATCGCAGAGGTGCGAAACCAGCTGCTCACAGGGCATAGCTTCACCGTAGTTAAGCTGATATCGCTGAGCAATCACTCGCAGTAAATTGGTCAACACGTTGGCATCGGAAGTTATTCCTGCAACGGAACAGACCATATCCCTGAAATCAAATAAATTCATTTGTCATGACATGAGAGCGTTCTACATTTCATGTTAACTCACTCATTGAGTTTGTAAATTTTCTCCGAGAAGATTACACTATCCAGCAGTTTGTTGGTGTTCCTTCTTTCGGCTGCTAGCAAAATACCGTCCTTTGCTAGGATGCCCAATGATGTGCCGGCATGTGAGATTGCTTCCATAGCATATTCCACCTGATACAACCGGCCTTCAGGCGAGAAAATCGTAGTTCTGGAATCATATCGACGTGCCTAAAGCGGATCAGAGAAGTGATGTAGCAAAAATAGAATTCATAACCTCAACAAGCCGAAAAGATTCACTCCGGTATATTGAACATTCAAAGTCGAATTTCACTCACCATTGTTACAAGTCAAACAAATAATCACAGCGCTACGCAATAACTAATTTTTCAATAGGTTTACCAGATAAGCAGGACGCAAAACGAATTAACAGCAACCGACTTTAAAAGCAAAAATCATTCAACATCCGTGATTGTTTGGAAATAAATTTTGAAGTATTCAGCTTTTTGTGATCGGTTTTTATGTCAAAAAGGTACCGTAAAATAAGCAGACCATTTCGTGAGCGGTTATTATGCCAACATATACACAGAAAAAAGTCTTGTACTCTGAGAAAAATTTCATCGTTGTACCGACAATTAAATCATGGTCAGGATGACTATCGCATATAATGGTTTCAATAACCATGAAAATAGTAGAATTGACCACGTTCATGGCATTTTTGACTATGATCATGGTAACAAGGACTATTCCGACATTATGGAAAATGTTGCATCAACTATTTTTAATGGTAGTTTTGACCATGATCATAGTCGGTTCAAAATCACTATACTGCAATAGTCATCCTAACCCCCAATAATGGTAAAATTGACTATCAAATTCCTCTCTGTGTACTACTCTGAGAAAAATTATATCGTTATACCCTGCGTTTACCGACAATTAAATCATGGTCAAGATGACTATTGCATACAATGTTTACAATAACCAAAAAATGGACGAATTTACCACGTTCATGGCATTCTTGACTATGATCATGGTAACAAGGACTATTCCGACATTATGGTAAATGTTGAATCAACTATTTTTAATGGTCGACCATGATCATAGTCGGTTCAAAATCACTATACTGCAATAGTCATCCTAACCCCTAATAATGGCAAAATTGACTATCAAATATGTCTCTGTGTACCATTTTACCCACCTATGCCTACACGCAAAAAAACGCAGTAGAAACTACCATTTGGAGGGTTAAATTAAGCGCAAACACCAACAATTTTCAGCTGACTATAAATGCGTTTGATTTTACCATGCCTGCGATTAGATCGACCATGGTGCGGTTGATATAAATATGAGGTCTGTCAAATATACCAGAAATGTTGAAGGTTTTACCATAAACGTAATAAATTTGACTGAAATTTCATGGTAGTTATTTTTGCGTGTATATCGGTGAGTAAATTTATTAACCGTTAGAAACACTCAATTAAAGGCTGGCCCAAATTTGATACGTTGCGGATGCGTTTGCGTGAATTTAACAGTTTTCCCCAAGGTTTTCCCAGGTTTTCTGTCAAATTTACGTCAACGGAACGCAAACGTATCTATTGGCCTAAACACTGTGATAGCGGCAACGGAAAACGGCAAAGCCCGATCCGAGTAAGCCTGCTTGTCGGAAAGAAACCAGGCTAAATCGAAGCTGATTCTAATATCAATACCAACAATCAATATGCAACTAGCGATTTGAAATTGGTTCACTGTTGTAGAAACCCTAGGTCCGAAGTGCACCTTGAAGCCAGCACCTAACTACACATATTTGCGCCTTTGTTTTAATTTGCTGTGTTATTTTGACAGAATATTTGGGAGTGTGTGTGTGAGAGTATGTGTGCAAATAAATATGGCTAGATTTCCGCCAAATGATGTAATTGGAGCCCTAAACTACTCGCATATGTCTTGGATTTTTATTTGATTTTCCTATAAAAATTGTAAAATGAGCAATAAATAACTGAATAACCCCAATAAAAAAAAACCTCAAATGTCCTACGTAGTAGATACAGCTACCCATCTTTAAATTCAGAAATAGTTTGAAATCGTGAAAACTTTCCCATGAAATAATCAAAAGTATTTCAAATGGTACTAAATGGGTTCCAGAGAGCAGAAAATAAATGCAGGCATAAAATTGGGAAAAGCCATAAAAAGTTGTGATATTTTTTAGGAAAAATTGAAAAATTTCATATGGAATTGGTAAGCAATGAATTATTGAATAATGTGCAATAGACAATGATATTTTTGCAAATGGACTAATGAACGTATACTTTCCAAATAAGAGTTGTTGAGCTTCTACAATTGATATTTTTATCAAATGATATGTTAATGTGCGCTATAACGTTTTCTATATTTTGTCTCAAGATCACTTTTTCTCAAAATGAGAAACAAAAGAGTTATAATGGGAATCTGTTCAACCAACATCGTCATACCGGTCCCTGATATCGCACATTTCCATGGCGTCTAGTTTACCCTCACGAGGTCTACCAGCGGTCTTGCAACACCCATCAAACGATAGGATGCTACCACCAACACACCACTCAAGACCAACAAGTGTGGCTTAGGAGAGACGCCCAACAGGAGAACAATATGCATACAACCACCGGCCGCTTTATTCGCAGCGAAACCAGCGAATTCCATCATCTATCTCGGTTAGTCGAACCAGTATCAACACAGGAGAAAAAGTTTGCTCTGTAAGTCGGTATGCTCAACCTGCGACGGCGGCAAGTAATAGTTCTGGGGTAAATGATACGCAAGACACTTACCACAACTATCTACCAAGTTGCCTATTCCCGGAGACTAATAAAATGCCATTACCGTTACCATTGCAACCAAATTTATCTAACCACTTGCCAGTATCTAGTATGAGTGGGATCTCGGGTCAATCACAGCATGAAAATATTCAAATGAATCAAAATCCAGTTTTTCAATCATGTTTGTATTCTTTGGATCCTCGAATGGCGTCAATGCATGGCGGGGGGGGGGGGGGGGGGGGTCAAATTCCTTCGGGATATCGTTGCCGAATGTCTCGGGCTGTCCTCCAGCTCCGACAGATTCACAAATCGGACCAAACGCGCAACAACTAGCTGCTCGTCACTGGGGGTGCGACACATCTAAATCCAGATTCAAGATTATCGTAAAATCTCACGCTAGCGAATCAATCTTGAAGAATCTTGTTTCAGCTTGTGAATCTTAATCCATCTACTTGCATCGTGCTGCATCTTTTTGCAGTAAATCTTTTAAATCTTCATCAAAATCTCTAAAATCTTCTTTCTATCTACAAGCGTGTGCACATCGCACAAAAGCATAACAAAAAATATCCTGCATCTGAGTCGCACCCCCTGGCTCGTCATGTGGTTCCAAGAGAGCTCTCAACATTTGGTGGAAGTGTATAGACACTCAAGTAATAGACCTGCCAACGTGCCGCCATGTTGTATCCAAAACGAACATTTTCCATACGATTTGACAGTTGTTTTGGATACATCAACTGTGCCAGATTCACGTTGGCCGGTCTATTACTTGAGTGTCTATAACTCGTGGATAAACTACCAGCCAACGTTAAATTAGGATGGGCGTGGCACAAGCAGTCAGTAACAGTAGCGAATCTTCATACGATTGCAAACTACATGAATGTGATAATCAACGCGGCGAGCAGTGTATCCAGTGGAGTATCTGAGAGCAACAAATTCGATCGGCAAACAGGAAAGTCGTTTGTAAATTCCGTTTGCTCGGAGACAACCAACCAGAATGATCAATATCGTTTCGATAAAGGCACCAGCAAAGAAAGACGTCCGGTTGAACAACAACCATTGGTAGTCGGGTACAGGGTCATAAACCGAAGGAAGTTCTTCTTTTGGGAGAAAAAATCTCGCAGAATTGACTGGAAAGCTGTACAAGAAGCACATCTGTGTAAACGATGTTTATACCCACATGGAAAGTGGCCATGCAAGGCTCCTTTGTGTGAGACTGGTTGCCAAGGAAATCATCACAGATTCCTCCAAACTGGTAACCCCCAAAGTGGAAGTAACTCCGAAAATTCTGTACCATCTTCCACTACAGGCGTAGTAATGGTTCATCAACATTTGCATCAACAAATCTTCTATCGCATCATGCAAGTTTGCCTTCACGCTAACGGCCGATTGGCCATCAATGTCGATATTAAAAAAGATGTCCCACCAGGTTCAGATCAGGCCAGAAGACCGTCAGGTGAAACAATTCGTCCGAGCCAGTGGAAGTGTTTGTAATGGACGTCGCCATATTTGGAGCAACCTGTTCGCGAAGCTCCGCACTGTTTGCAAAACATTTCAACGCATCTGAACTATCAACACAGTTTCCGAGGATCGCAACTGCGGTGTGCGAGAACCACAACTTCTACAAGTATCTTGATAGCGTAGATACCGTCGAGGAAGCAGTAGGTGTCGCAATGGAAGCAAAAAAATTACATCAATGCGCTGGTTTCGAACTTAGACATTGGTTATCTATCAGTACGGACGTGCGACGTGCTGCAGCAAATCGTCGAAGAATCGACGAAAAACTTCGTTATGGGAAAAGAAGGTGCTGCTTGGCGAGTTTTGTGGATGATCTGGTTGCCGAAAGAGGACGTCTTTACGTTAGCAATACAGTTTCGCGAAGACCTGAAGCAATTGCTTCACGGTATTATTTATCCTACGAAGAGACAGTTGCTGAGCCTCGTTATGAGCATATTTGATCCCCTCGGATTGGTGGCGCATTTCGTTGTACACGGTAAAATCCTTATACAAGATGTTTGGAGATCTGGTATCGGATGGGATGACAAAATACCTCATGAGCAATTTGAACCAAGGATAGCGTATATATATATATATATATATATATATATATATATATATATATATATATATATATATATATATATATATATATATATATATATATATATATATATATATATATATATATATATAAAATATATATAGATATTATATATATACATATATATATATATATATATATATATATATATATATATATATATATATATATATATATATATATATATATATATATATATATATATATATATATATATATATATATATATATATATATATATATATATATTTATATATGTGTGTGTACGTGCGCGCGCGTGTGTGTGTGTGTGTGTGTGTGTTTGTGTGTGTATTTCAAATAATGTCACAAAGGTTTTTCAGCCGTTTGTGAACCGATTTCAGTTCTATAAGGGGTTTATGAAGGCTACAAAATTCCCATTGAACGTTATTAATTTTCTTTCATTCGGACATTTCGTTACGGAGATATGAACGCAACAGTTTTTTTACGGCGTACTACAATAGTAATCAAACTGTCCTGTCTGTGATTACATACTGAGCTATTTGTGTACCGATTTAAGTTCTGCTGTTGTTAAATCAAAGTTATATTAAAACCTGTACACATTTCATCATGATTGGATAATTCCTCATGAAGGTAAGACCAAAACAATACCTGGCCACATAAATTGTGAGATGAAAACTCGTTGCAGTTCAAAACCGGACAAGACCACTCGCACCAATCGATGCCGCTTGCATTCTATTGTGTCGCATCTGGTGCGTTGTACGGCACATCATTTCATTTCCAAGGAACATGTACTTATTAAGCATCTTGAATCCATATCTATAATCAACATTGACGTTTAGGATTGTCTAAAAGTTCATTCGATTGACTGAATATATGAAATTTCTCATATTTATGTTATTTCCCCTATTCTAGCACTAACATAAACAGACCGTTGAACAAATTAATGCTAATATTTTCATTACATCGATGAAAAATACGTACAGAGTTGTAATAGTTCATAAACTGAATATACGAAGTATCAAATATTTTTAGAACTTGCACAATTTTTTTTTATGAAACTAAGTACCCAGTACCATATTGGGCACATTTGAGTTCGTAATTCTGGTGAAGTGTAAGAAGGGTTCAATCTCACCATCGGTAGATTAATTCGGGTTTTTTTTAATCGTTTTCAATAGTAACAGCCTTTAAAAAACATAGGTCCCATCGAAAATCTGAATATAGGAGAAAATTTACTCTTTGAAGAAATTTGCAGTTGAATTTATAATGGGTATTTTGAAACCCATAATGGGTAATAAAATGCTTAGACGTTTTGTTCTGTTTTTATGAGGCTCGATGTGAGTGTCAAACGTCTTGGTTTCTGTTCGAACAGATTTAACCAAAATAAAACGGAGGAGCTGAACAGGAAACTGGATATTACATCGTTTCACAAATGTCAATAATGCGATTTGAATGTTCTTAATACCAAAGGATTGTAGACTTCAAGTTAAAGTTCAACATAAGTTGAAAACCGGGCGCAAGAGTCACTTCCTGGTTTTTTGTAAACATTTTGACTCCATTCAAAATAACCTTTTCGAAGCTGAAAAGTCATAAATATACAGAAACATTATCCGATATATAACACAGAACTATGTGTTATACCTTAGATAACTAGCGAGAATGTATAATAATATTGGTAGCAAAAAGTCAAAAGTTCAGCAGGTGTGGACGCTTTGTCGTTTGAGGAACAAATAACTGCCGCACTGAATGGATTCGACTCGAATCTGAAAAAGTCTGTAAGTCGCAGACGAAATAGGCCTATTTGTCAGTGGATAAGCTTTATCTAGTGAAATTTAAAGGAATTTGCACACGTTTACTAATGATAGTATTAAAATACTAATGATAGTTTCAGTTTTTTATTGTTTATATTTTTAAAAGTGATCAAGTGAAATGTTAATTTACATTTTCCCAGTTTTCCAATTACATCCTCGTGTTTTGGTAAGAGTTGTTGAATGTTAACGTAACGTTATTTACATTTCTGACGTTGATACTGACGCGTGCAAACCATAACGATTTACAACGCTTTCGATGATCCTTGTAGATTTACTATTTTGTAACGATTTGAATATCCAAATAGCGAAAAAGGCGAATTATTACGTCACATGATGATACCTTAATGATCCAACCACGGCGTGTGCTCCCGTAATTAAATTAGTCTTATTTTGTATATCAGGTAGATGGAGTGCATCCACCTGCGCACCCAGTTGCATTCAAAAAACGCATCTAGCTGGCTGAACATTCAAGCTCCGGTTGGCCTATGAGCTACGCACCTCAACAGAAATGCTTATTCACAATTGTCATTTGACGATTATATTAGTTCACACAGAACTGCTCTATAGTTGTCGCACCAAGCCGAATTGCATGCTTCCAAAGCTAGTATCATTGACGAAGGTTTTTCTCTTGCTCTGGTTGACTACAACATCATCAGTGCCATCCCATCCCTGCCTCTATTAGTCCTACTCGTAGTAGGCTGAGCACATGCAGAATTATTTTTCCAGCGTTTATTTCAGTTAAACACTAACCGCCGAGGTGTTCAAACGCTTTTCCAGTTTAGCTCCGACCACAATCATGTGGCTCGACGGTGAAGCGCTCATCGTGTTTGGCTCTAGTGAATCTAAACAATAATTATTGCTGTTTATGTGACTATCGAATATGAACATTTTTAGTCTAGTATTATATCAGTGAATTGGCGAAAAACATGTCACCCTTCATGGTGTGGCATTCTTGAAACTATATCAATTTACGCAGAAATATATAAAAAACATCTCATCTAATATAAAGCACTTTAACCTCGTCTAAAGTATGGTGTATTTATAATCATCAAAAACTGAAAAACGTTGGATTTGGACAGTAATTGTAATAAAGAGTTTATGAGTGGGTGGAGAGTTGATCAATTTAATTTCAGTTACAATAACGTATCCGTAATTTTGTCTTCTTCTTGTAGACTTCTTCTTCAGTGTTTAGTAATCAGGATCCGCATGTCGTCAAAGGATAAGCAATTACCTACAGTAAAGTTAGAAGAAAATTCATGACCCACTTAAAAGCTCTTTATTAGTGGATTTGTTTTGATCACCTTTAAGATAGTGAATGTTCTTCTGAAATAAGATTAGATTTGGCACATTCATCTGGAGTATGAGTATGAATGGGTACTCCTATAATAGCTTGGCTGTTATGCTGAAAAGTGATTTTTGCTGCTCAGTAATTAAGGATTAAGGATTTGCTAGTGCCATTCACGCACACTCATCAAAAAAATTCAGCTATCATTCATCCAATTGAGCTGATTTTCGTCAACCATTTACTTCTGACAACTATCGATTTGCTAGTAGTCAGGACTTTATAGCTGAAAATTTTTGATTAGTGGACGTGAGTGGAGCTAATTTAGCTTAATTAGTTGAAAGATAAATATTTGCTACTTGCGTATCGTATCGATTTAAAATTCGGCAAAAATGCAGTATAAATTCAAAACCAGTTGTACTTAACGCATCCGCACTCCACAGTTTTTTTTTTTATATTGGTTGCCTGCCATTTTTCCTACAGAAAATGTGATCGCCGTAATGGTGCAGTGATTTTGATTAATGCTCGCCGATAGATAACGATATAGTGTACCTAACATAGAAGTGACAAAATGGGAATTTTACAACGAGTTTAACCGTTTCTATACGTACATGCAGTGCCGGAAAAGCAGAGTTCCGAAATACCAGATTGAAGATATGTGCAACGAAAAATGCTGCGTCGATATCGTTCGTTACAGCAACATCTACTGCGGCGAACTGGCTTGGCATGGGATGGTAGTGTGAAAATGTTTTATTTTGCTGCTTTTCTGGCGGCAATCTTCGTGGCGGAACGTAATGTGGGAGTGAGCTGTTTTCACCTGGATGTGCAAAAAGTAAATCACATTATATTAGATAACGCAAAGGTAAGAAAATTAGCTTGAACACAATGTAGTGGAAAGCATGGCATTAAGGTTTTATCTGCTTTATTTATATTCAACTCGTTTCCTTTATTCAAATATTTTACATCCAGAAATGGAATTCAGACCTTTTTTTTTTTTTTAAATTTGAATATAACTGTTCTGATAAGAAAATTTTGGCGAACTTACACGATAAACTTAGTAGGCTATATTTTCTATGATCATCAAATATAAACCAGAGACGATGATTATATAAATATACCTATAGAGTAAAACACCAAACGAATTGCCAAACTATTGAACTACAAAACAAGCTAAGCAAATAATCATTACGTTTTCATGAATAGTGCAAGGGGAAGTAGTTGGAATAAATATATTATATGTTTGACTCAAAAAAGAAAAAGTCATTCCAAATAAACTAAAAAACCAGGCTGCTGAAAGAAATTACAAAATTTTCATTAGTGGCCTGGGTACCAGTTTGAAAGACTTTTTCTCTGTGTGTCTCTTAGTATAAAGAACGTCTCTCGTATAAACAACAACAATGTCTGTCAACGTGCTGTGCGTTTCTCCGTTTGCACAGTGAAAAATAACATGATCCTTTACAAAACTTTTGGATATATATGAAAAAGTTCAACTGGTTCCGGAGATAGCGTATGCATTAAAAAATTGGACTAATTTCGGATGGCGATGAAAACAAAACTACAAAAGTGATTCAATGGAACACATTTTTCTTAAATCGTTATTAAAATTTCTACAAACATGTTTCGACGCTCTGCTGGGCGGCCTTACGGCAATTGGCCATGTTCGATGAAAAGATAAATTTCGGCATATTCTTTAACTGCCTCGTGGCCTTGGCGATCAGTTGCTCCTCCGTTTTGGGAACGACATTATAGGAGTGGATCCTCCTTTCAAGTTTCGTAGCTGAGGTTTGGCGGTCTTCGATACAACGTTATTCTTTAGGTGGTCAATCTTCTCTAGTAATCTCGCATGATGGATCGAGGCTAATTACGGAAAAAGACCACATCCTCCTTTGCGTGATACTTCTTGATGAAGGCGGCAACTTATGGCAGGCACTTCGAACTGTATATCTCCCCATTCACAGCAAGGCCCGAAGAAAAGAACAGATATTTGCTTCTCGCTGATCGTCAGCCACAGAAGAACATTCTTCGGGAACTTGGTGTGACGGATATATTTACCGTCAACGCTTACCTATGATGGGGGACGTAAAGTACCCGATCTCCTGACAGTCATTGCCGTTCAGCGTCAAGTAGGTCACGTTGTCCATTATGACCACGACGTCACGCTTCGTTAAAAGATATTTTTCACCAGTACCTTCAGCCGCTCCTTCTGGGTACACGGCCGTCTTCGACTGACGCTTGCGCATAACAATTGCCGAGTTACTTCTTCGCCGTTTGCCCGATTCCATCAACCAGCGTGGAAGGATGATAGCGTGTTAGCGTTCTTGGAGATGACTGGGATCTTCAAACGCTTCATCTCCTCCAGCTTCGAGTAATGTGCCGAGGCCAGATCCGGTCAGAACACGACATCGTCCTTTGGATGTTTTTTTCGTAGAGCACTTCGTGCTTACACCTCCCGTAGACCACAAGTTCCAAAGTAAAGAAGAGAGGCTTTGACATCCCCTTCTAACTAATTGCCAATCACAAGAGGATCTCCTTTCGGGAACTTCGTGTGGGAGATGTACTTGACGTCGCTGCTCACCTCCTTCCTAGGGGACGTGAAATAGCTGGTCCCTTGCCAGTCATTACCATCGAGCGTCAGGCACGTCTCGTCGTCCATAATCACAAACACGTTGCGCTTCGCAGTGTAGAAATCCTTGACGAGCAACTTCAGCCGCTACTTTTGGGTGGCCACTTGCGTTTCGGTAACGGGTGGCCTTGACTTCCGCATCCTCATGATGATGTCCTTGTTGCCCAAGTAAAGGTAATGTGCATTAGGATAGGACAAGTAATGTTAAAGAAATGCTTTTATTGGCGGAATTACTAAGCTTGTATGCAGCTGAAAAGGAGGGCAAACTTCATAACGTTAGTAACGCCTACCCATGAAATCTAAATGGGGCTGTCACTTTTCCTTGCGGAATAATATTCCGTTCGATTATTCCGCAAGGAAAACTGACATTTCACCCATACTGGAGTAGTTGTCAAAATTACTTCGGTAGAAATGTCAGCTGCATACTAGGCTTAATACTAAAATCATCTTCTCGATCAGTAATCCAGAAATCTTTTGTTATATAAAAGCTGATAGGGTGTTGTCACAAAACATTTGCGTTTTATACGTCACTCATTTATTTTTCTAGTATACACGACTTTATTGTCGACTTGAATATAACCAAAACAGCGCAGTTAATTGATATTTTTATATAATCTTTTATGCCGCATAAGAAGTTCTAAACATGCACGGCGTAACATGCTTTTGACATGATGATGTCTTATCTTGGTAATTTATAGCATCAATAGCAAAATTGCCCGAAATTTTTTTTTGTGTTTTCAAAATAATCAATCTTTTAATCGAAAGTGTAGACCTTATGAATAATCCGCCATGACGATTTTTTTATGATTCCTAGAGGGATGTTACAAAATTGCAAAATATAAGAGAATTTTCTGTTGCATTTATGTATCCTTAGAATGGCACATAAATTATGCAATAGTTAAACCAAAATTTGCAACATAAAAGTTGCCTCGGATATACAATTTTGCTTAGCGTTCTGAGCATTAATGATCTTCAGAATTCTGATCATTAAGAAATAACCGGTTTAGCCAATTGACAATCATTTATTACTATGATTTGTGTATAAAGAGAATTTCTAAACAAACATTACTTCTTAACTAAATTTGGGTTAATTAACTTCTGTTTGTTTGACGTTTCTCAAACTAACATTTGATGTTCATGCGGTTTTTGCATTTGTTTTTACTTAACTTATTTGTTATGCATCATAATAAACTAAGTAGTTAAGACATCGGCATGTTAAAAGCATGTTATTCAAAGCATCTTGAGAACGTATTATTGGCCCTAAATCCGTATTCAAAAACTTCTTGTGTGACCTAAAAGATGTTTCAAAAAGATCGATTTATTGCGCTGTTTTGGTCATATACGAGATAAAAAATAAGTTATGTATATGATGTATGATGTATGATATGTACTACCACCCATTGTAGCACCAAAACTAAGTCCGACAGCAATGGGCTATCCTCTCTGTTAGACTTGATCAAGCTTTAATAATCACTGATTATCCTAATCATGCCGTTGTATTGTATGAAGGGCCAAAAACGGGTTGGGTGGATCGGTGGCAACGTCACTTATACGTTTCCACAGGGATACAAAGGATCTCCTTCCAACAACAAGATTGAACAATCGGTCATAAGAGCGAGCTATCTAACATGAGGATGCCCCAACGGGCGGGTTCCTCGCTTAAGGACGTTTTCGTTCGTTTTCAGCGATAGCAGCAATTCACCAAAATCTTGATTTGAGGTATCCTGAAAAAGTTTGAAAAAGTATACATTTTGATTTATTGTTGCCATGTTAACTATTTGCTGTTTGATACTGTTTTTATAACAGCAATCCGCTTTTGTTTTTGCTGGCCTATTAGTTATTGCTCCTGGGTTAGGAAAACAGGGAAGATTTGATTGAAAGGGAGTTAAAGAAAAATGGACATAAAAAACAATAAGTAATGTATAAATCATCTATGAAGTAGAATCAATAAAATAATTTTATCGAATATAATAATATTGTGAGTATGATAAACTATTGACAAACATTGAACTGTAAAATCAGACACTAGCCAAATGGCACACATCGCTGCATGAATCAGATCAGCTCAGATTTGGTCAAATGTCCATTTGCAAACCGGAAATGAAAAATATGTTCAGTAATAAGTGCAAAAGCCTACCACAGATTCCGTTGCAGCTTCTTGTATTCAAGGCACTAGATACTTATAAATCATAAGGGGAGAAGACAGGATCAAAATGATAGTTGGACACATAAGTAATAATAATGATTGAAAAGTATGTATACCTATTAGGTAAAAATTACAAAATTAATTTTATGTTAATATATAAATCACGAAAACACAAGTAATGATGAAAATGGTAATGATGATGATAAAGATGAATGGTAATGGTAATGAATAAACAATGTCATTTAAGATAATATATACATTGGAGGGATATTACAATATGATCTGAGAATTACATGTGTGACGACTGCAGTTTTGTTGCAATTGTAGACAAACTTGCACATCTATTATGAACCAGAAAACTTAGACAATGTATGACAGCCATGAGAAAAAAAAATGAATTTTAAATTTTCAATTATTTTACAAAGACATCATGCAAAAGACAGTACATCCATAACCTGAAACCAATTTATATGCAATAATATACTATCATATCATAACAACAACAAAATATTCAAAAATGTATTTTGCCTCTACACGGTGTTCAATAAGTTCGAATAAAGTTTTTTTTTGGGGGGGCGTTCTTTTGGTTGGTTGGTGTGTTGTTTTCTGTGGCGGGGGGGGGGGGGGGGGGGGGGGGGGGTGGGGATCGGGGGGGGGGGGGGGCGGTGTGGGGGGGGGGGGGGGGGGGGGGGGGGTCGGGGGGGGGGTGGCGCGGGGGGGAAGGGGGAGATAAAAAAAAAAAAAAAAAAAAAAAAAAAAAAAACATGATACGCTATTTCCCGTAATGTCCTTTCATGTTATTAGGGTGGATTTAAGGCAAGGATGATCCCAAAGTGCGCTGCAACTACGAACTCAATGTGAATAGTAAAATTCTCAATGTGAACTCCATGCACACGATCGTCTGTGCAGGTGGAAAAACTACTAGATGTGATATTTCCACAATGAAACTGACTCTTAGCTCTGGGTCTTGACCAAGAAACCCTACTGAGCCCTTGCGGCACGTCAAGCCGGCAAGGGATACAAAACATAAGTTATGTATACTAGAAAAGTACAAGAGGGCAATGTCTTAACGATTAATTTTTGAACATTATATAACAAATTGTGTTACTTGGGTGGCCGAACTCCCGGCCCAAGGCGTGGAAGGATTTCGCCACCTTTCCTCCTGTCTTCTGTTGCAGCGTCTGCTGCACTATCCGGTCACGCATAACCGTCGGACGTCCAGAACACGCTTGCGCTCGATGCTCTTACCGTTCTCCAGGAGCGCCAGTATCTTGTATAAGACCACTCGTCTGTATCCGGCCGACACAAAGTGTGGCATGATGGTGGACTTCTCTACTCAGGGCTGGACTTTTTCACTCCGGGCATTAATAACAAACTTTTGAATGTAGTTGCTTAACTGCTTTCGCCATGGCTGTCATAAATGAATTGAAAGAGCTATTAATTTTTCTCTGAATATACCCTGAGTTTACTTTTTTCAGATTCGAGTTTAAACATTCCCGTTTTAGCTGTTTCCATGAAAGTTGAAATTTTAACATAGGTCAATTATTTCAATTTACATCAAGATATTAGTCATATGATTTTGTTAGCCACAGTCAAAAATAAAAAAAATCTGTGATTATAAAAAGAGAACTGGGGTAAATTACCGTGTGTTGTTTAAAAAAACAAAAAGTATAATAATTTTTCACGAAACTCTTTAGGAATCTAATATCTATCTAAATATACCATGTTCAGCCAAGTTGGTGCAATGTAACAAAAAAATAGTTTTAATCAATTTTAGGTAGCTAATTGGTATTGTTGGCAAACTTGTAGAATGAATTGCAATATTCTAGAAAATTATTCATATTTACTAAATACCGAAATATTCAAGTCACTTCCAGGTAGATTATTCAAAACAATATTTTCGGCAATAGTTGCTCCATAAGACATGGAATAATGTTCTAGTATATGGAATAGCATTTAGCATCATTTTTACCCTTCAAAAAGTTGATGATCAAGTCTTTTGGGTTTTAAACTTTATAAAATTATCGGTTAGCCTCGACATGATCAGATTTTCCAATTACTTTCAAATTGGTAGCAATCCAAGCACTCGTTATCATCATCGGATTTAATCTATTAATTAGTAAAAAAAATCATGATCTGTACAATCACTCAGAAGGGTTAGAGTAAAGCATTAGATCAGTTACTAAAACAAACTATAACATCATAATCGTTATAATATATGCCATCGGGGAGTTTAATAACTTTTGAAACAAACTTTTGGTTTTCTCCCCGAGTTTTAATGAAAAAAAAGGAGAGAAAAGGATAAAATAAAATTAAAGACATAAAATCTCGACTTTTTCCCTGTTTTCTATGTTTTATTGCCTCAGTACTTGAACTAAAAATAATGGCGTCAATTAGTGTTCGAAGATCAGTGCCGATTAGTTTCGATAAGTGTTCCGAAAATTCTCCTCAAATATACAGGGTCCAGCAAATGGAGTGGTACATTGCAAGCAACTTTTCAATTCAACAAAACAGAAACATTGTTCCAATTCCCACCAATTCATTTGAAACAGTTTACCATATGAAAAATCATCTAATAAATAATAAATGACCACCTTTCAGAGATGACCTGCTTCAAACGACCAAAAAACGCATTGTATGCTGCCCGCAGGTGTTCATCTGGTATTTTCAGCTACAAGATGTCTCTCCAGGTTTTCCAAACTTTCATGTTTTCTAGAGCAGACCTCCAACATACAACATACAGAAAATCTATTGGATTTAATCGGGCGAATTCGCTGTCCACTCCGTGCTAGTAATGAATCCAAGAAATTCTTCAACAATCCACAGTCGAAACTTCTTCGGGATTTTTCTGTCAACCAAACTATATTGCTTTGTTGGTTTATCAATTGCTCAGTAGTCAAGAGCTTTTCGTCCGTATGTACAATATTTTCAACTTGGCTTCCACGACCCTTTGCAGCAATGCCTAAGCTCTAATCAATTTCTCCTTCTTTAACTTGACTGGAAGATACTTTAAGTTTTGGATCTTGTATGGCTTGGTCTTAAGCCTCTTATCTTAGGATTCGTCGGATACTGCGATCTGATATACGGAGATCTTTAACCGACGCGGATTTCTTTGCAAACACTGTTTCACCTTGTTTACCATAGCAGGCGTACTTGCTGTGGCTTGACGTCCACCACCATACCCTTTTTTTGTAGAACCGATCTCCTGGTATCTTTTAATTGTTCGGTTTACAAAACTTCTGCACACACTCAAACTGGCTAGCTCCCAAACAATATCTTTCTACCTTTTTCTTGCTTTGAACAAAGCAATAACTGCACTATGTTTTTCTTCTAGGTTCATTTTTCAGGTTCAAATACGATTAGGAAAACCAGTTGCACGCCAGCTTACAGCTAAGACTCAGGGTAAACAAACCGACAAGGGGAGGCTTGATCTTATTTTATGTGCAACATTATAATAGCTCTAAATGTTTTGAAGCCGGACCCTTTCATTCGTCGATTTTCCTTGAGAGAAGAAGCTCAATACAAGTAATAGCGTCAATATGACTGTAAAAGCTTTAGAAGAGAAAATGTCGCATTTTGGTTAATCTAGCCAATACATCCTGTATTGCATGTTGTTTTTAAGTATATTGTCAGTTCTAAATATAGTTTTCTGGACCTGTTTAACAAATAATAATTTGAAAGATGTGTATTCCTTCTGTAAGCTATTTTTATGGTTTGGCTAGGAATCGAACTAGCTTCAAAATAGTTTTACCTGTTCTGACCAAGCAATGGTCAATTATTATTGCGTAAACAGCCAACACGCTCTGAGCGTCAGTTCAACTAGTAGCATCATTCAGCTTTGAACCACTGGAAGCTGGGCACAAACAGCAATAATGATAATCAATTCAGAACCAGATAAAAAAAAAGTATCTCTTTTGATACGTCCGTGGTGGCAAAGGCCGGTCGGTTACTGCACCACATTTATGCTGTTCACACACTTACTACCAATATGCGCGTTGCGTGCTACGCGCCAGTGCAAGTTCAAAAACGACCTGGATTCTAATTATATGCTAAGTTAGACGAGAACAATTTGTCGTCGGTTGGTCGCAAACGCCTCTGCGTTCAACACTACTCATCGAACCGTCGATAATTGTGAATGGTTGTACTCGCAAATGTTATACGCATTCCAAAACACGAACAATTCTGAACAATCACCGGTAGTGGCAATTTTTCATATCCAATACCGTAGGTGAAGAATATTCTCCTCGGCTTAGTTCTGTTTATTCACATGTCGCCGAAACTAACGAGTTTATTTAGCCTTTGTCTCCCTCAGTCGATTCGCAAACTCTTACTGGGTGGGTGGGAGAGTGAAAATTCTATTGTGCTACAATACGTACATTGACTTTGAAAAAAAAGTACGAAAGGAAAAGCTAACCTGAAACCGTTTTTCATTTAAAACAATGTTGTTTGCATAATTTGAATGTCAAAGGCTCCAATTCGTCACAGTATGCTGTACCGGAGCCTGATGGTATTTTGGAAATTGACAATGACTGAAATCATCGTTTAGAAGAAGTATCGTTCAAAAAGGCAAATAACCTCAACGCCAGCTCTATATGAGACCCTTTATTCATATGGGAAACAAATTAAATATGCTTTGCCAAATTTACAATTGTAGCGCACATGTATCATTATCTGATCTGCTCTGCTGCATGAAGGAAGGTTATTGAATAAATTAGATTTAAAAATCTGCTTTTCCCACAAGCTGCTAAAAGTTCTCATCAGTTTTAGCAACTCTCTCATAAAAATGGACTGGCTTCATTTTCTCACTCCTTGCCTCGTTTTACTGTTGATGTAAATTTCCATAATAGAGACAATTTTTTTACTGGTATTCAGCGAATAAAAAATCAATTTGCTAGTTAACTAGCAAATCGATTCGCAACATTTTTTTGCCGTGCTGCAATTGTTGAAATTACTGGAAAAATCACAGTTTATGAGTATGGGATTTCTTTCATTCAAATTTTTTAATTCATATTCATGCTACACACTTGGATTTTTTTTACAGAAATCTGTAAAAGTTTACCAAATTCTCAACAGGTGAACGTTCGGTAATCCGATTTAACGGATTTCGGTGAAATTTTACAGTCATCTGTAAAAATTTTACCGGATTCCGGTAAAATTTTACCGAAATCCGTTAAATTGGATTACTGAACGTTCAGCTGTTGAGAATGCGGTAAACTTTTACAGATTTCTGTAAAAAAATCTAAGTGTGTACATAGTAAATAATTTACATGTGCGGATACGATAGAAGTGAATTGTGAAGGAAGGAGTTGTGAATCATAAATACAGTCTACGCAAAATTCATTTCGTATATTGTATGAATGTAATGATAAACGAATGTTTTTACTACAATTTATAAATGCGTTTTATGTACGAAAACTATGTTTACAAAACGAGCGCAGCTGTACAAATAAATGAATATATTAAAAAAAGCGCAAGCGAATTTACGCAAAAGAACAATTATTATTACGAAAAACAAACAATTATTATTGTTTTATGGCGCTGGGTCACGTGGGTCTCCGTGAATAACTTCATCACCCGGGACACCGATTAATGATGAAATGTTTAAAAATCCATCTGTGGAACGCAGCCGGATTTTCCTTGACGGCGCACTTAATTTTTTGACGGATATACTCTTATTCCGATGCCATCTCGATAACTACTTGAAAGATTGTAATCAATTTTTTCCAACGTAAACATTAGTAAACTCTTAGCTTGTTTATGGTAAATTTTTATCAGGTTGTACTCCACGCAAAAAAAAAATTTACAAACTTATCATTCTGTATAATTTAATTTTGAGTAGAGTCTTCATTTGATTTGATCTTTTTTTAACTAAATAATGTTTCATCTTCCTGAAAATATGAAAATATGCGTGCTTCAAAAAGTTAAAAATATATGTGTTCTTACACTGATAGCCAAGATAAATTCGGTTGAACAACTTGAATTTTGATTCGTACGTCCAGAGAACCGATTACGCTGACGATACAGGTCTAGTGGCATGAAGGTATACAAGAACAACGTCGTGTAAAACAAAATCCATTCATAAGTTACGTTTCTGAAATTCAAAAGCATCGTTCATACCTAAGTTGTACCTCGTGAAATTCTTAACTTTATTTTGCTGAGGGAATGCCATCACTTGTACAAATGCACCAGGTCGAGCCGTTTGTTTCAAAATATGGCAAAATATCAATACATAAACAACCGAGGGGTCTTCCAATAGAAACTTATCGAAAACATATCAAATTTTTAAGTGTGTCACTGTTTTTGTTTTCAAAACAAATTAAATTTTTTTAAAGCAAAACTCTGTCTTTGTATGTGAAACTTTAAAAAAATAATGAAAAGATATCAAAAACGGTCACAGAGTGTTTATTTTAATTTGAACTAAATACATGAGAGAAATTCAAAAAAAGTTGAGGTGGGCACTTTATTTTGGCTATCAGTGTAGATATCAACCAACATAACAGAGTGCTTTTTGGACATATTTACAATTGGCATGTCTGGCATGTGATACAAAATCATTGCTGACCAGTTCACTTAAATTTTCGAGATGCAATATAGCGGCATACAAAGGAACACACGATAAGGCTTCATGAAGATCCTTCTGTTCTAGGCTATCCAAACACAACACACAGTTTATGTTAATTTCTCTGATCGCTCTTTACAAAAAATATATTTAAGTCTAGAGGAAGAAGTCTAAAATTTTCAATTCAAACTTTACGTCATTAATTAAACGAGGTTCATTAACATACATGCATCTAAGTAGCATGCATAAATTGGTAAGCAATTGATGACACACAGAATTTGTTGTTGTCAACATTGTGTGATTTTTTTTTGTATTGAGAAACACTGCGACCTTTAGTGAAAAATAACTATTGAGAACGAAAAAAAAGATCAAAGTTCAAAGACTTTCAGCCACACACCATGCAAAAGAACTTCGCCATCTGAAGTTTAGTGAAACATTTGACAAGTTTTCACGAGTTCAAAAAAACTGTGGGTGCTTGGGATAAACATTCTAGCTGGGTCAACGCGGAAGTGGATCAAAACAATAGCATACTTAGAAACGATTTCTCTTTCCGCAACTCCCAAAATTTGGTACTGCCCAATCATAAATCTCTTCCTCTCGTTGAGGTTGCTCGTTGGGACATCAGAACAAAAGAATAGATCACCCCCACCAGTGATCATCGTTATAGTTCTTTCCACGCATAACTACCAGTAGATGCATTGTTATGCGTCTTATTGTGGTAATGAAAATTTAAATGAAGGCTCATTTAGCCCACTGAAAACAAATTCGCGCAGCATAAAGCCACTTTACTAGTGCCAGTGGGTGAGAACGGCGCATAAATTACCTAGCTAGGCATGATGGTGGTCATGCGGTGGTTGATATATGCATGTTTTATTGTAGGGATGAGTTTTAGAGTTTTCACTTTTATAAGCCTCTTTTTCAATTTCACTCTCATGACAAGCACTGAGAGGTCGTTGGACGCTAGGCAAGTTTAACTTTTATTGGATGCAAGTGACACAGATTTTATTTAAATGCCATTGACAGCGTATTGTACCGATGAGAACCAACTTAATTGTAAAAAATAACATCACACTTTGAAGGTTACATATAGGGCTTCCTTGAGTTCAGTCCGTAATGCCCGGTTGATTTTAGTAATGGTTTATGATGCTGCTGGGTTTTTTTTTCTGGGAATATTTACAGAATTCTCAATTAGCTGTCAACATTCGTCTACATTATTTTTAAGTCCATCATTGTGCGATCAAAAGGCTCATAAGCGTGGTAACCCCTCCCGGGGAAGCGTCAATTAACTACGTCACGCAGGAAATGCATGTTTTGAACTCTCCTTCCATTAATTTGTCCCATATTTAGTGGGCATTGAACAAGTCTGTGTGGATCGTTACAGCTACCAAAAAATTTCACCTCCTTTAGAACTGTACCGTACTTTAAGGAGTTGCTCAAATGTAAAATAAAGTAAAGGCACATTTAGCATGACCATTACGTGGTAGCTATATTTGATTACCGATCTGGCTAACTCATGTTTAGGGCTAGAATATTTTTACTTATCCACTCATCCTGTCAGCCTGATTTCTTGACAGTCTTTCAGTATGGCACCACACACTAACAAAAAGTCATGTAAAATTCGGTGCCTTGAGATCGACATATGCGAGTTGGGTTTAGAACATAGTAGTCAATCAAAAGTGACTATAAAATCAACAAGCTGCGTTTTTTTCTGTTGCAGGAAACTTAATGTAACAGGCCTATGATATGTTCCGCCTACTGAGCTGAATCATGTTACGAGGCTGTCTTGCTTATGTTTTTCTTGGTTACAACATTTTTGTTAATTTTTGTTTTTATAACACCATTGTTACAATTCCATAGTCTGAATAATGCGTTAGAAAGATTTTAATCTATAACCTGATGAATCTTTAATCTGTAGGATTGAATCCTGCTGCTCTATTATCGACATCTGAAATGATTTAGGTGACGCTTAATTAATATTTTGCAGATTATCGAAATAGTATAATAAGTTCATCCGAGCAGGGGCTAACCGTCATAGGTTAATCGACATGAATGGCCATATGGCATAACATAAGCTCAAAAGGAAGTAGAACTTCTTTTCTGGTAAACCTAGCCGGCAACTACGAGAGTAATAAACCAAGACAAATAATGCATTAGGAGTAACATTGAAAGACGTTGACTTTCTTTTTGTATCTACACAGCCAAGTGAATACATTGAAATTTTATCTTTGATATTTGGAATGATCTATTCTGTTTTCAGCTTTCCCAGGACTAGTAGGATATTAATACATATCTAACTTTTATTTATTTTTCAATAAGAATCCATTCAAGTTTGAAATTTGAATAAATTAGCATTCTTGTCTATAATGATATCTTAGTTTTTCGTGTGCAAAATATACTAAATATTAAATAAAATATAACTGGGAAAGGGAGGGACCATCAGGGCACCCAAGTAAAACGATTTGGATAGGGAGCAAGGGATTGCCTCCTCCCTATTGTTAACATTTCGCAAAACGAGGGCGGGCTCTTCGACCCCATCTATTGGGTTTATTCTGTCAATCGAGGGCTCGATTCTAGTGCTGTGCGTGTGACCTTGCTTTTGGAACTGCTATGGAAAGATTCTTTTTCCTATATTCGCGGGTTTCGCGTAAGTGTCTCTGCTTACGAGCCCGCCCAAACGTTTTTGGCCCTTCATACAGGAGCTTGATGATCACAAACAATAATAGAATCCTGATCAAATCGTTTTTCAGATTATTCCACTGCTATGGAAAGTTACCTTGCTACAATAGATGGTAGTATTACATAATCATCATCATCATCATCATCAGCCAAGTGAAATCATTTTCAACTGTATTTTTTTACACAGTTCGATAAAACGAACTATTATTTATTTTACTAGTATAGTAAAGTAGTATGTAGTAGGGATGATGTACCTATATTAATCTCATCACTTTGCAATTCATCCTACTTGAAATAAAACGATATACACGTGACAGAATTAGTTAGTAATGTTTGTTGTAGTTATTTAACGTAAGCAAACATTATTAGAAAACGAAACCGATCCTTCAAATGTCCAATTGTTTGATTCATCGTAGGATGAATATAAGAACAATGAGATTAATATGGGGGCAGTAACCTAGTATGTTTCAATACGTTTACCCATATTTTTGTTTCAATTCGAAACGTATATATGCACATATGCCATACAAACAAAGAAGATGAAGAAGTTTTTGTCAGGAGAATAAGATTCAAACGTAAACGAGAATAAGGATTCCTTTCTGAGATTTTGAAGTCGAAGAGTCAAGTAGCCCTTTGAATCGTTGTTGGCAGCATCGTCAAGTGGATTATTTTGTCCGTAGTGTATTATACGTTGAAAAACAAGGGGAAGAGAATTTGTCAGTCCAACGGGTGCATTGAAATCCAGATTGCCAAGAAGCTCAGTATACCGTATGCCTGATAATGTTTGCACCATCGATAATCTGTGCATACAATGCCTTGGTTTTCTTTGCATGCACGTATGCTATAATTCATATCATAGTAAGCTGCGAGTAAAGGAAGCCGATTTCCTTAGTTTGAAAGTTGCATCATGACAAAGTGGCAGCGTATTCGTGATTTGTCCCACGCGTAAATGTCGCAAAAAGTCAATCGCCGTAGGAATAGTGTTCCGGTGAATCGTGAAAATAAGACCCGATAAAAGAAAGGACAGCTATCCGAAAAGGTGGCCACAGGTCGAGGGTTATCGATTCCATCAAATGGAAGATTCGGGCGAATCCAGTGCGTTCAATTAGGAAAATGGCGAAGAAACACGGGATCAGCGACTTTACGGCACGGAAGATTGTAAAGGAACATTGCGGGACGAAGTTGAGGGCACAAAAAATGTTACACGATTACCTACCGCATCCGGGAGCTACGAGTGATGTAAGAAAATCTTGAACTTGATCAAGAGAAAAAATCCGGTAATCAGGTAATTCACCGACGAGAGCATGTTTACCGTCGATCCCGTATCCAATTCTAGAACCAATAGCTATATTAGTTCTCTGCCGGTAAAAGAAGTGGCCGACGAGCATAAACATCTGTATCTGACCAAGCATCCTGCAAGCGTTATGGTGTTTGTATTGGTGGCTTCCTATAGCAAAAAAAAAAAAAATGAACCTGGTGTTCATTCCAGAAGGTGACAAAGTTAACACGGAGGTCTACATCGGGATTTTAAGTAAGTATGTTTTTTCGTGGATCAAAGAGCAGTACGGCCCGAAGCCAAATGTTGTATTTCAACAAGCCCGGGCTCCGTGCCACACCTCGAACCGCACTTAGAAGTGGTTGCAGGAACATCTGCTACTCTGGGCGAAGGATATGTGGCCACCATCCAGCTCCGATCTTAATCTGCTGGATTACTCAGTATGGTGTGTCAGGTTATGGTTTGTTCTAAACGCCACCCGAGTAACAGCTAACCTGAGTCATAGCTAACATACGTGATTTGTTATAATTTTTCTCATGATTTTAACTTAGACAATTCTCCTATAACATAAACCATGTGTACGGGCTTGTTTAATTAAAGACTTACAATACCTGTCAAAATAATGGAATGATTCCATGGGAAGAATAGTAGGTTACTATTCAATTAAACTTGAATAATACAGTAGTCTTTTCTCCGTACACATTTTTGAAAACTATAATATACTGTGAATTTTGACTTTATCCCCTCACAAATTTAAGAAACTACGTGCCTGTAATTGCATCTAATTAAATAATGTCTCGATAGGATGGGTTCAACACTGAGGGGTTGTGCATAAACTACACTTGAGCAGACTTTGAGCGGTTTAATACACAGGGGGAAGACAAAATGATCGAGACAGGCAAATTTTTGATCAACTTTGTAGTGCTCTAACTTCATGAAATATTATCCGATTTGATTCACCAAAAAGCATTTGACTGAGAATTTTCTATTTTTATATCTCGGTAACATAATTAGCCATGGCTTCCCGGACACCGGAATTATTCCTAGTTTCCGCAGAGGCTATCTCACATGTTGAATTTGTGATGAAATTTTGCACAAGATGCCGTTGTCAAACTTTTGTTTTCACTAAACACACGTAAAGACAAAACTGTTTCCAAGCGAATGAAATATTGATTACAGGAATCGACCTTAAATTGACCGAGATATGGCCATTTCCGTGGAACAGGTTCTGATGAAGGGTCCTGGATGCGGTTAACTCTTTATTTTACTCAAAACATGCCATGTGACCGCTCTTTCTTCTTGGTTTTTCATCACAAACCTTATTACAAACTTAAAGTGGATCTTTCACCATATTGGCCACTCTCGGAACCACCGGAACGTCCCCGGGGAAACCTGTAGTAGAGGCCATTTACGATTTTACTCCAAAACATGTCGTGCGGCAGCTCTATCTTCATGATTTTTCATAAACCACAAGATGATTTTAGTACACCCAAAACAGTTATTAGCGTTAATTGAAGTTATGTTTGGTTTATGGTGTCAAAGGGCTAAAACACTTACGCACAAACCCAAAGCTTTAAGCTGTGGCTGCTGTGACGCTCAGGGTGGCAAGTGGCTCCGTGATGTCTAGGGTTCATTTTTTCTTGGTAACCTAGGGGATAATCAACAGTATAATTTAGCTTGCCTCGTACTTATGCAAAAAAATGTTACTTTTTTGTTCAAATAGATTGAGACTTACACCCATTATTCCCTTTATGGTAAGAAAATGATAGATTGCTTTATGTTGCCTTACAGAGAAATTTAGTGGGCAGTTGCGTGAAAAGAGTTACTTGGTTTTTCAGTATGGGAACATCCTTTATCCTTACGTCACACTCGTAGGGGGTGAAGGGTGGTTTGGAAACTGTGACGATCCATACAGAAATTGTTTGAAGTCCTTACAAAATATGCGACTATAAGAGTGACGTCCTTAATGGACGTTTTCTATCTGTTGAGCTTCTTTAAAATAAAATCCACTCTAGTGGCTTTTCACCATTAAACACGAAACGCCATGTAATTTTTGCGATCGTGCTTTAGAACAATAAATGTTCAATGATGATTAATCTGAGAACATTGATATAAGATGGGAAAGTTTCTGTTATGTTTTTGTTATTTATGTTATTTATATGTGTTAAAATGCACCATGAAATATCCTAAGATATTGAATTTTGTTTTCTTCATGTTGTCACACATGTTACACATCCTGAGCTTCCAAGCAACGTTTGTAAAACAATAATTAAATTTTTTAGCGTGACTTGTTGTTTAAGCTTGGTAATTAATTAGACCATCAGTTCCAGTGAATGTAACACCCAAGGTGCCAAAAGATGCAAAGGTTCAAGAAGAATAGGTATTTGTGCAATTGCTTCTCGCGCTTTACGTTTAGATCATTAAACCAACAAAACCAAGACTCTCTAAGATACCGAGTAGACACATTTAATGGTTCCACTACGAAAATCTTGCAAGCATGACAGGCATTGTGGTATACATTGCATTCCGTCGCCGTTGAAGATTTGTTTTCGCTTTTAACGTTATGCAACATGGAAGATGGCATGAAGAAAACTCTGTTTTACCACGTCTTTGCCAAAATACCCACATATAGAAGATTTCTTCGCCATGAAAAAGACCTTATCGTGCGAAAATCACTGCTCTACAATATAAACTCCTAAAGCTGCCTTCTGATGACGGCACTAGCACCGTTTGTTGTTGTTTTATGGCTGAAAAGAGACAGAGATCTGCATAAATTAAGTTTTTCGGTGATTTAGGACAATGTTTATCTTAATAGGTGCTATAAGACGACGTTTATAGCATTGAAACTAAATTGTGTTCAAACTTATATATTAATTTATTAATTTTGCAATAGCTAATTGAATTGGAATAAGTTGTTCACAAGATATTGTATCATATTGGTGGTTTTTCGTGTTAGACAAATGCATTTTCGTCTGTGAAAACAAAGTAAGTATGATTTCGAAAACAGCAATCAAACTTGACTACTTCTTTTGATGTCAGAGAAAAAAAGTCGCATGACAGAATAGTTACTATTTTCGGTATGTATTTAATAGTCAGATTGATCGGAACACTAACGTGGTGACAACCAATTGATATTTGGTTGTCATTGATTTAAAGTTTGTAATTTTTACTGTCATTTGAGCAAATTATTGTGCAAATATGCAACAAGATTTCGCGAACATTTTGACTTGAATCTTATGTGAGGATATTTAAAACATCCAATTTCGAATAATATATATTAGAGTGGTTCAAGGTATTGATTCAGCTCCACCCCGCTCATTTGATTCCAAATCAGGTCTTGTTTCCTCTCCTTAAATTTGAGTCCAATTGGTTGCGAACTCGAACTACACTGGCCCTTTGAAGTTTCTATGGGAAAATCAAACTTTTGTTCTCATCCTCTTTACTCTTCGGGATTGACGAATTCTGAATGAAAGAAGAAGAGAAAACAGACTGATAAAGATTTGACATCTTCATCATTTATTGAACCGTTTTTAATTAAATTTTATTTAGAATATTTTAGAGGCATTTTCAACTGGTCTTTCTACACCTACCTGCAGCGAGATGTTTAATATATAATCACTCCGTTTCTTCTTATTTGTTTAAGTTGGGTTCGTCGATAATGACATACGGAAATTTTTATTTGTGTCAGAAATTCCTTAAGAGAGCGGATGTATATTGGATGCAAATTGTAGTTAAAAAACCATTGTTTGTATCGAAAAATAATGGAAAACAAGTTGTTGCCATTAACGTGAAAATTGTATGAAAATATGCACTAATTTTTTTTTGTCGCAGACAAACCATTAACAAAAAAGCTTAAATAACTTAAAACCATTTTTTTAACTAAGAAACTATTGTAGAAAAATTCACTTGCTCACTTTTTAAGATAATAACTAAAATCCTGAAACAATTTTATAAACTATGACCAGTAAACGCAAGCTTATTCCTTTAAAATACACTAGAAAATGCTTATCTCTTGACAGATAGGCCCAATTTATCCGCCATTTTAAGGCTGCTTCAGTGTCGAGTGTTTGACTATTTTTTCGTTTTCCTTATTTTTTTACTTAAAAGTATAAGTTGTAACCTACATTTTTGAAGTTCATTTTATAGTGTTTTTTTAATCTCAAATATTTACATGATACAATGTGTTACAATTACTTATTTAAATTTACATAGTCGTTTCAAATCGTACTGTTCTTGATTATAAACTATTTCAGACGAAGCCGATAAATATCAAAAATATGTAAGTCTCTACCAATCCGATTCTTAGGTAAAAGCAAAGGCCTTGAGTAGCTATGTTTCGTTTGCGAAATATAAAAAACGGATAATGGTCAGTGTACGATACCCGTTCGAGATTTTGTAACCATAAAGTACTTATACTTCATAAATAAAATTAGTTTACACCTCTCAGAGTAATCAGGAAATATTTTGTGGGTCTTGAGTGATCAAGATTCATTTGAAAATGAAATGCAAGATAGTTAAGCGTTTCCAAATTAGCAATACTCTACGAGGCTTCGCAAAAAACTAAAATCAATGAATATTCAAGTGAGCTTGTTGTTCAAGTCGTTTAACAAAGGTATCGCTGCGATTAATGTTTCAACAATATAATCTACAAAGCTATACCTATCGATCAATACCTTTAAAATATTACTGACGGTTCAAGATATTTTCGATGTTCAAGCGGAAGAGAATTTTCAGATTTTAGATTTATTGAAAACTCTGGCGAGATGATTTTGCAACTAAAAGAGATAATCACACAAGAATGTTTGAGACAATACAAAATACAGATAGTGTCAGTTTGCCAAAATTTTGGAACAAAAATACAATAATGGAACACATTTAACACCTACGAATACATTATAAAACAGATTCATTGCATAGCAGAGGTCAACGGAGTATTAGCTACCCTTAGGTCATGGTTTGGCTTCTGAAGTAAAAAACGAGGTATTGCAGTTTTGCGACAGGGACCAGACCAGTAAAGCCTTGCCAGGGCTCAGAGACTACGTTTCGGCGAGAGAAGATGGTCAACGTCAGCATGTCATTGCCAAAACCAATCAGTTTGATTAAGTTTTATGGAAGTTTTACGAAAGCCACTGGAAATCAATTTGGTTTTATTATGGCACCAAGAGGTGCCAACAGGTTTCATATTTTAGTCAGGTTTATGAGAACCTACACCGCTTGTTTACAACGATCTTTAAACTTTATTGTCTTAAATTCCTGTTACTCCTATCAAAGGTTTTATATCGACTTTATGAGCTCGTAAAATGCTGTTTTGAAATGCCGTTTTAGGACTCATTCATATTATCTTATTATAGTTATGATGTAGAAGGAGATGTTTCGCTCATCACCATGAGGCACTAAGAGTGGACAGTTATGTTTGCTAGAATGCAAGATATGAAGAGAAAGTGTTGAAAGTTCCGTCAGTGTACGGTAGGTTGGAAATAGAATAGAAGTATTGAAAATTGAGCGAAAGGGTATGGGTAAAGTAGTACTCGAACCATGGACGTTATCATTGCCTAACATCCCACTGCGGGGTAGATCAAGGCACGGACGAATCCGCCACCTCAATAGGCAATAATAACGTGATGGATCTCGCTCATGTACCACTGATAGCTTGTGATAGTTTCTAGTGGTAGTTTTGTACACACTCTGTTTTGATGCGTACATGGGAGAGGAACCCTCTCCTTTTGGGTTTGTTTTTATACACAACGTCTGGTTTTTACTTTTTCTTTCTCTCGTCATCTCTGACTTAGCGACATCGGAGAGAAAGACCGTAAAGTGTTGTGACGGAACTTTCAACACTTTCTCTTCATATCTTTCATTCTAGCAAACATAACTGTCCACTCTTAGTGCCTCATGGTGATGAGCGAAATATCTCCTTCTACATCATAATCGTTACTCCACGCACGGAGAATACAAAAATAACAATAAGCGTTTTTATAGTTAGTTGAAAAACCATTTTGCCTCCAGTAAATTTTATTAAACGGCAAATTGGCATTTGGGAAAGTCACCATAAACAACAACTCAGGTAGGCGTTTCTAAATAACTTCACGTTTTAGGGGAGTTTTAAAGACCCTCGTAATCCATAAAAAAAATTTGGGGGGTTAAGAACTTTTTGGGGAAAAAATTTTTTTTTTGTGGGGGGGGTTTTTGTGGGTTATTTTTTTTTATAATGTTTTAAATATTTTTTTTTTTTATATATATTTTTTGTGCCTTTTGGTGGGGGGCCCCCCCCCCCCCCCCCCCCCACACCACAACCAAGAAAAAAAAAATATTTTGTGGGGTAAGGATAATACAAAAATCGTGATGGAAGGGAAAGAGGGGATGGTTGGCGTAGTTTAACTACATCTTCCATTTTACGTCACGTTTTATCTATACCTTATTCACTGCTTGGCATAGATTCTTAAACCCCCCTCCCTCCTTGAAGCCTCCTAATCAATCACCCCTACTATATCACCTCGCTCATGATCCAAACGAAACGCCATCTGTAGGAAACATATAACCCAACAAACATCGGTGGTGAATTAGAGCTTGTTCAAACAAATTTGGAGAAGCTATTCAGCTATTCTAGAAGAAAAAGCTGAATAGCTTCTCCAAATTTGCTTGAACAAGCTCTAATTCAACACCAATGTTTGTTGGGAAAAACTTATGTTAGTTTCAATGTGGTTTTCAAATGGCAAAAAACATGACCAAATAGTTTTATAGTGGTCTTTGCAACGATAAATTTGCTTTTTGGCAAAACTATGATTTTTTTCCAATCGACATATTCAAATATTGAGAAATAATTGAAATGTGGAAAAGTAAATGCACCAAATTTTAAACTAATGCAAATGAACTGTAGATCGGAGACCGATTTAAATTCCATCAATTTTCAGGAAATTCATAATTAATTCATCGAATATATTGGTTTTTATTTTTTATTTCTGCAGAAGGAAAACCCGTAGGAGGGAAGCTTCAGTAAAGGTCTTATCCGGTGTATCACTACCACCCATTTGCATAACATGCTGGATCGGTAGAGGCCTAGCACGGAAGACTGACCAACGAACCGATGCTAGAATAATTCGCGAAATCAAAAAAGATCCAAAGGTTACGATTCGTTCCATCCAAGAAAAGCTGGAGGCGATGAGGAAGGGCCCAGTTGCAAACGAGCAGCAAATTGAATGAGGAGGCATCACTGGCTTCAGCTGAAGCATGAATCGCGTCCTATGTCTACACGTCTACAATGTCCCAAGGCCTCCATAGGCACAAAACCTTCATATGTTTAAAAAAAAAAATAGATACAACAGAGTGCACTTCCAGTGAGTTTTAACTCTTCTAAGGAAGTGCCAAATGTAGCTTAAATCTAAGTCTTAAGAACTAACAGGAAACATGGTTGATTCTATAGTATATAAGGCTATAAATGACCGATAATTGTACATGAGTGACAGAAATGTGATGAATAGTCGTTTCGGAGTTCACAAAATGATGATGAATACCCTTTTTTTGTTGGAGCGTAGAACCACTACGTCCACTGAGTTGAACTTTTGTGGTATACCCCTGTTTACAATTCTAATTCGCATCTTAAAGCTAGATCACCATTTGTCAAGTGACCAGCCTAAGACGCGTCTCTCAGTCAGGCTGATGAATACCCTGACAGGAGGCTAATGTTCGCCAGACCGATGTCCGGCATCCTTGGTATGGCTGACAGAGATCTGATGGGCGGCTCGTCGTTCTGGTATCCACAGAATGATGACGCAGTATAGTGATTGTTGCAAAGCTGGAAGGTTTGTAAAACTTCGGGGCGCAGTACCATTGGTGACTTCAGCCATACATATACAGCTCTATTTTACCTAACAGAAGGCTGGCTTTGGCCAGACCAAAGTCCAGAATCTTTGGCGTGACTGACAAGAAGCTGATTAACAGCTTGTCATTTCGGAAACCACATAGCGATGACCGGAGTGTTGTGAGGGTTGAAGAGATGACAGAGAGCTGGTATTCACCAGACCGAAGTCCAGTAGCCCTGGTACGGCTGACGGGGAGCTGATGAAGAGCTCGACGTTCCGGAATCCACGTAGCGATGACGGAGTGTGGTAAAGGTTGCAAAGCTGGAAGGTTTGTTGAACTTCAGGGCGCAGTACCATTGGTGGCTTCGGCCAGACATATACAACTTTATCTTACCTGACAGAACGCTGATTTTCGCCAGACTGAAGTCCAATACTCTTGGACTTCGTTCACCAGACCAAAGCCCAGAACCCTTGGTATGGCCTGACATCTTTTAAGGAAGATACCTGGAGGTTTGATCCTTCAGAAGTTTCCTCAAATATTCTTGAACATGTATGGACCAAAAACATGTTTACATCTCGGTGGAAGTTCGTTGTACAGTTTGCTGCCGATATACACAAATTTTCTCCTGCCATACTCGGTGTATGCCATCGATAGCGCTAAGTGTCCTTCCCGTCGTGATGCTCGATTCCGAATAGTTCTCGTAAGTAAGATGCTATGGTGCGTTGAATTATCTAATAGGATTCTTCGAACTAACGAAAGGATTTGCTGTTCACAGTTCTAATTAGCTAGTTTATAGAGTTCAACCGTAGGATGCAAGTGTGGCTTTCCAAATATG
This sequence comes from Aedes koreicus, assembly GCA_024533555.2. Lineage (NCBI taxonomy): Eukaryota > Metazoa > Arthropoda > Insecta > Diptera > Culicidae > Aedes > Aedes koreicus. The sequence continues at coordinate 115,541 of JAHHFK020005865.1, forward strand.
GTCTTCAAGCATCTATTCTGAACGACCTGCAGTTCTTTGAGATGAGAACTACTGGTCATTCCCCAGATGGCTACTAGATATTGCAGACGAGAGTGGAAGAGCGAAAAGTACAGTTTCAAGAGTCAAGTTCGTGGGACAAAGACAATCTTCCACAAAACTCCACTTGTAGAGCTAAGTTTAATCTTGAGGTTTTTAACATGTGCGGAACATTTCATACTGGAATCTAGCGTTAGGCCAAGAAACGGATACTCTAAAACCTTCTCAATTTCAAATCCGTTTACCTCCAGTGGATTGTGAGATTGAATAGTATCGTTAAACACGTCGGTTATCAGTTTGGCGAAAAAATGGTGGTGTTGTTTAACGAAGGAAGCAGGTATATTACTGGGTCCAGAGGCTTTGTTGGTATTCAAATGGTTGATTTGGATAGTAACTTCGTTGATAGAGGTTGGATTTATGTATAGAGAGTTCACTTGATTGACCAGCGTGCCCAGCTTATGGATATTACGATCGCTATCAATACGCGCCGCTAGGTTTTTTTTTTTTTTTTGAAAAAAACGGATGTGATTATTGATTATATTGCAGATCTGCGCAATATCAGTGATTGACTGGTCACCGTCTGTGATTGATGTAATTTATTGCTTTTCTTGTTGCTTCTCCAATACTTTATTTACATACTTCTAAGCTGTTTTCGAGTCGGCTGTCTCCAACGTTCTGCTGTAATAATCCCTTTTACTTTGAGTTTTTTTTTCCACTGAAGTAGTTTTGATAAGCGCGCAAGTGACTCTTTGGGTGATGAGTCGTTAGGGTGACGACGATGTCTCTTGAGTGAATTCTACTTTCAAACGAATCAGTGTCAATAAGTCGAAATTCATCCACGGACAGTGGCCTTTAATTTTTGCCTCCAGGGAACTGTGCTTGTGCACTCACCCAAAAAAGAGGGACAAAGCGGCCCCGGCCCGGGCCGGGGGGGGGTTGAAGGGGGAAAAAAAAGACCAAAAGGGGGAAAAAAAACTCATTAACCGGCCGGGGGCGACGGGGTAAAGAAAGACCACAAAAAACAGGGGGGCGAGCGCGCGCGCAAAAAAAAAAAAAAAATCGGAGGAAAAGGAAAAAAAATGTTTGAACAAGCTGTTATTCGTCAGTGGGGGGGCCTTGTACAGCATTGTGTAATTTCAAATGAAAAACCACTATGCAATGATCATCGATGTCGTTGTAATTTCATTACAGATCTTGTCCACAATGCGATCTGAGTAGATAACATGGTCAAGGATATTACCACTCGCTGCTCTTATTGTTTTCGTGTTTGTAACAAGGACTGTAACAGTCGAGCGTATTCCGAGGTAAATTTTTGCCTCAGAACGATCGTGACCATTTTGGACATTAGCAATTATGCTCTCGATTTCGAAGAGAATGCGTCTGGCAGCAAATGCTGGTGGCCTATAAATAGCGTGCAGTTGAAATCCTCTTCCATTTAGTTCCAGTAGACAGTGTATATGATGAAATCCTTCAATCAATCGGATCGAGCGTACATCAACGTTTAGACCATGTCGAACAAATACAGCCAAACCTCAATACGACCCTGCTCTGCAAAAAAACCCTTTTAAACCTTTTAAAAAAAAAAAAACGGGTTTATCTGGTTTGATCCATGTTTCACATAAAACAATTATATCCACTCGCCTCTCATACCTATCCAATAGCTCTCTTATGCTATCAAACTTGGATAAATCGTTCATTGGTTGCTTTCGATGGCCACAAAATGAACTCCGTTTTTTTTTTATCCAAAAAGGCCTGCAAGTGAACACAGATGTTTACTTAGGAATTTTTAAGGATCATGTTTTGCGTTGGATTATCTACCTACAGCAAGGATGCGAATATTGTGTTCCAGCACGGCGGAGCCCCTACTCACATGTTAAAGAAAACATGCCTCAACTCTGGATTTCAGTGTACGGGCGAACATTGAAACACGCGTACTTGAACATTCTCACTCGAACTTGAACTCTCTACGGACCACCCTAAAAAAGCATTGAAGAGAAATGTCATCTGAATTTATTGTAAAGGTCTGCAATAGCTTCATGTGTCATCTGGAAGCGGTCATAAATCACAATTGTAGACATATTGAGTGAAAATTAAGCATGATCTTCAACGATCATTTTATGTGAATACAGGTTATGTTTAAAGTTGATACTAAAGATACTAAGCTCAAGTGAAATTGAAAATGTTCAAGTCTTATTATATTTTGACGCATACTGTATATCCTTCACTGTAGAATTCTCTAACGGAGAATTATGGGGAGTGTACCTCACATTTAATGTATTTTTTTTTTTTTTTGGTTCGAGTGTGTGGGCACTGTTTCTTTGATATTATTATTCCACCTATAGAAATTTTATCCATTTTTCTAAAATGGGATGGATCTATTTAATTGCCAGCATGGGTGTGAACAACCTATGAACGTGACGTTTACTGTGATCCATGTTTTCAAAGTTATCAATGAAGAGAGCAAAATTTGACTCAAAATAAAAGTTGATAAGATAAAATTATAATTGGAGCATGCAAATCCATAAACTGAAAATGCGTGTGCTTAAATTTGACGTCCTTAGCGGTATCTTCATCTCCGCTGTCAAAAAATAATAGCATCGTTCTATATATCAAAACTGGCTATGCTTCCGGTTTTGCATCCACCCAACAAAATAAATTCGATGTGACGTTTAAAATAATGACTTCTCTACACACAAAAAAGGAATATTGTTTTATTGAAAAGTTTTGCACTTTACGTCTGAAAAGTGATTACTTTTCATTGAATTAAAAGTATAAATCATCTACTACGAGAGTTCCATGTGTTTGATTTGAAAGTATATTTTTTCGGCTCAGTGTGTAAATTTAAAAGTGTGTTCTTTTGCCAAGAAAATTGTAGAACTGTCAAATCCACCAATACAAAGAAAGTTGTCGTCCTCGTCGTCGTCGTCGTCGTTTGGAGTTTTTCGCTCCATCAGTGTGTTGCAGTACAAACATATAAAGAAAGTTTACCAAAGAAGTTGCACGTGAATATCAACCCAACTGGATGATGGCGGGTAGAGATTTTCGATGACGATGCTTTCCTTGGGGCGGATAATAGTAACAATCACTATCCGAAGGATGGGTACGTTACTACACGAATGTTAGTATTTTAGTTGAATGAATCATAATTAATTTTTTATTTGCAGCGCTGCAATAAGTAACGACGAGCGGCAGCAGATGCCAGATGTTGCTTAGGTGAATTTCTTAGCATTTTTTCATGGATCTCTCGAGATGTAAAACGATGGTTAAAAGTTCATTTTGCAATAAACATAATTTACTCCCATTTTAAACAATGCCATTCGATTTGACAGTTCTACAATTAATCTGAAAATAAAACTTTTTATTTTGAAACTTTTTTTTATTTCAATCCAAAAAGCACATTTTTATTTCAATTCCACGAAACTTTATGGATAAAAGTTCATTTTGAAATAAAAATAATTTCCTATCCCTTTTCAACGATGTTACGGTTTCGATTTGACAGTTCTACAAATTCGACAACCATATGAGTTTGTTCTGAAAATTTCAACTTTTAAATGAATACAGAGCAGAAAAATTTTGAAATGACGGTTTGAAGGTTTTTCTTTTAAAAGCAAACTGCTTTCTACGAAAAAGAACCAATGCAACTTTTCAATTTTGGCAATAGTTTTTTTTAATTTTAATAATCATTATTCTTTGTGTGTAGGATACTAGATTTTTACAGTATTCTTTGATTGTGGCAGTTTTTTGGAGGTTTTTTTTTAAGATTTTTTTTTTTTTTTTTTTTTTTTTTTTTTTTTTTTTTTGTTTTTTTTTTTTGTTGTTGTTTTTTTTTTTTTTTGGTTTTTTTTTTTTTAATTATAAAAATGGATACTAAAAAGTTATAATAAAAGCTCAAAACAAATAAGTTCGTTTTTTATCAAGCAATCAAATACAGTCACACACAGTTTCTAAACTTTAGGAAACTATCGGCAAAAATTTATCTTTCGACATTTTTATCTTTCTGTTTTCTATCCTCTGTGTTCGCTTGAACTGTACCTATAAACTGTTGATGGAGTCTGTACCCCAAACTTTCCTAGCAGGCGACTGGTTTGCGGAAAATGTACACGTAAACCTTCACTGCCTAGGCCAGTCAAACTCAGGACCCACTTAAAACCTACGAACATTAAAATCATAAGGTGTTTAAAAATTAAACGCAATTAAATTGCAATTTTATTTCACAGATACCTTTAAATTTTAAAAAATCTATTCATATTACGATTCATTTACTATGCACTTTACATAACGACCGATATTTGATAATATGAAGTTTTAACTGTCACCTAAATTTTAAATATCGGGGATATCTCATTCCAATCAAAACATATCTATCTTGTGGATGACGAAAACTAACGATGTTACAAATCAATTTTGACCATGACAAGTTCTGCTCAGGCGGCATTCTTGTGTACAATCTAAGTTTATCAGAGGCTCCTCAAAACTGGCAACAAGAAGATCTTAGGGACTGTTTTCGAAGTGGTGGAAGTTATACCAGAAACTAACCATTAAACACCGCAGAACTAATCTTTTGTTCAAAAACAATCACCAATTTCAATGGTAGGTCACGGTGTCACGTGAATGCTAGATCTTATCCGAAAGCCCACTTCCAATGAGCTGACATGCAGTAAAAGGATGGCATGACATTGGCAGTCCATCTCACAGCTGAACGACCGTGAACAAACAAGAAGCGTACAAGAGAGATTGTATGCAAAATCTGACCGTGTCATGGAAAACAAGACATGAAAAGTGTCATAAATTGTTACATGTAGATCCCGTTAGGTTATTCGTTCTCCACCGTTGAGTTTGTCTTCCAGACACAGGTTCATTGATGCAGCTGTAGGCGCATTTGCAACAGCTTTTTGTTAAAATCATGCATCTGAATCGAGGTTAGGAAGTGCAGAAGATAAATTTTACATAGCTAAACATGGGAAACACAAAAGAATTTGTTCTTCATTAACGCAAGATGAACGGACGGCAGTGCAACATTTCCGAAAACGTCCGTCTTCATTGTTTGCTAATTTGCCTCTTAAGTGGATAAAGCCAAGTCTATTTGATCGTCTTTGTATCTTGTTTTGTTGCAGGTAGATAAAAGCAATCTGCATCAGTATCTAAAGGACCATGAGTACACATTTCTATTCGGAAAGGAAAGCGCAAGTAAGTACTAATTCGATGTCATCACTATGCAAGGTGTTTGGATCAATTCAATTTCGCGTGCTTGGATTACCACGTGCTCGGCGGTGGTTACACAGCTCACTTTCAGTTTGTATTCATTTACTAGGCATCGGCTTCTGACCAACGGCCTGCTATTATTGTTTTTGTTTTCCACGCTTCGTACCCTCAGCCTTTGCACATTTGTCACAATAAAAAAAACCAAAGCACAGTCAGCTGGCTACAAAGCGCACCGGAAGTTGATCATTTTCCAGGCCAACCCGAGCAGTTACCACCGTGCGTTGCCTCAGCACCCTTGTCTTGCTATTGTGGTGGCTTGTGATGGGATTGATTTCGGTTTTCCAGTTCGCAATTTTGTGCGGTTCGTATCGTTCACGCACTGTCGCTGTCGTTTTGTTTTTAGATTAACGTTTTTCACTTGTTTTGGTTAGCGTTTTGTGCACAATTAATGCTATGGGAGTTTTAGACAAAGTTCAAGTTCATCGTAGATTTTAATATTGTTAATTGTTTTGCGCAATAGTTTACTGGTTTCATAGAGGAGATTTTTTGCTAAAGTATATTATCTTTTATTTCAGCTGACTTCAAGATTGTTCGTATACGACGGAGAAAACGTGAGACAAGATCACCAGACAAAATTATTCAGTTCAACATAAGTGATAGCACTGGTATATGATTATATGCACACTTTTAATTTATCTGCTAGTAATTACATGGTTTATTACAGATGAAAACTTTTCAGTGCAATTGACGAAATCAGAGATACTAATCGATGATTCTTTTGCATTTATCGAGAGCTACGATAATGCCACCCAACTAATAGATGACTCTTATCAACTAGTGCAAAAGTATGCAGACTGTTTTTATCGCAATGAGAACGCGGCATTCGATCTATGTGAAGGTGGAATTCGAGGTTTGCTGAAATCGAACCAGTCTGACCTAATCTTACATCCACTGCCAGAACGATTCGGCTCTGATGTCCATATACTGATTAATAGAAATAATACATCTAAGTTCACTGCTCATACAAACCAGACTGATAATAATGTGATATTCGAGCCAGATATGTCCAACTATGAACCGACCAATTTCGCAACGGCAAACAAGAATCGAAATAAACGTCATATCAATACTATAAAGGTTCCAGAAGTCCTTCATGTTGAGACTGCAATCTTTATCGATAAAGATCTTCATCGTCACATGTCGAAGAATTTTCCTAAAAACACCGAAGCCCATCTCATTCGCTTTGTTCTAGCGATGATCAATGGCGTTCAACTACTCTACAACCATCCATCGTTGGGCCATCCAATCAACTTCATCCTTAAACGGTTAGAAATCCTTCACAATGATCCGAAGGATCTCCGGCGTTCTAGTGATATTGATGTGTATCTGAACAGTTTCTGTGGTTGGCAGAGGAAGTTGAACCCGATCTCGGACGCTGATCCGGTACATTTCGATCATGCTGTGATACTCACTGGACTGGATCTGTATGTGGTAAGCAAGACCGGAAAGGTGAGCAATCAAGTCGTTGGACTCGCACCGGTGGCTGGCATGTGTACAATGACTTCCAGCTGCACTATCAACGAGGGAAAACACTTTGAAAGTGTGTTCGTAGTTTCGCATGAAATCGGTCATAAGTAAGTTTTTTTTTCAATTGAATTAGGTATCTGAATTACTGTATGAGCTTCAGAAGGTTATTATTTGGATTTTGTGTTTTTCCATATGCAGTGTTCTTAAATTAAGCGACGATGCATTTAATATCTTAAAAAATAAGAATTACAATATCTTCAAAACACCATTGGATACTTTCTAAATAGTATTGTACTTCGTTACATTTTGTACAAAGTTCTGAGAACCGTTTCACTTTACCTATTGCTTACTATGCTACTAAAGACTGTATTAGAAAAAAAATTAGACACACAAAAATGGTCGCCCAAAATTGTGTCTAAGTCCTGTTCTTTTTAATTTTCAGGGAATAAAGTAGAACAGTATGGCTATATTTAAACATTATTACTTTATTGAACCTCTTCTCCATATCCAAGTCCTGAAAAGGTGCTGGACCTGACACGTTAGATTTTGGGCAATGGTGGGTCAACTTGTTTCGCAAGTTTCAAGTGCTCTTTGTTCATGTGGACCATTTTTGAAGTTTTACCATTCTTTTTATGGCGCAGTATTTCTCGTTTAGGCGATGTTCTAGCACCTCGAAGGGTTGAACTCTTAAGATATAAAGAAAAAAAAACTTGTTTTGTGCCAGTCTAATGGCAGGAATCCGTCTGGCCTACGTGAGACTTTAGAAAGGCATTCATCCTTGTAATTAGCACGTTATAGTGCCAGATGTGATAAAGTGCTGACCCATTCTGCCACATCCGAAGATCGCTTGCCTGGCATGTTGAATTTTTCGCCTTGGTCATAAACGGTACAACTTCCATGCGTGGGCTTTGATCACCCTGATCTTCTTATCGCTCTGGTTCAGTGCCTTTCGAACTTTGTAAAAGTATAGTCCAGCATATTTTATTATTTTCGCCCAAAACACATTCGCCATCTTTTCCGGATCAATAACCGAAAGGTTGGGCCGAAATTTGAAGAGTTTCAACATTGCCTTGCCTTTACAGGATCTGCTGTCTTGAGTTTCCTGCTGCTACTGTCTTTTTTATGGTCATTGAATGGTTTAATCATTGGAGATACAGTTGAATGATGAATACTGACCTGTTCCCCATCCCATTTATGTGACGCGTTTGAACTATCGAAGTGAGTGCTTATCTTTGCGCATCTGTTCTTATTTCGAAGCCATCACTGTAATGACATTTTGCTAGCGTAAGCATTACACTGTGAGCTAGTTTCAAGCAACATATCAGCAATTGTTTAAATTGTGTCTAAATGAGTCTAATTTTTTTTCGAATTCAGTCCTTAGTTCTTCAAGTATGCATTGCAAACTGATGTTAAATATAATGATTGGTGTGAAATAAATTGTATGCAGATGACCTTGTTCTCCCATAAATCCAGTGGAGTGTGTTTTATGGAGAGTAGCTGGCATAGGATACCAATGGTATATGTTTCATCGCACAGATGGTCGAAATCCTCCAGGTTTACCATGTCTAAGTTGTAAATGATTAGTAAGATTGCAGATAGGTATGTAACTAAGTTTTCGTTGACCGCCATCTGTTCAGCTTTATCACTCATTACATTGTGCTCAACAGATGGCGCTAGTGTTTAAGTGACGATGAGTTGTAGTGAAAAAATTATGGACAAAAATGCAAAACTAACAATTTTATAACCCGTTCTTCTCCCAAAGGAAAAAAGAGGGGACAAACAATTTTGCAAAGATTTTTTAGATGATAATTTTTACTTTCAGTCTGCGTAATTAGTTTTTGCAAATAGGTGCAAATAACGGAGTTAGAAGTCTTGAAAAAGCTTCTATAACTTGTTTAAAAAATAGTTAGCATTTATCTTGTACCTTTAAAATGTGCGTCATTTTATGCCCTAAAAGTCATTTACACAAAACCTACAAATTGAAATTTAAATAAACAAGTTATAGACAAAACAAATTTAAGGCACACCCTAAGGAAAGTTAGAAAAATTGTTCCTAACGATTCGTAGATGAGATAGAAGTTAAGTTTCACCAGCAGGTGTCTTAAAATTAAATTATCCACTTTTTTGTTGGAGAAAAATTCCTCCACATTGAGAATAAAACAATAGAGTTTTTATTAATAGTATAAAAGGGCCACCAGTCTATCAGCAGGATTTGAATATATTGAAAATAGTGATCAATAATTAGGGTTACCGATTAGCCTTCTGGAATAACCTTAAATGTGATAATTTATTATTTTTTTTTAGAAAATAGCGGCATGCTTATTAAAACCTTCATTTTTGTTTTAAAATTGCAAAGCGAACAGTGATTATACGCACCATCATCTGCTGCTTCTGAAGGTTAAGATTGGTTGGATCAATCAAATGCTTACCCCTTTTTATATAAACCCGATTTTAATAACCCTTTTTATAATTGGAGCTCCCCAAAAGAACCTATTAAAACCACATTTGAAAAGTAGTTCTGGTAGTTCCTTCTTGTTTTCTTTTTAAAATGGAATCATAAATGCGTTCTTTGACTTCATTAGAACCTGTAATCCAAGATTGGACCACCATGGCCACTGAGTACCCAGGATGTATCAGAATGATCGTTAAGATGGCCAAATCATGAAGGACATTTTGCTATTTATTTGAGGATAATCATAGAAGTCTCGATAGGAAGATTTCGGACATAAGCTTGGAGAACCCGGTGGCTCGCGTTCCACGTATTTTAATCGCAACACATACTGTGGACAACGTTGTCTTGGGTACTTGGGAAGGACCCACGGTACTGGGCTCGATAAAGAATTACCGAATAACAACATGGCGGACTACCCTTTCCCCAGGCACAACAACAGAGTCGAGGCGACTGTGTTGACCTGACTGCTGGACTCTACTGAGTGTGGCGAGGTACTCTGGATCATGCGTCCCGGTAAAAGTAGTTTCTTAGTAGCGGCAAGTGAGATTGACGATAGATATTCCGGATGAAGATAGGTCACTGTTGGGCTGATAAAACAAGATCTTAGTAAGAAAGTTGGGGATAAAACTACCTTCACGTGCCGCTGCTGTATGTGTACCTCATTGATGCGAACTGATTTAAATAGTAGGGATGCTGTTGGGGCGTTTCATAACGTCGTAGCTACAAACAAGGTGATTTGTCTCTTGAATGCAAGGATCAAATTACAGCAACCTGTCTAAAAGGTGTAACTGGGTCTCTTACTCTATACGTCAATGCCGAACTTATTGCTCTCTTGGCCATTAAAAACATCGATGGGTCTATCGCTCCCCGCACAAGCAAGAATGAGCGTGCCACCCTTAGCAATGAAACCAACTAAATTCCTGCAGGTGAACCTCCATCATGCAAAAGGAGCATCTGCTGTAATGAGTCGGAGATTTAGAAAAGAGGGGCTGGGCGTGGTACTAATTCAAGAGCCATGGGCCAATAAAGGAAAAATACTTAGTATTGAAACACAGGACTGTAAGCTGTTCCATGATGAAAAGCAGAGTACGCCTAGAACTGCTGTTTTGAAATTGCTGAATTGCTATCCCATTACAGAATTCTTCAAACGGGACATTGTTGCGGTCATGGTTGAGGTGCCTACCACCAGAGGAAAAACTGAGGTCATAGTGGCTTCAGCCTATTTTCCGGGTGATGCTCCTGAGGTGCCTCCTCCTGAGATCTCATTGTGCAGTACTGCAGAGCAAATAATAAGCCATTCATCATTGGCTGTGATGCCAACGCACATCATACCGTGTGGGGTAGTACGGATATCAACAGTCGAGGGAAGTGCTTATTGGAATATCTCTCATCAAATAATATAGACATATGCAATAAGGGAAACATACCTACATTTTTAAATGCTATTAGACAAGAAGTCTTAGATCTGACATTGTGCAATAGTGCAATTTATGAAAGAATTGTAAATTGGGAAGTTTCTGAGCAAACGTCATTGTCAGATCATAGATACATTGTGTTTGAATGGAGTGGGGGGAAAGCGGTGAACTACTACGTTTACAAATCCTAAAAAAACTAACTGGGATCAATATGCACAATATTTTAATTCGGCGTTATTTACAGAAGCTGGAAAGATTGATTCAGTTCAGATATTGGAATCATTTTCCCAAAAGGTAAATTATAAGATTTTAATTTTTTTACTACTAGTTGTCCTATCAAAGAATCGTCCTTTAACAGGGATGTTCCATGGTGGAAATCTAATTTGGAACGTCTGCGTAAAACGTCTCGTAGATTGTTTAATGAAGCAAAAAGAACCTCAGATTTGACCCCCTATAGGAGTGCACTTACTGAGTACAATAAAGAAATAAGAAAATCGAAACGAAGATGCTGAGTTCTAACGTGTGAAAACATAAGCAATACTCCGGAAGTCGCAAGACTTCAGAGGGCTCTTGCAAAGGATCATACGATTAAACTTGGAAATCTGAGGATGAGGATGGAGTTTTTACAAAATCTGCTTGTGAAACGTTAAAGTTGACTCTGGAAACCCATTTTCCTGGATCAGTTTTGTGTGTAGATCCAAACAGTGATGGATCACTTGTAGGTGAAAAATGTTCTACAAGGACACCCCAAATGTCTGTTGAAACAGAAAACGACTTGGCTGATTAAATCTTTCAGAAAGCCAGGGTAGAAAATGCATTGAGATGTTTTCAGCCTTACAAAGCTGCTGGACCGGACGGTATATTTCCAGCATTGCTTCAAAACGGCGAAGCAGTGTTGATTTCGCGATTAATTGAGATTTTTAAGGCAAGTTTGAGACTCAACCATATTCCATCTTCATGGACACAAGTAAAAGTTATCTTTATACCTAAAATAGGAAAGCGAGATAAGGCGCTTCCTAAAGCACAGACCCATTAGTCTTTCATCAGTCCTGTTAAAGACTATGGAAAAAGTGTTGAATGATTATATCACTTCAAATTACATGAACAACTATCCACTATCTGAGTTCCAGTTTGCTTACCAGTCTTGTGAGTCAACAGTTATGGCACTGAACTGGTTTCAAAGCTAGAAAAAGCTCTTTCGGTAAAAGAAATAGCACTTTGTTCTTTCTTAGATATTGAAGGAGCTTTCGACAACGCTTCCTATTCGTCTATGGCTCGTGCCATGTAGAAAAGGAACTTTGACATGAACATAATCAACTGAGATCATATCATGCTTGCAAAAAGAGAAATCACTTCAGAGCTGCAAAGTTCTTCTTTTACAGCACGGGCAACGAAAGGATGTGGTCCTTACTTGTAGACGATCTTCTAAGAAACTTAGAGGAAAAAGGTTTCGAGGTTGTAGGTTTTGCTGATGATATATATAGTCATCATAGTGAGCGGAAAATTTGACAATAGCATTTCAGAGAGAATGCAATGGGGCCTAAAATCTACCCAACCTTAGTGTATTCAGGAGGGCCTTAGCATAAATCTCTCAAAAGTAGTAATTGTTCCTTTCACCAGGAAAAGGAAGTTGAATCTAAAAGCCATTAAGCTAGGAGGATGGCAAATCCATCTTAGTGAACAGGTGAAATACCTAGGAGTGATACTGGATGCAAAACTTAACTGAATGCTCATGTTGAGTATGTGATCGGCAAGGCAACTAGTGCTTTCTGGATATGCTCAAAAACATTTGGCAAAAAATGACCAAAAATGTGAATAATGTGATTTATACATCCATAATTCGTCCAAAATTAACGTATGCTTCGCTCGTGTGGTGGCCAAAAACAAAAGAGGCTACTGCACAGAAACAACTGACGAAACTTCGACGATGTCCATTGCTATAACGGGAGCGATGCGCAGCACTCCATCAAAATTGTTAGATGCAATTCTTAATCTGCTGCCTTTGCACGAACCCGTGCAATTAGAAGTGGAAAAGAGTATGCTTAGACCATCCCCACCGGTGGGTTCGTATCTGAGTAATATTTTGATGACAGAGAGCGTTCTTATTTTGATTTAGCCACCCACTTTCGCACCGGTCGTTCGTAAAAAGGTAACACAATAAGACTCAAATTTATTCTCGCACCGGTTTCGTTTCGCTAAATATTTCGTGCATTGTATAGTTTAAATACTCTTCCGTAGGTTTTCAACTTCCTGTTTGTCCCAAAGATTGGATCTTGGGAAACATCCAGCCAAGCCCTGCAAAGCACTTCGTTGTCTTGTTGCGTCCAATTCCTTCCACGGGGTTTTGAGGCACTCATTTTTTCACAATATATCACAATAAACGTGAAATTAGCAAATAACACTTTAAGGCCAGTATTGAACAAAAACCTCTCTACTACTTCAGTAAACGGAATTTAACATGAGATTGAGATAGAAAAAGAAACTTTTTTGGAACTCGATACCGACCTTTAAAAACAAATCGGAAACACTCATGTTTCCTCAGTCTTTCAGATGAAGATGATGTTTTTTTTATCGTTTCAACTTGTTTAGCTTATTTTTCTTCAAATAGCAACGCTCGGCTCGTTTGGGTCGGGTTGTCAAATTTACGAACCGGTTGCTTACCGAGCGAGCAAATTGTCATTTTCCAACCCGGTTACCAACCACCAGTGCGGTGTCCAGTTGTCAAACAGGGTAACAATTTACCGATATTACCGTATTACCGATATTACTCAAACAGTTGAAAACTTTCAAGTCTGGTGACTTAGTTGGTCACCTGAGCATTTTACAGCATTTTACATTTTACAATGGGCCAGTGATGTATATAAATGGAGACTGGATGAAACCTTTGGAAACCCATGACATCCCTTACAACATATGTGAGATGTCACGTATAGATTGGGATGTCGGAGGTCCCACTGTTCGTCATGGTTCCATAAAATTCTTCACAGATGGCTCAAAAATTGGCACGAAAACGGGAGCAGAAATCTTCGGCCCTGGGGTAGAAATATCAGTGGCGATGGGAAACTACCCAACGGTCTTCCAGGTGGAGATTTTTGCTATAATAAAATGTGTTAACGTTTGTCTGAAGAGGAAATATAGAAATGCTAATGTTTGTATTTTTACAGACAGTCGTTGAGCGTTGAGTAATTATAAATGTACACCCAAACTTGGCTAGGAATGCATTCTTTCACTGCCAGGAGTGCCAAGAGAACTCCGTAATTTTATTCTGGGTTCCGGGACACTGTGGCATTGAAGGTAATGAAAGGGCAGACGAGCTTGCTAAACAAGGTTCAAATACACAGCTTAATAGCCCAGAACCATTCTGCGGTATATCAAACTGTGCTATTAAAATGGAACTGAAATCTTGGGAAGAACAAAGGGTGATGACCAACTGATTGGTTACCACGAAGTGTGTTAAATCGAAACAGTTTTTTATTCCAAATGTCACAATCAGTTAAAAGCTTTTGGAGCTCAATAAGAGAGTTCTTTGTACCTTTGTCCTGGCCAACACACTTAGATTTTTTTACAGAAATCGGTAAAATTTGACTGAATTCTCTACAGCTGAACGTTTGGTAATTATCTGTAAAAAAATTACCGGATTTCGGTAAAATTTTACTGAAATCTGTTAAATCGGATTACCGAACGTTCAGAATTCGGTAAAATTTAACAGAAAAGAAATTTAGCCTCAATTTTGAGATTTATGAATATTGACCAAGAAAAAGTCCGCTGCACCATTGCTCTGGTTAACGCACCCTGGTACTCCACAGGCTCCGTTTGGAATTCGGATTTTGAAACCCCCTAGCCATTCATTCATTGGCACTGTAAACCAGAGGTCACTTAACACCGTGATGAATTGGGGGTTACTTTTGTGATGAACTTTTCTACTGGAACAGGCGTTCCATAGTGCTATTCTTAGTAGGTCTCAACGTCAACTGCGGACCCTACACAGCTTCGCTGTACAGTTATAGAAGATAATAAGACTTAATCAAATGCTTTTTAGATTGAACAGCCCCTATCAGAATTTAATTTTAGCTAGCTTTTAATTATAAAATTCTGAGAAATACAGTCACATGACATCAAATTTTATTTCAAGGATTCTCAAGGGTATGCACACATACAGAAAAAAATCTTGTAGTAGAAATTACCATTTTACCCGACCATGCCTATTTTCAAAATTACCATGCCTGCACTTGATGTGCACTGTGGCAGAGTGGGGGTCAGGGTTGACCTTTGTGAAAAGGCCGACTTCTCCCACTAAAACCCGTTTCCTTGTTACACAATCGGAACCCCCCCCCCACGGGACTGCCTTATAGTTTTACTTCGTGGAGGGTCTTGGCCATTTGGCTACAATAGAGCCATTTAGGTCCTACAACTTGCCACAACCATTTTGCTCTCGCCTTACTTGGTGGAGCCATTCCGCTCCTACCCTCAACGTCATTGAATTCAGAAGTCACCGACATCGGATCTACCCTTCTCCGACGGAGGATTACCCACCTGTGGATCCCAAAAGCGAACGACGGTGAGCCATTTAGCCCCTACATACTGACGCAATCGACTCGAGTAATCCCGACTGCGAAACTACCATACAACATCACCCGAGATCGACAACCCGCTACTCCATTCAACCACTCGCTTCTTGACTCTCCCGCCATTTTCGCTGAAGAGCCGACATGATTTGCGTAATGGCTCCGTTGATCGTATTCCAAACATTTTCGTCACGACAAAGCACCAGGGCAAGATCCATAGAGTTGAACGCAAGTCAGCTAGCGACCAACAATCAATGTGGTTGGGGACCTGGATGGAACTATAGGACCATGGAAGCTTACTTATAGCGATCATCAGACGAATCCATGGTAGCGCAATTTCCAAGGCGAACAGGCAATAACCATCGCCAGGGTGACTGAGACCACAACAAAAGGCAGAGAAATAATAAACGAAGTGATTGGGACAAAAGCACTCGTAACGATCGATTCAATGGATCAGACCAATAACGTGGAAGGGATTGGAAATATTTTCGTCAATATCAAAGGATAGAGCACTCGAAACTCTTCGTCTTTGGTGACAACATGTATTTCAGTGGAACACTTCTTGCATAAACTAAAAACAAAATAGCAGAACGATGGTGTGTTCCAGATCGGATTCGGGGACATACATCTGATCCTAAAAAGGCAAGCTTCAGATTGGTACTTTACGTACTTTGATGAATTATCCAATTTAGGTCCAGATAATCCAATTTAGGTTTGGGAATCCAAACCAAGGTCAAGGAATCCAGCAAAAGATACTCTGGATCATGAAGCCAAAAAAAATTCCTGGCATCCTTAGCAACGTGGTATTTATTTATTCTACCGCAGAAGCAGTTTAAGGGTAGAGTTCACAACGTGAAATATGGCGCAAATGAAACTGGTCAGCACGAGGACATGAAACACCATCATCGGTCAGTTACACAAATAAAATTGTAGCTGCAACAAAATTGGAGAGGTATACACTAGAAGTATAGAGGGTGCGCCAGTAAAAATAAAAGGCGGATTAGCATCATTCTAAATTCTTAGTTACTACAATGTAAAGATTGCTCCATTAAATAACAAATCCTAAATTATGCGAAAGTACATTCGAAAAGTGGTCTTCAGCAAATCAGAAGCTGGACCACAGATAGTAAACATTTTTGTTGGTGCCATAATGCCGCTATGAGTAATAATCCGTTCGCATTATAACCTATATTACGTGATATAGAGTATCTTGATATAAGCATCTATGCATCTAGTTTTGACTGAAAATAATGTGCATGGCAAATGATATCAAGATACTCTAAATCACTTATTATAAGGTTGTAGTGCGAACGGAGTGTAACAGCCCAACAAAATGTTTCTGCAGTAGTGACACCTGTATAAACTTGAAAGGGCCAGTTGGAGTTTTCAATTTGCAAAAAAAATCAAACTTGTGAAGGGGTGTGTAGCTGGAATGTTACTTTCAACTACCCTAATAACCACACATACACTTTTATTACTCCTCATATAATATTTTTCATACTGGCTTCAAAAAAATGTTACAAAATAGGGAAGGGGGATGTAAAATCAGGAAAAAATTTAATAAAAGCATTGCCCCTTTCATCCAACCTAGCTTGTTTTACATCGGAAACAAGTATTAAGTACATTATACACTTGAATCAAATATTCAAATTTCCACCTAGCCGAGAAATTGTATTGGGAGATTGAGACTCGTGTGTAAACAATTTGATATTTTGAAAATAAAAAAAACCATATATTTATTTTACAAATGGCCTTCATGAACAACCACTCCAGGTTTTCCAGAGCGAAAATCTCAGATAACGGTAAAGAAGTTGGAACATTTGTTGTAAGTTTCAGTTTATTATAGATATTCCACAGCCATAGAGGTATTGTTTGGTTTGTTTAATTGATGTTGTCTTTTTTCTACTATTGCTATTGCCTAGGAATACGACACGACACGTCCAATAGTAACTCCCATATAAACTTGAAAGGGCCAGTGCAGTCGGAGTTTTCAACTTTTCATATGCCTCATTTGATATGTAAAAAATTTTACAAATTGGGGTGGGGGATGAAAAAATAAGTAAAAAAAATGTAATTAATGCATCGCCTCTTGTAACCAATCTAGCTGATTTAACATCGAAACAAGCATTAAGCACACTATGCAATTGAATCACATAAATATACAAATTGAATTCATTGACCTTCATGAACAACCACTCCAGTCATGAGATTGGAAATTTTCGGGTTGTTAACAGGAAGTTTCAGTTTAATTATAGATATTCCACAGCCATTGACGTATTGTTTAGTTTATTATTTGATGTTGTCTTTTCTCTTCTGTTCCTGTAGTCTAGGAATGCGACACGACACTTCGGAGAATAGTTGTGATCCCAGCCTGTATATTATGTCTCCGACACTTGGAAGCGGCAAAATCACATGGTCAGCATGCAGTCGCAATTATCTGAGCTCATTTTTAAAGTACGTATAAATATGCATACAATAAATAGTCGGTAATCAAATTCGTCAGTCGTTTGCCAAATCTGATTTCATTTCATATTTATATATGTTATGGTCCATATGTTTCCAATTTTGTTCAAAACAGATTTCTGATGAATTCGGTTCATAACTTTTTAATGGATGAGTCTAACAGTATTTAAATATTCTAGAACAACTCAAGCCGTTTGCTTATTCGATCGAGGACATTATGGTCCTAGTTTAGATCATGCTGCCCAGGGTATGTTACCCGGGGAACGTTTCGATGCAGATCAACAGTGTATGCTTAAGTATGGGAAGGACAGCATTCGATCTCAAACTCAAAACATTGCCGACATTTGTCGAGACTTGCACTGCCAGAGAGATCGATACACTTGGACCTCTCATCCGGCATTAGAAGGGACTGCTTGCGGAACACTTTTGGTAAATCATTTATCACTTAGGATATGAGGTCAACTTTCGTGAGTCCTAAATTTTTGAATTTTAGTGGTGTCGAAGTGGTGTTTGTGTTTCAAAAATTCCTGGACTAACAATTCAGTCTAGCGGCAAACACATAACTGCTTTTAAGACAATTGATAAGAAGGCATTCATTGAGGGGCTGAAATTTGCAAGTTTGAAACAAGACACCTCCAGAACATTGAATATAATTCCAAAATGGGATGCTTGGGGAGAGCCAACTGAGTGTGAATCGGGCTGCTTATATGGAGAATCAGGCCGCCTCAAAGAAGGAAGCGTGGGATTGAGGCAGTACAGTAGAACTTGTCTGGATAAAAGGTAATCAACTTTATTAGCTTTAGTTTAATACGAACAATTGGATTTATTATACTCTGCAGAAATAGTTGTGCTGGTTCCAACAAAAAGTACGAAACGTGCACAGCAAAGCAGGTAATTATTCTTCTTCTGGTAATAAATTGCCGCAATAACCAAATTGCCATTTTTAGTGTTACAACATCGCTCGAACCACCATACTTGAATTTGCCAATCAAATTTGTGACCGAGCTAAGGCGTTCGATTCGGATATATTGGGTCTAGGTCTGCAGAAAGTGGTCGAAGATCCGGAAGACGCATGTAAAATTTTCTGCGAAGCAAAATCTGGTGAACCTAAAACCAAAAGTTGGATCTTTCCTGATGGGACGGCATGCCGTGTTCAGAATGCAGATTTTGATGATTATTTCTATTGCATCAGTGGCAGATGTCAGGTGAGAGCCAAAAGCATTTTTACCGTTTTCGAGCATCAAAAGTAGATCTTGTCGACTTGGTTTTATATAGTTTAAATATTTTGTATTTTCACTTAACATTATAGCTAAATGAAAACTAGGGGTGATGTTCCTGTATCAATCTCAATACTCGCAGTTCATTCTAATCAAAATCAAACGATTCACGCGCGAGTGGAATAGTTTGTAATGTTTGTCTTGTTATTAAACTGGTTGGTTATTGGTTGGTTCTACCATTGTTACGATAAGAAATGAATCTATCTAATCTATTGCATCAGCATAGAATGAATTAATGGGACCAGTTACCATATGTGTTTATTGCACAATATCGCAATTAAATATTTTTTTATAATTATCCATATGTGTTGACCATATTCATATAAATGTTTACGTTTACAAACTTGTCAGAAATTTTCCTGCAACAACTCGGCTGAAAACTTCTACCGGATTGATCCAATGTTCTGTCCCGAGCGATTTACCTCGGCTGATAGAGTCAGCAATAGCATTCAACAGGAGAATGGCCGGGACTACAAAAGTCTCAACATCTTACAAAACATCCACAGCACCAGTCGAAAATTGGAGAATGTGACTCAAAATTCTGGTAACTGTTAGATGTATGATTTCGTATGTCGTTATTATTAATACTTGTTTTGCCAGTTTTCTACAACTTTCCAGAACGAAGACGAATCCCTGAATCGAATTTCTACAAAGCCGATGCATACGGCCGATGGCGAGCTCGACAGTTTGAGCCGGAAAAATACGACAACCTGTCTCAGCTCCGATCTCGAAAAAATCAGTGGGATGTTAAGTCAGGTTGTCACTTTAGCTGTATGGAAAAAGCCAAGGGAATTCAAATTGTCGCCTCGAAAATGGATATCCGGACAAGCATTCAACTCTGCACACCAAACACAATCGTATGTTATTTAATTCAAGTGGATTCCGGTGGTAGTCATGGCAGAACGTTGGTACATTCTTATTTTCAGGCTTGTGACAAAGTCGCAACAACTTTCGAGTACGCGACAAGGTTATGCAAACGATATCAGCAGAAGGTACGTGGCCTCTCCGGTATCGGAATGCAAATTGCTCCTAGTGTAGAGGATCCGGATCGAAGTTGTCGCATTGCATGCCAAGACAATTTTATTCGACACCGGTTTTACCTTGTCAATGGGGAACAAGGACATTTTCCATTCGGAGCTCGATGCAACCATGACGAATTGAATCGATATTGCGTTAATGGAAAGTGTTTGGTACGTGTATATGCTGGAGTTTTTTCACAGTGAAGAATTAATGTTTTTTTTTTCAATTCTCAGCGTTTCGGTGAAGATGACACTCCACTTAATGAATCATACAATAGCTTAGCACATCTTCGAACGAAACGAACCGCAAGGAGATTCAAAAGGCATTTCGAGTACTTTTCACCGGTTAACGTAACCGAACGCATTAGTCAAGAGTATCTCGAAAACTTAATAGCTAATATCGATTTTACAAGGACTTCAGGTAATGCGAGCAATTGTTTATGCGTTGTTATTGCTCATATAATTTCTTTTTTAGACGATATTTTCGAGGATAACATCGATTTCAGAAATCCAATCTATTTCAGTCCGTGAAAGAGGATTTCGAAGTCAACCATTAGGCATTTCAATGGGGAACCTTTTGTAAACTATTTATTTACTAGATATACACCTAACCATTGATTAATAAAAAAGCAATTTGTATAAATCATTACATCAATCGTACATCCGTCTGTGTTCAAATTTGTTTTGTTTCTTTTGTAATTTTTGTGTACACCGTGTCCAATATATTCTCATACACTTTTTCCTTGCATTGGTGTCGTGCAACTACTCAACATGCTTCACGTATGTGTTAGTGTAGTTTTGCACTATGTTTATACAAACGCTTTTAGGTTATGTCCGATTGTTTTCATTCGGTGTTTATCTTTTACCAGCGATGATGGAATTTCGTGCTGTGGTGATAAAAAAGTTTTTGAAAGGTGAGCGCCGGGCGCTATTTTCAGAAATTTGAAAAACCTCGGAGTAAAGCAGGATTTTGTGTACCGAACCATCCGAAGGTACCGTGACACCTGCTCGTTGGATGACCAGAAGAGATCCGGTCGTACTCGTACGGTGCCGACTGCACGAGTTGTTAAAGTGGTCAGGGAACGGATTAGACGAAAATTACAGCGCTCTGTACGTAAAATGTCCGCAGATCTGAATGTTTCGAGATCGTCAATGCACAATATACTGCAAAATGACCTCGGATTCCAAGCTTTCAAGAAACGTAAGGTTCACGGAGTTTCGGAACCTTCCAAGCAGAAACGACTCGAAAGAGCAAGTCTGCTTTTGTCGCGGCACGGTGGGGAAGAATTTATCTTTTCCGACGAAAAGTTATTCGTCTTGCAACAATCCCACAATGTCCAGAACGACAGATTGTGGGCTCTCTCTTCGAGAACTGTTCCAGAGAGTGATAGGAATATTCCACGGTTCCAAAGCGCTGCGTCAGTGATGGTTTGGGAAGAAATTTGCAAGCGAGGCAAATTACCACTGGTTTTCATCGAAAAAGGCGTTAAAGTGAATGCCGTATATTATAAAACGGATTTTTGGAGAAAGTTGTCAGCCATATGTACAAGAGGTGTTTGGAGATGATCACTTGGTGTTTCAGCAGGACGGAGCGCCATCGCATACTGCAAATCTCGTTCAGGGCTGGTGCCGAGAAAATTTGACCGACTTTTTGGACAAGAATGAATGGCCTCCCAGTTCACCAGATCTGAATCCCTTGGATAATTTCGTATGGTCATACATGCTGGCGAAGGTAAATGACCACAAGGCATCTAATATGAACCAATTCAAAACCGTAATCAAACGAATTTCAGACGAAATGCCGATGGAAGTTGTGCCTGTGACGGTTTCGAAAAACGTCTGGAGCTGGTCAAGAAGGTTAAAGGCGGTGTTATTCCAAAACATATGCTGTAGTTATCGGTTTGAAATAAATAGAGTTTTATTTTGTATGAGAATATATTGGACACGGTGTATTGTATCAGTGATTTCATAAAAAACTACAAGGCACAGCCCGATAGGGCTTAGCGAAGTGTTGATGTAGATTCACCGAAAAACCGACATGTCACTTGACTTAAACCGCGCATCTGATTAAGCGTAGGGCCCATCCTGCTAGCACTCTTTTGATTAAATGACGCATCAGTGTGTTTGTTTCATAATCCTTCTCTAACGGTGTAGTGGACAATGCCGTTTCGATGATTTGTACAGCGGTAAAATAGACAGTCACTTCAGTGATCACGAGAGTCGAGAGAGCAGGATAGCGTATAGCGGTATAGCCAACAATCAATGTGCAACTAGGGATGCCAGATATTTTTATCAAATGTCTGCGATAAAAATTTGAAATGTCTGGGAATGCCTAAAAAAGTCTGTAAATTTTTATTTTTTTGCAAAATTAGACTTCTTTTGACGAAAAGACGTAATAAGCGAGTGAGTTATGCCATTTTCGCTATATTTATGATTATGTAAAAATTTCTGCATCTATTTCTTGGATTGTATGCAATCTTACCATA
Source organism: Aedes koreicus (assembly GCA_024533555.2). Taxonomy (NCBI): domain Eukaryota; kingdom Metazoa; phylum Arthropoda; class Insecta; order Diptera; family Culicidae; genus Aedes; species Aedes koreicus. The sequence goes on from JAHHFK020005865.1 coordinate 137,983, forward strand.
TTGTTTCACAGTTATGAAGTGACGCTTAAGATTGAAGCATTCGCATAGATGACACAATTTTCTATAGTTTTTTCGCCCTTAACGTTCTTTCCAGTTTTGTATTTTAATAAAATTAGTTTTCAATTGATAATTCAAACACTGTTTTTTCTTTGTCCAAAAATAACGATTGAATTACAATGATTACAGAGTCAATTTTCCTTACTAAGTTAAAGAGTTGAATTCAATTTTGTTTATTTCATTAATAAAAAACACTAGGTGTGTAGTGTTACTTATTGTTATGAAATAAAATTTTTGGGTAGAAATTTTCAACGTGGGCTACGTTTCTCTTTTCTTGAAAAGTTTTCTTCCGGGAGTCATTTCAATTTTGAAAATGAGTTTAGCGTAACGCTCTGAAAGGTTTTTGAACGTTAATAACTTTCGTTCGAATGAACGGAATGACTTCATTTATACACCATTTGATCAGAAAAACTTACAAAATTTGTTGTTTTAAAATTTCATTAAGTGCTATTAGTATCAGTAGATCAAATTTTTACTTCTTTTGCTCCCATAAAAAACTGCTATGAACAGGTTGAAAATAGTTTTCCCTTCCGGGTCCTCAGAATCGGTTAACATTGTCTTCTTTTGTTATTTGAAACTAGTACTTTCTGAGTCGAACCAAAAATTCGTTTTCTTCACTCTTCAGCTGGTGGTTGAGACAAGGCTTTGCCCACCCGCCAAAGTCACGCGGAAGTTGTCAAACGTATGTTTTCATTGAATGTTCGTATGTCTGTTAGAGCTGCTTTAGCATCACTAACCGGAGATGGTCACTTCTCTCCACTATAGGGGTTATTTTTTCCCGTGGTTCAGGGTCGAATATTGGCTTCGAGGGGAATTGGGCGGAAAAACTTCCCATACAAACCATTACCAAGGTGGAGCGAAAAAGAAAGAATAGGAGAAAGAGATCAGTTCTTCAAAATTTAAAAGCAGGTTAATTTCAAACGCAAAAATATACGTAGTTATACCAATACAAAATAGAAATCAATTCAACTAAAATTTTGGTGTGAATATGGACCAATAAAACTGATGAACTAATTCAACAAAACCTTTGAGTTGAAATAAAACATCATGCTTTATAGAATAGACCATCGTGTTTTATTGTTCAAAACAAAATGTTTTCTTAAATCAACTAAACGCATTTGTTGAAATAATAAACATTTAAGAACTAATACAGCAAAACCATTTGGTTGAAACAAAACTTCATGCTTTATTGAACTGAAAGTCGTGTTTTATTGTTTTTAAACAATTACCGCTCCATATTCCCCCAGCCGCTGATTTGCAAAATCGTCTTCCATCGGAAGTTGTGCTGTTTTTCCAGTTATGTGAAAAGAGAATAACTCGTTGATAATCTGCTTTACAAATTATAATTGATTATGTTTAAACTTACATTAGAAAAGCCGAGGCAGAGGCAGCAATATGGCTGCTATGAAATGTGCGCTCATACAAATATTTTATTAAAACAATAAATTAACCATTCTAGTTTAAAACGAAGTTTAAAATAAATGTGATTGTTAAAAATAAAATATTATTTAAACGAATATCACACAGCGGTGATTATTTTAAATAATTTTATTGGGTTGATTTGAATTGAATTTTGTATTGATTTGGGACTTTTTTTTATGAATTGAAACAAATAGAAACCTTGTATTGAATACACTCAGTAGCAAAAAAAAGCTGAGCAAAGTTTTGCTTTCAAAAAACGCCATGTTTAATATCTGTACCTTTGTCAATTATCAATATTTTTGGTTGAAAATTTGACTGCACTATAACCAATGTATTGACCTTATGTGAACAAAATTGATATTGATCATATCGATATCGGTTTTGGACATACCAATTTTAAAAATCCGTATTTCTGTGAAAAATTTACGTAGCATATTAAAAATGTTAGCCTAAAAAAATAAACGTGGACAAAAATGTGGACAAAATTTGAACTGTTTCTATTAAGTGGTTTGGACTACAGCTGGCGTCAAAGTTGACGCACCAACATGAGGATTTCCCTTTTTCACCCGATATTGGCCATGATGAACTATCGGTGCAAAAAAAAAAGCCGAGGCGAATTTATCTTATTAATACACATGATTTGCTACGCGTGAAATATCCCAAATAACTAGTGTAACCCACGAAGAACTTAAAAATATGGCATACAGTATGAATTAGTTTGTTAAAACTTGAAGAGTTAGTTTAGTTTGTTAAAACTTGGATCGAAGGAGCAGTTGATTCGGTTGCTACCGTTGATACCTAGGAGTTGTTTACTTGCTATAAACTACTGTAAAACCAACAATCAATGTGCAACTAGCGATTTGTAATTGGTTCACTGTTGTAGAACCCCTAGGTCCGGTACTAGTATCTTGGTTGTTGTTTTGATTCACTATATTATTTTGACGCAACATTGAGAAGGGGGGAGATCATGAGCTTGGGACCGATGTGCGAGCCGAGACTGAGCCAAGAAAAAAATCGTATTTGTTCGGGACTGGTCTTAGAGTTAGTCTATGGTAAAACTCTAACATTATTAAACGAGAGTTCATCCTGAACACACGTCTTTCTGTAGAGGTTATGGGCCCAGTTACGTCCGCCCTCTGAAGTCGAAACGAAATTGGTATCAAGAATTCAAGTTCGTTACGGAATTACGGAGAAGACTGAAGTTACGATGTCGAGTGTTACCAAAGTCGGGATTGTCCAGTTTGCAGGCGAAGGATACGACGTATGGAAGTAGAAATGCAGTTGTCGGCTCATGGCGTGAAGGCGATGCTCACGATGGATGTACCTGCTGAGGAAGCGCAGAGGAAGGCTTTTCAAGAAAAGGATGAAAAGGCGAAGGCTCTTCTAGTGGCGTACATTGCTGATTCACATCTGGAATACGTGCGTGAAAAGGAAACTGCAAAGGAAATGTGGAACTCCCTGGCGAATACGTTTGCGAAGAAGGGTTTTGCAACGCAAACCTACATTCGAAGATCCCTCGTAATGCTGAAGATGGAAGAAGGAACACTGTTAATGGACCATTTCCGTCGATTTGACGAGTTAGTTCACCAGTTGAAGGGAGCTGGGGCTACTGTCAAGGATTTGGATGCCGTAAGTCAGCTTTTCATTTCGTTGCCATCGTCGTTTGATGTTGTCACAACGGCTATGGAGAACCTCGAAGATGACCAGTTGAAGTTGGACACGTTGAAAGCGCGTTTGCTGACTGAAGAGCAGAAACGATTGGGAAGAGAGGATAGTTCCAAAGTGAATGGTGTTTCGGATGGATCTGGATCATCGTTTGCAGCGAAACCGGTGAGAGGAAAGGAGAAAAGTGTGGTGAACAAGGACACAAGAAGTTTGCTTGTCAAAAGATTAAACACCGACGTGATAAAGCACAAGTAGCGACCGTACCGGTGGATACAGAAGTTGCGTTGGTGCTGAATCAGGAAGGAAGGAAAGATCTGAAGAAGGAATCGGATATGGAGTGGATCCTTGACTCAGGAGCAAGTCGTCATATGGCGTACAGTGAAGAGTTTTTCCACAATCTCTCGGAGTTCGACGATCCGTTGGTGATTGAGAGTGCGAAGGAAGGTGAAAAGCTTATTGCTACTAAAGAAGGCACTGTGAAAGGAAAGGTCCTCCCGGATGGAAATGGTTTGACGCTGTCGTTCGGAAATGTGCTGTGTGTGAAAAACCTAGTTCAATCTGCTGTCTTTGTCGCGTTTGCTGAAAGTCGGAGTAAAAGTTGAGCTCAAGCCTGATCGAGCAGTGTTGTCCAAGGATGGTGGAACTGTAGCTGTGGCGATGTTACGTGGAAACCTGTTCTTCTTGAACATGAAATTGGTGAAACTCGGCTCTGCTATGCTTGCGAAAGGTAATGAAGGTGACTTGGAGTTATGGCACAAACGGTTTGGACACTTGAGCTACAAGAATGTACGACGGCTGAAACAGTGCGAAATGGTTGAAGGACTTGGTGAAGTTATAAATGATGGTGGATTTTGCGAGTCGTGTGCGGAAAGCAAGATGGTTCGATTGCCGTTCAATAAGAGTCGGCCGAGCACAACGAGACCATTGTAGCGCGTCCATACAGACATCTGTGACCAGATTACACCGAGGACGGCAGATGGGTATCAGTACTTCGTGTCGTTTATCGATGACTATACTCATTTTGCTGTGGTCTACCTAATGAAGTGCAAAGATCAAGTGTTCGAGAGCTTCAAGGTTTATGAAGCCATGGCAACAGCGAAATTTGGGACAAACATCGCGAACCTGCGGTGTGATCTTGGAAGAGAATATTTCTCGAACGAGCAACATGCGTACTACACGAAGCAAGGGATCCAAGTTGAATTGACCGTTGGCTACATGCCTCAACACAATGGAGTGGCAGAGAGATTCAATCGGACTGTTGTGGAGAAAATGAGGACAATGCTTGCAGAATGTGGAGCGCCGAAGTTTTTGTGGGGAGAAGCAGTATTGAATGCGGTGTACCTAACGAATCAAAGCCCAACCGAAGTACTGAAGGGAAACCGCTGAATGCTGGCACGGTGAAACACCAGATGTTGGAAAGCTGAGGGTGTTTGGATGTCTGGCCTTTGCATGGATTCCGAAACAAAAGAGGAGCAAGTTAGATGCTACTGGTCTTCGTAGTGTAATGCTGGGCTACTCACCGACTGAATATCGTTTGTGGAATCTGAAAACAAGGAAAATGTTCGTGGCACGTGATGTAAAATTCGACGAGAAAAGCTTTCTATTCAAGCCTCAAGAGATCTCATCGGAGGAAGAAGTTGCTTCGAAGATGATGATTCCAGAAGTTACTCCAGTTTTTGAACCAGTCAATACGGAAGGCGAGCAGCAACGAAATGAACCTGAAGACGAACCTGAACCTGAAAATGAAAAGGCGATAATCCAGTACCGCCCGATGATGAATGACGATGACGATCAACTTCAAGATGACGATGACGATGACGTTGACACTACTGTTGAAGACGACTCATCAGCGCTCCCATCACAATCAAAGAATGGGAACAACTGTGAGGAGTTGGTTCCGAGGTCCAGTGGTTGGGAGCGCAAGGCCCCAGGTTGGTTCGCTGATTTTATTGCCCCCTATAGAGCCCTTTCTGCTGCTGATGAATCCCAAAAGGTTTCAAAATTCTATGATGAGGTTGACGGTGATCCACACGAGACGGAATGGAGGGAAGCAATAGCTGGCGAGCTAGCATCCTTGAAGAGAAACCAAACGTGGACGGTGGTAACAACAATCAATATGCAACTAGCGATTTGAAATTGGTTCACTGTTGTAGAGCCCCTTGGTCCAAAGTTCACCTTGAATCCAGCACCTAACTATACATATTTGCGCCTTTGTTTTGATTTGCTGTGTTATTTTGACAGAATATTTGAGAGTGTGTTCGTGTGAGTCATTATTAGGGGCGTATTATTGAGCTTGGGACCGAGCTTGAGACCGATGTGCTAGTACTGACTGAGCCAAGAAAAAAATCGTATTTGTTCGGGACCTACTGGTCTTAGAGTTAGTCTATGGTGGTAAGGTGCCCTGATGCGGTGAAGCCTGTGCCGAGTAAATGAGTGTTAACCTTGAAGACTGATGCTGATGGGAATCCTGTGCGCTACAAGGCCCGCCTGATTGCTAAAGGATACATGCAAAAGAAGCACGTAGATTATGAAGAAACGTTTGCTCCGGTGGCAAAACTTTCAACTATACGGACGATTCTGGCAGTTTCTACAAACCGAGATCTGAAGATTCACCAGATCGACGTGACCACGGCGTTTCTCAATGGAGTTCTTCAAGAAAAGGTGTACATGCGTGTTCCAGAGGGGGTAACCAGTCAGCCGAATGAAGTTTGCTTGTTAACAAAAGTCCATATACGGTCTCAAACAGTCACCTCGTTGCTGGAACTGTCGTTTTAATGAAGTTCTAGTAAGCATGGGATTTGTTCGTTCCCGTCACGACTACTGCCAATACGTTCAAGGATAAGGAAATCAAATTGCATACATCGTTATTTACGTTGACGACTTACTCGTAGTTGCTGGCGATTTGTGGACGATCGTGCTGATTAAGGAACGGCTGAAGCGAGAATTTGATATGACGGACTTGAACGAACTACATCACTTTCTGGGCATCAATACCCGGAATCATAATTGGTTGCAGCAACTTGATTGTGACCTCATTGAGTCACACTGAAGTTAATTTGGCTGATTTGCAACAAGTGTGCTACTAGGGTATAGAACGTGACAAGGAAGGTACTATGTATCTGTCCCAAGAAGTGCTAATCCGAAAAGTTCTAGTACGTTTCGGAATGCATGGATGTAAACCTGTCAACACACCCGCTGAAACTAAGTTGCAGCTTCGAATGAATACTGGAGGACGCAGCTATCCATATCGCGAACTGGTTGGCAGTCTAATGTTCTTGATGCTGGGTTCAAGGCCAGACCTGTGCTACGTTGTGGGCTATCTGGCAAGATTCCAAGATGCTGCAGGAGATGAACACTGGAAGCATGCAAAGTATAAGGACTTTTGAGGTTTTTCCAAGAATATGTTTGCTCCTCTGGAGCATCCATTGGATAGCAATTTGAGCGTTGTTTACCTTAAGTTCATATGGAGAAAGGACTCGCTCTCATTTCACATTAAATATGTATTCGCAACACTTCGCCTGAAATGATCCATTTTCATGATTATAAAACAAAACGCTATCTTTAGCAAACGAGGGTGGGTCAATAAGTGACTTAATAAGGTTTTTGAATAAAAAAAAAAATTAACATAGTCTTCTTTGGACACTTTGTCCATCGTTCCTCCTTTTTTTTATCCTTGTCGAAAAATAAGATTTGAAGCCATCAAAATATGTATTTGTTTTTGAGATGTTCTCAGAAGTCAAATTTCTTTTTATCGAGCCATTTCTTCATACTTTGAAACATTAAATAGTCACTCGGGTCTAAATCCGGAGAATAGGGCAGATGGGGGAGCAATTCACAATCCATTTCAAGGATTTTTGCCCAGAAAACTGTACATGTGCAGTAACGCGTTATGAATCTGTCTACAGCCTTTCACTTTGCATAATCGTGTTAATTTTCACGGCCACCTACCATGGGTAACTAAGTACCTACAACACATTTGATTCACTTCTACTACCTTCCAACGATCTGCTACTGGTTGGCCCTCTTAAGCCACAATATCACAATACTCCATCAGAACTCTGGATTAACAATAGAAAAGGGCCTATCAACATTTGTAAACAAACACTACTTAGCCTATTTCCTTTAATTTCCTATAAAAGCCAGAACTTATAATTTCATCTCCACAGAAAATACACCACCGAATTTCACCTTAAAACCAATATTGAAACCCTCGACAAATCCCTTCAAAGAAAAATCGTAAAACAGAAAAATATTCGTGAGCAGCTTGAATGTTTTCCTGGACAGATGAAAGGGATAGGACAACTATGACCGAAACACCTGATTCCGTTTTCTCCTATTAGGCTTTTTGACGTTTAATCACCTTTCCCCTTCTTGCACATGCAGACGAATGATGGTTTGTTTTCCTCCAAATGATTTTTCTTCTTACTTGCACTACTTTGATCTAAATGGCACTGTAGTGTGCGTTCGTTCAACGTCGCTAGGCCTAATAGCAACAATAATAGTATTGTTGCCTGCACTACTACTGAAAATAGATCTAGGCCAAAAAGTGATCCAAAGCATGCATCATTTGGATCAGTTTTCTTGGTAGATGCTAAAATAAATCAGATTGTGGTATAAAAGCCAATATAGAATGCCGCTGTGCAGGAATTTCCATCACTTCAGATCTAAATATTTAGATCTATACCAGTCTCCCCTCAGGATTGGAGGTGCCTTAAGTAATATAAATTTACATACCTAGGAATGTACCGATGACTGCATCAAACGCTTTTAATAACTCCGTAACTTCAAATTCGTCCACATCCAGCGTCCAACTTCGAGTTCCTCGACTCGTTCCTCGATAACAATCTCCCCCGACGGATCTGTTTTAAAGTTTTCGTGTTATAAAATAGCGCGAAGAAGATACACACATGCACAATCATAGCATTTTGAAAAGATTTTGTTTTCAAATTGTTGTGGATCACCCTATTGCTCTGCGCTTCACTTGCTCACGTCCAACCGAAGCAGCGCAAAGCCGCAGGGCTCGCACACGGCAGCATAGCTGTCACTGTGCGATGCTGAAGATGCGCATACATGGATTTTTAATGTGGTTGTGTTTTGTTGTTGTTTATCTTTAGTCATGTAACGTCCATAATAAGTTTTGCTTGTACCGTTTTAATGTGTCGTGAGTAAATGTAGTGTTTAGATCGTACACACCAAATAATCTTAACTGATTCCAGCAAAAGTTTTTGCTGAAAACAAATCAGCAAAACACTTGTTGCTGATATACCAGCATATCTTCAAACAAATAACTGAAAAACAGCAGCGAAATTTACTGAATATCCTTCAGCATTCATATTTATGCTGTTAACCAGCATTCTTTTTGAGATTTTGTGGAAACCAGTAATATTTACCGAAAATTAGCAAATATTTTCTTACTGATTGTATATCAGTAACTAATATTTACTGAAGACCAGTAAACTATTTTGCTTGTCAACTTCAAACGTCAAAACAGTTTTTTTTCTCTTTTTGCTTTTGCCTCGAATTTTTAATGATCATATGAATTTTGGCGATTTCGGAGAATTTAGAATTAATTATGGATTAATTCTATAACTACAACAAGGAAAATTTTGATTTGGAAGAACTGTTTCGTAAGTATATATAATGTTTTCATTACATTTTTGGTTTCCAGACAAAATGGCCACGGTGTTGAAATGCTTTTGCTGTGCAAAACGCATCAACAAGGCACACAAAAGAATGCGAGTTTGCTCGAGAGAATTGTTGGGTGGATAAATGTTTGTATTCTGCTGAAATCATAATACTGATTGGAAAACTTAATTTAAGGCTCCTATGTACAACGTATCCTATGTAGCATACATCCAGATTGGGAAACGTTATTTCTTCTGCGGATCCGAAATTCAGAACGCTTTTCATATAATGTTATGAGCGCACTATTTTTTTTAACTCTAAATTTCATCCACCTCTTGCCAATTTGTTTTTCATTTTCCCCATCGATTGTGTTTAAAATTCCTAAACCATCGACCACTGCTAATGGGATTCTTTTACAACTAAAATTAATAAAAAGCTTAGTTTATTGTATGATAAACAAGCCAAAAACGTTTGTTTTTATTTATAAAATAAAAAGAAAACAAAACATTTACTGTGCTGCATTTTCAGCAATACTGTGAATTGCCGAAAATACAGCAAAATTATTTGATTTGATCTGCTGCTGATTTATCCAGCAAATTGTAAGCATTTTGCTGAAGGCTCAGCAAGAGAGCTGTCACTTTTTTGAATATCAGTTTTGCTGGTTGATCAGCAATTTTTGTTTTGCTTATATTGCTGAAATAACAGCACAAAAAAATTAGCAAAACTTTGCTGTTTTCCAGCAATTAAATTTTGGTGTGTAATCGCGCGTTGATTAATTACCCCGAGTTGTTAACTATACGAATGCTTTTCTTGGGGTAGTGCGGTACAAAACAAATCATATGGAAATATTGTTGATTCTATTTTTTTTTAACGGACGCTGAGTGGCATTAAAAACAAATGAATAGATTTTTTATTCAATCCAAATCATATATGTGAATCAAAGCCCTCGAATATTTGATTCTAATATGCTGCATTTCTCTGCGTGTATTGTCACTATAATACATAAGCAAAAAAGCCTATCGTAGTCAATATTTTGATAATAAAAAACAATTAAATGAATGGTTTTTGTTTGAAATTATTCAAGGAGAAATGTTTTTTTTTTTGTTGTTAAGATACATAAAAACTGTTGTAACAACCGTCCATTTCTATAGTAAAATTGCCATTCACAATAGATTATATGGTGGAATTGTTATCCTATCGTCAAAAACAATCGAATCCATAGGATCAACCATGCATTTCACTTTGGTTTAAAAACAGATTCTATCGTATTTTCTATGTGATTTTTAGAAGGGATAGTCAGCGTGACCCCCAATAATGGTAAAAATGCCAATAAATTTCCCTCTGTGTATTGAAAACAAAACGAGGGGTCCCAATGGATCCTATTTTATATTTTATAATGCAGACTTTTGCCTTTTTGACATGTTAGCATCGAATTGACCGAAGTGGTTTTCATTCAATGTTTTGATTACCAAGGTAAAGTTGATGGTTAAGTTGTGTGAGTGACACTATTGTAAGAAACATGTAAACTTGCAAGCGATGTCACAACTCTATACGCAGAGCCCCGTAAGCTGATCGTGCAATCAACGTCACTTTATGTGTTTACATTATTTTCGGTTTTCTTATTCATATGCATTTGGTGATCTGCTACCCCTTTATACTGTAAATCATTGGTTTTGATTCTTCTGTCACCAATACGCAACATTGGAGCGTATATTATACTCGTGCATTGATAGGCGTTGAGCCCTCCTGCACACTTTGCTCTGCGCTGGCCTGCTGCATACCACCACCAACAGTTTAAACGGTCATATTGCTTTCACCGTAACAGCACGTCAGCGGTCTGTTCAGTAAGTTGGCCGTTGATGTGAATTTTTTTGTATTTGAATTTTGTTCAACTTCTTTTTGTGACAAGTTGTGAAGGTTTTTGGTAATATTTTTTTGACATTAGTATTCAGTGAAGAAAACGCAATGGCCACACATTTTCGCATAGCTAGAACCGACGAGGTAAGTTGGAAGAGTATGGAAATAGCAGATGCTTCAGTCTTATTTTTCTTCAAACGACGCCATTGAAATTTAAAGGGACAGCTGCATTCATCGACTTTGTTCCTTCAAGCGGATGAAAGGCGGTTATGGCCGATGAACCATTTTGGATTGAGATGTATTGTTATATTTTAGTATATTTTATCGTCTATTATGCTCATGTTCCGAATGTCTAGCTAAAACACATAAAGGTTTATTTTTTTATTTATTTTAACTAGGAATAAACCGTAATGTGGGTTGGGATGTTTCCTTGACTATTTTTTTATTTCTTTTATTTCCTTCAGAATGACGCTGCCCGTATTCAGGGAAAGAAAACGCTCAAGGAAACAGCTAACGGAAAAAGAGCCGTCTTAGGAGAGCTAGGCAATAAGGTGCTGAAAAATATTGACCATGGTAAAGGCAAGGAATTCAAATCCAATGATGCAATTTTCAAAAACGTTAAACCTCGTGTCGATACGCACTGGAAGAAAACAGATGCTCCGGTGTCAGTTAACGTGGCTTCGAAACCAGTTACTCGATCCGAGTCTCTCAAGAGTCTTAACAACGTAGGAATTGTAAAGAGTACCAAAACGACCAGCACCGTTCAACCAAAGGTAGCCCATTTGACAAAGGGTGTGGAAGTAAAGAAGGTCAAAGTGGTAAATCTGAAGCGAGAAGAGAGCCGTCTGAACCGTCGTTCGCTCACTAAGTTGAAGCAAATTAAAAAACAAACGGAAGTCTCCTCTGCTTCGTCGTCAGCAAAGAATTCCGACGAAGAAGATGATTACAAGATAGAGGTAAGACCCTGGAATCTCTCTTGCAGGTTAAGTGCTAATCTTATTTTTTTTTATCCAGAAACCAGACTCACCCCGAACGCATTCTCATAAACTAATTGAGGAAGTTGAGAACATAGACATCAACGATGCTTGGAATCCGATGTTGGTATCGGAATACGTAAATGACATTTACAACTATTTGAATAGATTGGAAGAAACGTTTGCCATTCGAGAGAACTTTCTCGAGAGCCATAAGCAGGTTAGTATACTTGTCTCACTTATAATATTGTTGACTAATTATGTGTTTACAGATAAATCATAAAATGCGCACCATTCTTATTGATTGGATCAATGAAGTTCAATATCAGTATAAGCTAGAAATTGACACCTATCACATGACCGTTTCAATCATCGACAGGTATCTCCAGGTAAGAGCTAATGATGTTTTCATACACACTCCTGGCAACTGATTTTCTATCAATACTTCTAGCTCATCACCGATACTCCTAAGAAAGAACTGCAGCTAGTTGGTGTAACAGCCATGTTTATTGCGTCCAAGTACGAGGAGCTGTTTCCGCCAGACATTGATGACTTTGTTTACATTACCGATGAAACCTACAAGAAAAAACAGATCCTCGAAATGGAGAAGCGTATCGTCAAGGTTCTGGACTTCCATCTAGGAAAGCCCTTGCCGACTCATTTTTTGAGACGTTTCTCCAAGGCAGCCAAAGCCGCCGACAAGAATCATCAGTGCGCCAAGTATTTGATTGAGATGGCCAGTATCGATTACGATACCGCACACTACAAACCGTCTGAGGTAAGGATTCAAGATTATTGTCATTATGTAGCAGCCGTTACATTTGACTTCTGAACTGCATTCTTATCTGTGTTGTTTTCCACGGCCATGTGTTTCTGTATGTGTGGGTGTGTTTTGCTTTCTTTTAAAATCTGCCCGTTTAAATGTCTCACACATCTGAATCAAATGCATAGCCATAGCCACGATAACCACACATGAGATGAACCTGTTTGAAATGTTTCTTTCATGCGGTCAAGATCTGTCCTCCTCAGGTTGCCTAATATGGAATATGGCTTCGATGTGAAACAGAAAGTTTTGATCCGTCGAGAAGAAACCTGCTTTATCTGAATGACATAAATGAATATTTTATATTTCTGCTGAAGTAATGTTCAAAACAAATTTCTTGCATATTACTTTGAAAAATAAAGATTAGGTTAGGAAAGAAACTGACCCATTATTTGGTCAGTAGAGAAACCAGGTCTGAAACGAGTCGTTTATGAGTGACTCGTTTGCCGGTAACTCATTTCACAAGCTAAATTTAAAAAAAAAATGGGTCATGGTTTTTTTATCATTTTTTTTTCTAAGAAAATGATTAAAAACTCATCTACGGCGTGAACGCACTAGTTACAGTAATACTCACTAAATCATTGAAGCATTCAGTCATTTAATATGTCTCCATATTTCAGATTTCTGCTTCTGAAATGTGATACCTACAAATGCCTAGAACTCATACTAAACGACCTTTGATAGTAACTATTCAACAACAAAGCGAGAAAAGCGCTGTTTTTTTTAACTATTTCATTTACTTGGGAGGCTCAATTATGTTAGCTTTACGGAGCCGATAATTTAATGTTTTTCAATATAAGGGGCCTGTTCATAAACCACGTACACTCATTTCTCCCCCACGTCGACTTTTCTCCATACGTTTTTTTGAAATGTTGTATGGAGCGTAGACTTTGGTCAGAACCCCCCTCCCAAAGTCTACGTGATTTATGAATAGCCCCTAATGAGTGACTCCATACTAGGGTTAGTAGGACTTGGGCCTTACTCGCGGTTTAACCGAGGATAAAATAGGTGACATTTTTTCGGGGATGGGTTGGACTGAGGAACATGGAAATAGGATTCTGTAGTCTCATCACATAGTTGTCGCCAGCACTTTAACTTTGTGCGTTATGGTCAGGGCTTCTTTTTGTGTTCGGCCGGTTGTGGTTACCACTGGGCAACGACGAGACTCCTCAAGATGTCGGAACAAAATAAACACAAACTAATTAATAGAACAAAAAAACACACACAAGCAGATTAAACTTTTATACTAGACATTTGAAGAAACACATAAATCGATTGCATATAACACAGATCGCGAGATCCCAACGCATCTCTTATAGGAACATAAGGTTGTCTTCCTTGGGCCTCTAGGGTATTCAAAAGTCGCCTTCTGGCGGCATCATTATCTGTGCATTTCCAGACTTCGTGATCGATGTCATCATAACCGTTTCCACACCGGCGAAGATTGCTGTCCACGAGATTAATGCGATAGAAGTGGTTGTAGTGGTTGGACAAAATCCTACTCATCTCCCGTATGAAATCATGACTTACGTGCAGGTTCTTGAACCACGCCCTCGATGAAACAATAGCAATGCTGGAATGTAGCCGTCCGGTGTCCGGAGTTCAAATCGGCTTGCCAACTCGAAAGGGTACTCTGACGAACTAAAAGAAAAAATTCAACGTGTGAAACTTGTCTATCATACAACTCGCCTTCCTGTGCGCCACCCTTAGCGAGCGAGTCCGCTTTCTCATTGCCTGGGATTGGGCAATGTGAAGGGACCCATACAAAGGTGGTCAAATATGATCTTTCGACCAGCAAACTCACATGTTCCCTTAATTTTGAAAGGAAGTAAGCTGAGTGTCTACTTATTATAGTAGAATGAAGTTGTTCCGGAATTCCATGAGATGCTTGTTGCATGGAAAGATCATAATGAATTGAGGGATTGCTATAGGTGAAGTGAGCATGGTCTGGAATATAGCAAGGAAGACGCATAGCCGATGATATGTAGTGGTGGTAAATTCTCATAAATCGGGATTGTGTTTTTCACTCCACATTGATTTAATATTCTGAGCGAGAGCACCCAAAACCGATTCTGGAGGAGTTTTACTCCTGCATGAACTTCAAGACTCATGTTATGCGTTGAGTGCATACAGCCAAGAGCAATACGCAGACAACGATATTGAATTATTTCCAATTTTATGATTTGACTTTTTCTTGCCCAGACCATACTCTAGAACAGAGCGAATAGTTGTTTTATAAAGATTTATGAGGTCACCCGGATGAACACCCCACCATGTGCCACAAATTGAACGAAGAAAGTTGATCCTTTTTTGGCATTTTTGTTTCAAATACGTAATGTGTGCATTCCAAGTGCACATTGTATCAAACCAGACCCCAAGGTATTTGGGTAATGTTTCTGCCCAAAAGATTCTAATGAAAGCTATCTTGAACAGAAAGATAGGTCGAGTATGCTTTCGTGAGCAGGAGGTGTAGGAATGCGTGTCGCTTCAATCCTCGCTATTCAAAAGCTATCAATCCTCGATCGGACTTGGATTACTTTTATTGGAAAGGTTGAAGCGTAGCATTTTCATTGTTATTATTCATTTTAGTTAGTAGCGGAAAGTTCTTACTTCGCCTTCAGTTTTGCGATTTGATCCCCATTCGCCTGAATATTTTTCAATGTGTTGGAGTTGACTTTAGTTATCTTACGGCGCACTTTCGGGGAAGAACGTTTTTAAAATTTTAGTATTTACACCTAAAATTGTGAATTTTTCGAAAAACTGCCGTGTTTGCTCAAAACGAAAAATGTTATTCGAATTAGGTCGATAATTTGTTCCGTTATGGAGTTATCGCCGAAAATAAACCGTGTAAAAAAACGTGTAAAAAAGGA
This sequence comes from Aedes koreicus, assembly GCA_024533555.2. Taxonomy (NCBI): domain Eukaryota; kingdom Metazoa; phylum Arthropoda; class Insecta; order Diptera; family Culicidae; genus Aedes; species Aedes koreicus. The sequence continues at coordinate 153,276 of JAHHFK020005865.1, forward strand.
CCTTAGTGTATAAGGATGGCTCATTGTTTGTGACATGATATAGGAAGCCACCAGTGCAGGACTTGCCTGTAATCCTCACTACCCGAGCAAAGGATTATACCAAATTGATAACGAATTCTCATACTAGGTTATCTTTGTTTGATCACTGAATATTTTATCATTGAGGCTGATAAACATCCAAAATAACAAAAAACAACTCTAAGAAAATCATAATGATAGCTTATTTTATTATCACTGCTATTGAAATAATCTCAAATTATGTTATCTATTCGAAATCAAATTCTCTTGCGAATATCTGACATATAATTTTGGATAAAAAGCATTATTTCTAGCTCAAATATGCTGATAATATTAAAAGTTTTGCATTCATCTAGCAACGTTCGTCAAAAATTGTAAGTTGAAAATGATAACATATGATATCAAAACAAGCCTAGGTAATGGTCAAATAACTAATAAGTTTTTTTTTTCAATGTCAAAACCATACCATACCATACCATAGAACAACATTTATGGGTTGCTTCGATTGCAATTTTGCATTCGCCAACAGTAACACGAACTTGCAGATTCAGTGACTCGACAAACCATTTCACATCGTTTGGAAGCCTTTGGAATGATTCAAAAGCAAGGAAATTGTGTAAACGACTTGAAGCCGGGAGACGTCGAAAGGCGTATTTTCACGTGTGAACTGCTGCTCCAACGACAAAAAAGAAAGGGTTTTCTGCATCGTATTGTAACTGGAGATGAAAATTGATAACCCGAAGCGAAAAAAATCGTGGGGTCACCCCGGTCATCATCAACAACCACAGTAAAGTTAAACATTGATGGTTCTAAACTTATGCTGTGTATTTGGTGGGCCAACTCGGCGGGACATATTATGAGCTGTTGCAACCGGGTGAGACAATCACAGGAGCTTGCTACCGAACACAACTGATGTGTTTGAGTCGAGCATTGAAAGATAAACGGCCAGCAACAGCAAAGACACGACATAATCATTTTGCGGCATGACAACGCTCGGCCACATGATTCTTAGGTCGTTAAAACCTACCTAGAAATACTACAATGGGATATCCTTCCACACCCGTATTCCGTATTCTTCAGACATTGCTCCTTCCGACTACCACCTTTTCCGATCGATGACGCATGGCCTGGCTGAGCAGCACTTCCGTTCTTACGAAGAGGCCATAAACTGGGTAGATTTATGGATCGCTCCGAAAGATGAGCAGTTTTTTCGACACGGAATCCGTATGCTTCCAGAAAGATGGGAAAAAGTTGTGGCTAGCTAGAGCGAATGATAGAATTTTCTAACATACTTTCTTACTTATCCAATGCGAACAGCACCCGCGTTCCAGTGTTTCGATACGAGAGTTGGCTTATCTAACATATTGGACATAATTATTACTAATGCATCAAACGATATAACGTAGTCTACGTCAACCGGTCGTGTGTTATACACAACCCCACTGATTTTTCCCTTTCCTTTCTTTCAGATCGCCGCTGCTGCGCTGTACATTTCATTGAGTTTGTTCCCACTGGCCAACAGCACCGAGACCAAGGTGTGGAGTAAAACTCTCGAACATTACACACACTACACAGTGCAACATTTAACACCGATCATTCAGAAATTAGCAAAAACGGTGAAGAATGCTCCCCTTATGAAAGTTCAATCCGTGTATTCCAAGTATCAGTCGAGTAAATTTGACAGGATTTCTATTCAGCCCGAGTTGCAAGGAGCTTTGATGGACAAGTTGATCGACGGTGAACTGAAGCCCTAATTGTAGTTAATTCTTTTACTAAAATGTATTTATTTACCATTTTATTGAAGATACGAATGACTTTATTTGCCGACAGTAGGTATCTACAAATAATATATCCTCTAAATTGTTGTTTTTTAGTCGAACGTAGTATATTGATTAATCGTAAGGTTTTATGAATACTAAAAAACATTTAATTTGGATGGCAATTCACGGTTCAGCATATTGAATGAATACATGCGTGAATTTTATTGTATAAATAATCATCCTATACAAAACGGCAATTCAATAAATGGAACGATACAGCAGTCGAATTATCTGTTTTAATAAAATTAGGTATACAATATGTAATGCCGGGAAACGCATATCAGTCCCATATCAATAGGTTATCACGCAAAGCTGGGACTGATATGCGTTTCACGGAAGTATAGTACCAGTAAACAATGATTTAAAAGAAAACATCTGAACACGGCCTTTCAACGCATAATAATTGTGCCATTGCATCATCCACGAAACAAAAACAACACTCAATTTGTCCTACGTCAAACACGTTATCTTAGAATATTAGTAGTGAAAAGTATTCAGCAATTCCATAAAAAAGCATAGGAAATATGCTCTAACTAAATGGCATAATAAGGAAGCAATAATGGTGACTGAAGAAATTAAACCTGGTTAGTAAAACATCAGAGCGTTGTGTCAAAACAGGAAGAAAATTGTAATACAACTTTCAGTTGTTTAACATTTGGCTTTAGTGATGATAAAAAAATGCTTAAGGCGCTTAAGGCTTGACATTCCAGATTAAACCATGAGGTATACTGCTGTTAATTGCATATTCTTTGCATATGAAATAACAACTAGCATGTTAAAACATCATATTCACGGTAGTATTATATATTATGGATAAAACAAAAATCAAGCTGAATAACGCATTAGGTCCTAAGTAAAATTGAGAGATTCTCTTCGTCGACTTTCTCTTTCGTTAATAGTTTGACTATTGAACGACTTGCTGATGTTTTTGGCGTATTGGATCCTTAATTACACTTTATATTACCATACTGTGTGTTGAAACTACTTGAACATGTTTTTACATAGCCGTAAAAACGCAAAGAGAAAGCCGACGAAGAGAGTCTCCCAATGTTACTTATGACCTATTGCATTGTGAAGCTTGAAATGTTCAAATAAAAAGAGACGTTTATTTTTGTTTCTTTGTTGTCGAGAATCACAGCTTTGATCAGGCCGGCGGATGTTTCGTTATAGTCACTTCAACACCTATTTGGTGTTAAAACTGATATTTGCATTCAAACTGAGATCCTTTCTCGCACTATGTGCAGCGTATCATTCTGATAACGCCACACTAGCCGTTCAGCATGAAACAAATATGAGAATAAAACATCATTAGAACCAAGAGCTGGCTTTTTATTTTCGTATCTTTACCTTTATATTCTTGCGATTAGAATAGAAAAAAAAAAATCTGTTCAACTGAAAACAGTCTCATAATACCCTTTCAGTGACGATCATTGGAACTCTTTCAATTTGATTTATTTGCCGTGGTTTCTTCCTCGTTAATGTTTTTTTGAATAATAATTGTGTAATTAAATGACCAATTAAACATACAACGTGGGGGCGACCCCGGCGTACTGGTTAACATCCATACCTCTCACGCCAAAGTCACGAGTTCGAATCTCACCTCCGAACAAGTTACGAAAATACCCAAAAAGGGAATTTGAGTAACTACGACGGGAGATGAACCAGCCCAAGGCTGAAAATCTCGATAAACAAGACAAAAAAAAAAAAAAAAAAAAACATACAACGTGTAATCGTCTCGTGTTGCCGTGTAAAAAAATGGTATAAATAGGGTTATAGGATGAAATGGCAGCCTAGCTCCATTTTTCGGGCTATGCACCAAATGAGTCATAAATTTATTGATAATCGACAACATATTTTGGCATCATGATTCTCGATATATTACGAAGCAATTATGACTTATTTCATCAATTTATAGTTTTACCCTTGTGCAAGATTTTCGTTTTCCTTAATTTCTTTGCTTCTTTGAACAGATTATCTTTGCGATCTTCAAATGGCCTTAATTTGTCTAAATTGTCCTGATATTCGTAGTATTGCATCCTAGTTATAAAGAAAAGAGTCACATAATAAGTTGGCTGCTCACATAGCACCAAGAACAATGATTTCGTACAAAAAACCATAGACCCAATTTTAGGGACTTATTTTTTTCTATGTTCCCAACACTGAGAATATTTTACTGATAGATTCTATGTGTCCACACATAGATTTTTGCAATCTGCTTTGTACAATGAAATCTATGTGCAGGACACATACTTCTTTTGGTTCCATTTAAAAGCTATGAGTGGCCGCACATATTATTCATTTGACACATAATTTTTATTTGCCCTTCTAAGGGGATTACGTTTATGTGTGGCAAATCAAATCTATTAGAATTACTTATGGATTTTTACCATTATGTGCAGATTATTTTTCGTGAACTTTGACCTATTGTAAACTGTTGGTGTTTTAAAATATTCAATGGAAATGAATGAGTATGTAATTGAATATTTCTTATTGTAAGATTTGTTTATTTGAAGATAGGCATCAGGTCCTAATGATGTTCACTGATAAAAAAGCAATGATAATATCTATGTGTCCGAAACATGGATTTTTGCAATGCGATCAACAAATGATATCTATTTGTAACCACTCATACTTCTTATGTGTACCCATAACCACTATGTGTGGCCACACATACTTTTCATTTGTCACATAAGCTTCATTTGTGTTTCTCCGAGGGTTCTGTTTATGTGTGAACACATCATTATTATATGGAATTTTCTATGGATTTTTGCCAATAAATATGTGTGGATTATTTCCGGTGTTGGTTTAAAGCTGGGGGTGCGACACATCTAAATCCAGATTCAAGATGATCGTAAAATCTCACGCTAGCGAATCAATCTTTGAAGAATCTTGTTTCAGCTTGTGAATCTTAATCCATCTACTTGCATCGTGCTGCATCTTTTTGCAGTAAATCTTTTAAATCTTCATCAAAATCTCTAAAATCTTCTTTCTATCTACAAGCGTGTGCACATCGCACAAAAGCACAACAAAAAATATCCTGCATCTGAGATAGAGTCGCACCCCCTGGTTTAAAGAGAAAAAAAAACACTGCATTGAAAAACGATTACACCTCAGTCAAGTCATGCTTAAATATATTAAGACTATACACTTATCATAACTACGTGCGTCAATTGCTCTAATAAAAAAAAAACGGTGGAAAATCTCCGACGGAGTGCATTCCGCGTCAGATGGAAGTCGAAAACTGACGCCACCCTATTGAAGATTCGCTGCAACCCGTGGATAGCGCTACTCAACCAATAGTTGGTGCGGCGAAAAGGAAGCCTCAACATTAAATTGTTGCGCATTGGCCTTGGATGAACATTGATGTTGATTTGTTGCAGGATTGTTTCGCAGTCGGTTCTTCCTTGTAGAGTATCTGCGACAGTTAAGGCTCTACAAACGTCTCTACGGACTCGCAGAGGCTTCATGTTCACTAGTTGGCAGCGACTTTCGTAGCTAGGAAGACGAAATGGGTCTCGGCAAGGTAGTCTATGAAACGCGAACCAAAAAAAAAAAAACGACGTTGAATAGAATTGATTCGCTCGACGCCATCATTATAACTCGGGTACGCCGTTGATTAGATACGCCGTTCTGAATAAGTTGTCGATTTGTGTACAAGGAAATCTAATATTTTGATTAATGCAAAGTCGATGGAAGTCATTCGCGTTTTAAAGTAGTTATACCAAAGAAGAATGCTAAGATGGAGCAGTTGGTACAAATATTTTTTCATTTTAGTGTCCTCTTCAAAAATTAAAATCGGTCCTTTTCGAACGAGCACTCCCCAGTAAACGGGTTGACAGATCTTGTCATGCTTATGCCGTTCCCTCGTACTGCAAACAAAGACCAAAGTACCTTGAGAACAAGGTAAAGCGTATTGCCAGCTGTCATATTATTCTCACTTACACGCTCATTCGAGCTTACTCAATGTTGAGTAACTTTTACTCAATTTTATAAATATATCTAGAACGTCAAACGCTGATTAGTCATATTTTATGAATTTGATTTATTGTTATTCAAAACGCAAGAAAACTGCGCCAAACTCAATTCTGAGGTAGCTACATATAATATTTTTCAATAATATAAAATGTGTCGGAAAACGTCTTTTGTCAATTTGCGCGTCGGAAGTTAATTTAAAATCTAATTCGAATTCGAAAATTAATAACCAGTCGCGACATGGAGCAGATAGCAGCCACTGTAGCTGCGGAAACATATCTTAAAAAGGCTAAGCTGTTTTATCTTGACTGGGATTCGTTGATTTTTATTAGTATATTCCATTACAGATAAACCAAACATTTTCGAAACTCTTTCTGGCGTATGAATCGAAACCAGACTAATTGGAAAAATGACTTTTATACAACGTGGTTAAATTTCTTGGTGTTGAAAATGGTAAGCAAGCATTTCATCACTCTTGCCTTGTTGTTTGATTTTTTAAATGTAATAATCGATCCACCAACTCTTTACTATTAAAACATAATATACATATTATACTTACAGAGCATACTCGCCCGCATAACGAAAAACAATTTGCTATATAGTCAAAACTATATTTCGAATGTATGTTATTGTTATCGAATAGTTGTATTTCATTTTTACCAAACAACCTCTACATTAACACATACTGTTAATGTATGCCATATTGTCATTGAAAAGTTTTTTATTGTCTGCACTCGGTCTGGATTATGTACCAACTTTTTGGCATAGAGTACAGCGAAAATTTTGTTCGTGAAAATTGCCATTTTTTTATGGTAACCTAACTTAACCGCCTATTCAGCATATTGTTATTTGGCCTTTTACCATCTGACATATTGTTAAAACTATATAGGAGATTGTTAGTTTACAGTTGTCAACTATAAGGGTAAATGTCGTAAGAATAACGGAAACGGTCGTCAGCAATAAGGGAAATGGTCCAGGAATGGTTTGTGATTATGCGGGCGGGCATTACTGAGGATCAACGGCGAAATAAAAAAAGGCGAAATAAAAAAAACACATTTTCATAAATTTTTGTTTTAAGGTTTAAGAGTAAGTTCAACTCGAAACTAAATAAATTTCAGGATTAGGGGATTATTTTACTATCGTACAGGTTTGGTCCGTAAAACGCAAATTGAAGTTTTCCGATTTTCAAGAACCTCACTAAATTCAAATATTCATAACTCAAGAACGCTTCATTATAGAACAATTTTTTTCCAAACTTCAATGAAATTTGCTCAATAATCCGGAAGATATAATCATAAAACAAAATCCTGCAAATTTATTTACAATAGAGGAAAATTTCTTGGATAAGGCCAGTATTCCGCTCAAAAGTAATGGGCATTACCATAGGACAAGTAATTGTCAAGAAATGCTTTTACCAACAATCAATATGAAACTAGCGATTTGAAATTGGTTCACTGTTGTAGAACCCTTTGGTCCGAAGTACACCTTGAAGCCAGCCTTGAAGCCTTGAAGTTGGTTATACTGTAATTAGTACTTGAAATGTTGTGTTGGATAAAGCAAATATATGTAGCTTACAATGAAATGTTTAAAAACACAATAAAATAAAAAATAAAAACGAATTTATTATTAATCAAAACTAGGGGATAGACTCCATAGGGTGCATATAAATCGACATTGCATTCATGTCTCTCGAAAATCGTCTCTTTAAAAAGTGAATTGTTTAAATTTTCAAGGTTCAGAATAGAAAATATGTTATTTAGCATACCTAAGCAAGCCTATGGCTGTTTGAATATTATTTAGAGCCAAACTATTTTAGGAGTTACAATTCTAACTGCAATCGACCGTTACATATTAGGCTGAGTCAAAGGACATACCCTCAGCATCATTCTGCGTTTGAGCCGAGACGACTCGTTGTCGCCTACGAGGTGACAATTCGACAAAGATTTTTCATTAGGGCCGAACTGACAAACGTAAACAATGGCTTCTACCGTACATTTCTCGTTGCACAAAAGCTAACCATGTATGCCTCCAATTCTATCGTATAGATTGACTTAGGTTCCCATTCGAAATGACCGTGGTGGATTGATAAGGCCAGATATTCGCGGAAAAAGCCATTGCTTATGTTTGTCAGTTAGGCCCTAATGAAAAATCTTTGTCGAATTGTCACTTCGGGTGAGGTGACCAGGGATGCCAGATGTACAGACATGTCTGTATCTATACAGACATTTAATGTTCTAATTTTGATCATGCGTACAAACCTCATACAGATTACAGACATTATACAGATATTGCAATAAAGTTACAGATTTTTACAGACATTCATATCCATCAATAAGATGAAAGTGATGTTATTTTCCATATAAAGTTAGCATGTTTTGTTTGTTGACCTAATGCATTATATATTTATGTTTTGTTTTAAAGCTCTTTTTATATCAAAATATACCTTAAGTTAAGTCATAATTTTCATTATTTAGAAAACTTGTAAAAAAAGCTTTTTGTGCTTCGCCATACCGTCAATTGATAGCGGTCTGATGACTTGTAACATTTTCCGCAAAACTACATTTACAGTCTATTCGTTTTGAAGATGCCAACGCATTCACTTTAAATGAACCCCACTGGGAAATCCCATAAAAATTCAGGAAACTTATCAGATAACCCAGAAATGACGATTGTTTGGAATGTAGCGCATTCAATTTTATTTTCAAAGAACTCTTAATGATTTCTACTAAATTTAGAAATCGATTAATTTAAAAAAATGCTGTTATAACTTTAAAAGATCTGCAGAATTTATCAGAACTTCAATAGTATTAAAAAAAAACATATTTTAGTGTTAAAAAAAGTTGAATTTTTATAAACATGCAAGCAGTTTTTCTTGAGAACCTGTAGAATCTTTACTGAATTTCAACAACTATTTTTTTGTGAATTCGGATTTTTAATGGTGCTATGTGCCTTCCGACATCCGTTGACCAGTTTGTCCTGCATTTTTGGGAATTTATTGAATAAATTATTCAATATATTATTTAAATAAAAGCAAAGGAATGTGAAAAAACTTTAACTAAATAAAAGTCAAACTAGGGAAAACTTCAGATAATTATATAAGTTTTCAAAAAGAAAATGTAATACGAAGCATAGTTAAAGAAGGTTTTGTAAATGAATTAAAGTTATGCATCGAATGGTATTAAGTTTTCAAAAACTTTTAAGATTCGATACCGTTCTGAGAATCAAAACAAAAAAGTGTTTCAAGACTTTATTTCGCAAAAAAAAAAAACTATAAAAAGGTAAATCAATGGAACAAAGTTTCGTAACAGAATACGTTTATTGAAATTTCCACAAAAATGCTTCGACGCTCTGCGGAGCGGCCGTACAATTGTGGTCCACAACCTTATCAATGGTCGATAAAAAGATGGATTTCGGCCACGAAATTATTGGAGTAGATCATCAAATATGAGGTTCGACCAAACAGTTTTTTATCGGTTGCAGCTTAAGGACGTTGGGAGACTTAGCGGTCTTCAATATAACGTTTACCTTCAGCCGATCCATCTCCTCCAATGGATCTTTTGGCATAATGGGTTGAGGCCAGGTCCGCCCAAAAGATCACATTCTCCTTCGCATGGTAAGTTTTAATGGAGGAGGCAACTTCCGGCAGGCACTTCGTACTGTATATCTCCTTGTTCACCGCAAGCCACCATGGAAAGAGAAGTGACTTGGACATTCCCTTCTCGCTGCTCGTCAGCTACAGAAAGGCTTTCCTCGGGAACTTAGAATGGAAGACATATTTGACGTCAAGCTCTCGTCATCCATTATGAACACAATGTCGCACTGTGCCGAAAAGATCTATTTAACCAGCACCTTCAGCAGCTCCATTTGGGTTTTTGATAACGCAGTCAATTTGGTTCTGTACACAACAGGATTGCTACACACCAAATACATGGTATGGTTTTCAGTAAAAAAAAATAATGTTTTGGTTCAAAAAAAATTTATTTTGGCGGAAAAAAAAAAAAAATGGATTTGTTTTTTAATTATCTGTAAAAAAAAAACATGGGTGCGGTTGTTAAAAAAAAAAAGGGGTGGGGTTATTATTTTTTATTATTTGGGGAAGTATTCAACAGCAAGGGCGCGGCGCGCCCCCCGCCAGCAAAAAAAAAACACTAATAATAAAAAAAAAAAAAAAAAAAAAAAAAAAAAAAAATCACTGAAATATTTACCGAACTGTTCGGTTAAAATTGCGCCTGTCAAATCTTTGCCATTTTTACATTTTAACGCGGTGGCATATTGAAAGTTTAATTTTTAATTGTAAAATTTTTGATTATTTTGTGTTTTTTATTATAAATTAAAACGGAGGACGTGTTGGATATACTCGCGGCCACAGATGAAGAAATAAAGGGAAATAAAGGAGCTTTTCAGTAAGTAAACGTTTTCTAAATAATACGATTTTGTAGCATTTTATTCGAGCTGGTGAATTCATAATTTGCTTTGCATTTTGTTGAGTATGAGTGGTTTTATGTTCTCTTCTCAAGGTTATTCATAAGTAATTAAAATTGGTTAAGACGGTGATGTTTTGATCCTGCGGCGCACCAGCGGCATGGCATGACAGTCGCTCACATAAACTTGAATGCATATGAAAGATATTATAAAACTCCATGTTTCGAAAAAGTTTAAAAAAATGAAGGCAATAAACGAACAATTATTCTGCGTATCACTTTTTTTTATCAAAATTGTGCATTGTCCCTGCATGCTGGAAGAGAAAGACGTTTTTTAGAAAAAAATTCCGAAACAACTGTTAGATTCTGCAGCGTTCCCAATGTAACGTTAGTTTTTGTAAATTTTACTGAACTTCGGTAGTTTTTGGTAGCTACGATGCTTCGAATTTCGCAGCTTTTTTTTCTGTAAATTTTACTGAACTTTCGTATTGCTTACTGAGTTGTTCAGTAATGTTTGACAGTTGAGAGTTCTTCACTAGTTTGACGATCGTTCAGTGAAAATACTTTTACTGAACTGCTTACTGAACACTCAGCTGTTTGAAAGTCAGTATAACTTTTACTGAGTTCAGTATAAAAAACTTGGTGTGTACGATTGGCGATACACATAATCGCTAAAATAATCATTTTTTTAATGCATGCGTTAATTGCTACAAAATTAGAACGACCTTAAAAATATATGTAAATTCGAATAGGCCAAGAATCCCTAAAAAATAAGATATTCTCCAGAAAGTTTGTGACAGTTGAAAAAGAGAACAAATAAATGAATAAGAGAGTATGAGTTTACCATATTTTTCCATTCCTTATCTTGCTCTCAATCACCCATATTCTTACTCAATCACCCATATTCCGTACGTTAATTTTTGACAAAATCCTCAATACAGACAAATACAGGCATTTTTCAATGATCAACTTTCCCTTTCTGGCACATGATGTTCCTTCCTACTTGCACTTCTTTGATCTAAATGGTGCTGTAGTGTGCGTGCGTTCAAGGTCACTAAGCCTAATGTTCCCTACAGATATTTAGAAAAATTATCTGGCATCCTTGGAGATGACTCTCCATTTGATTTGCACGGAGGCTCTCTCGAAGTGACAATTGTCGGGCAGAATACGGCTGTCTATCTATTGTCATGTCTATTAATCATCAAGGCACCCGCATTACTGTCCGTCCGTATCGATGAAAATTGACATAAACACACACTTATGTCGTTTTCGTTTTTAAACCTGGGTCAGGTCTGACTCTGACTCGCAATTACCGAACGAAAACGGATCAAGAGTCGAGTCAGTATGATGGTATTAGTGCAAAACATAAACATAAACAAACAAACATTTTATTTTGACAGTTATGTTTGTGTGTGTTTGTGAACCCAGGTTGGACCTCGAAAAATTTGAGAGCGAAACCCACACACTTAGATTTTTTTACAGAAATCTGTAAAAGTTTACCGAATTCTCAACAGCTGAATTTTCGGTATCTGTATCTGTATCTGATATCTGTAAAATAATTACCGGATTTCGGTAAAATTTTACCGAAACCCGTTAAATTGGATTACCGAACGTTCAGCTGTTGAGAATTCGGTAAAATTTTACGGATTTCTGTAAAAAAAATCTGAGTGTGCACGAACGAAGCGGTGTGAAAAAGAAGCACAGGTGGTTCGAGCCATGAGTGTATACAGGAGAGGGAATAGCGGTATGATGATATAAATGCATCTTAACATTAAACTAGGGTTTGTGAAATGACGGAATTCTATACCAATCACGTTCAACCACACTCAGCGAAATAAACTTTCAATATTTGTAACATTACATTAGCTCAGTTAGCAAAGGCACAGTTACAAAGCAACACCATGCTGGAGGTGGCTGGATTCGATTCCCGGTCTGGCCTAGGAATTTTTCGTTAAGGAAAATTTCTCGACTCCCTGGGCATGGGGATGATTGTACCTACCAATCAATCACACTAATGTAAAAATGGTCCCTTGCATCGAAAGCTCCCAATTCATAACTGTGGACGTGCATTTAGAACACTAAGTTGAGAGCAAGCAATAAGCTAATTGTGAAAGCAATCAGCTTGAAAACTCTAAGCAACGATTACATTTAACTTTTTTGCCTCAAGAAATCAGTATGAAGTTCAATAATAGGCCGTATGAAATGTAACGATGATGTAAGAATAAAAATAAAACGGAGCAACCTGGAGCCCAACCTTGAACGTTGAGTTCAGTGGCATGAGCACTCATTTATATATCAACGCTTGTAAACTTGTTTGAAAAGCTGAAGGCGTACTAGAACAACCGCGTGTAAAACAGAGCTTGAGACCGAAGTGCTGCTACTTCCTGAGCCAAAAACTATACTCATTTTCCTCTTGACTTTCCAGCTTCTGTCTATACTTAAATTATTGCATATCGTTTTGCGATTCTCGTAAAAAAAAACAAACAATGATAATTTTGCCCCGCAAACACTATTGCAAGCAAGCACTAATTCAAACGCAATAAATAATTTGTGACAAGTAATATCAACAATAACACCCTTGCGCTGAATTGACGTGCCGCAAGGGCTCAGTAGGGATCAAGAACCGAAGCTAAGAGTCAGTTCCATTGTGGTTATATCACATTATTCTTTATATGCTATAAAGAATTTCAGATCCCAAGTTTTGTAAAATAATTTTAAATCATTTTTTTTTTCTCATGGCTATGATACATTATCTAAGCTTTCAGGTTCATGGTGGATGCGCGCCGTATACAATTGCAGCAGGACAACAATCTGCAGACATGTATATACAAATGAAATTATTATCATTTTATATTATAACATCCATTCACTACATTTTTTATGCTTTTTTATAAGTCATTTTCAGCTTCGCATTTATGCATCCTTGTCAGTTATTGCTCATCTAATCTACGTTATGTATTTGAAAAGATAAGAAGGTTTTTAATGTTTTTGTTTTAAGAAAGGATCATATTCGAAAAGTTCTACTTAAAAAAAGTTCTTTCCTTCTTCATCAAAAATATATATTAATTCAAAACCTAACGATTTACAATCATTCATTTCCTTCTTCACAGACATAAAGAATCATTTATGGGTCCATATGAACATGATCTATCGAAAAATTCAATTTTTTATTTTTTTTTTATTTTAAATTTTATTAAGATTCAGTATTTGGATTCATACTCATATGAAATTAATTTCGCCTTATTATTAGCTGTTTTCAGTTTTTCTAATATTATTATGATATTAATACACATCTAATTTTTATTTTCAGTAACATACCAGTAGATGTCAGATATATCCTTTACCTACGTTTATTATGTTCTCTGACTATTATTGTGAAAACAAATTCTAATCTTAGTAAACCTTAATCCAATAGAAACTGCAACAGTGGAAGTAGATGAGTGGATGGTCAGCTTAGTTACGGATATATGTATTCTACTATAGATTACTGGCCTGCTGGTAAAGACTGGACTCGAAAAAAATGAGAAACACAAAAATGATAACCAAAAATTAATTCTAAATCGGATACTTCTCAAATTGTCAGGGATTAAATAACTATATATTAGCTATGTTTTGGCATATTTTATTCATTTAATTTCCTCCCCCAAGCTGAATGCCCGTACATTTCTCTTAACACTGCTCATGAGATCTTGGACGAGGCTTTGTCCATCTTCCTTACACAATTTCTTCCAGTTTTTCTTCAAAACTTCATCGGTTTTGAATATTTTTCCGCTTTTCTTCAACTTCTTCTTCATTATCGCCCAAAACTTTTCGATCGGACGAGGTTCTGGTGTATTTGGCGGGTTCGCCTCCTTCGGGACCACATTAACACCCTTCGCTTCGTACCAATCCATTACAGGCTTGGCGTAATGGCACGAAGCGAGATCCGGCCAGAACAGCGTGGGACCACGGTGAGAGCGGAGGAAGGGCAGCATGTGCTTCTGCAAGCATTCCTCTTGATAAATCTGAACGTTTATGGTGCCAGTTGTAACAAACGGCTTGTTGTACCGTCCGCACTCACAGATCGCTTGCCACAACAGGTACTTCTTCGCGAATTTGTCCACCTTCCTCTTCCGGAACTTTTCCGGAACATCCATGCGGGACGTACCGACAAAAAACTCGAGGCCGGGAATTTGTTTGGTGTCCGCCTTGATATATGTCTCGTCGTCCATGACGAGACAGCCTGGTTTAACCAGCCACTCATGGTACAGCTTCCGCGCACGCAATTTAGCCACCGTGTTTTGCTTGTCAGTCCGGTTTGGCGCCTTCCTGACCTTAAAAACATGTAGCCCAGCCCGCTTCATGGTCTGCTGGACGAACCACTTCGACGAATTGACCTTTTTGGCCACGTCTCGGGTGGAAAGGTTCGGGTTATTCTTAAAGTACTGCCTTATCTTCCGCGCCTTCTCTGGGTATTCCGTTTTCGGGTTTTGGCCGCTTCCAGCGCGCCGCTCGATGGTCTTCGTCTCTTGGAATATCTTCACAACGCGGGACACGGTGGAATGGTGGATTCCAAGCTTTTTGCCGATCCATCTGTGCGACTGACCAGGATTATCGATCACCGCGCCCAAGATTTCCTGGCGTAGCTCTTCTTGTTTCGAATGCATCTTGGAAACTACTTGAAAAATTTTGCACACATAAAGATAACACTCTAAACTAGTATTACCCAAAATTTCATTAATTTTTACCCACGCGATAAAAAGTTACACTCAAAACAAAGTTTCGCATTTTTTCCGAGTCCAATCTTTATTATTATTTTATATTATAACGTCAGTTTATTATTTTATGTTATGAATTTAAATAATTTCATTAAAATCACTATTTCCGATGAGACTCACTACAAAAATTATTGCAAGGAAACAGAACAGCACATCGAAATTTTAGGTTTACTATTCTATTGCTATATAATTTCAGATCATCCATGGATATCCCAAGTTTTATGAGGTAATTTTAGATCATTTTTTTTTCTCGCAGCTACATTGTCTTAACTTTCAGGTCCACAAATGGAATTGTTATTATCATTCTTATATTCATTCACTATATTATTTGTCATTATAATATTCATTCACTATATTTTTTATAATTATAATATTAATTCACAATATTTTAAATATTACCGTATGACTATATATATATATTTGGAAGGGAGGGAGCATCAGGGTATCACTCAAGCTGGAATTGGATAATGGAGTGGATTCGATTGTGATGCTATGAATTCTACTCCAACAGTTTCAGTGAGAGTGACGCGTCCTTCTTAACAAGCTATCCCGTAGAAAGCTTAATAAGTATTGCGAATTGGGTTACTCGATTTGTTGGATCGTATCGTTGGAAGGAGAATCTTATGTTCCCGCGGGTTTCGCGTAAGTGTCTCTGCTTACGGGTCCGCCCCACAGTTTTTGGCCCTTCATACAGCGTTACTGTGAATGCAACCCGGTAACTCAATTTGATCTTGCTATTAAGTGGAGCTGCATACATGACAAGGTCTTAGAAAGGATGGTGGCTACCATACATACATACATACATACATACACACTAATATCAACAATAACAAATCATGCAAATGATCTTAACATTGTTAATTATCATGGAACAACATTCCACGCTGACTCGCGCAGTCGTTAACGACAAACAACCCTGGATATAATACAAACAAACTCCCATTTGATCCAAGTCTTCTTATTACTTGTTTCTCGACTTGTTCGAAATAATAACCGGATGCATTGAATTATATTTTAATTTGAAAATATACTGAAAGCATCATTTACAATCACATACTGCGCTGCAAGATCAATTGACCCCACTTTCATACTAAAAACGATACTTATCAGCTTTCGCATTGAGTGAATTGGTCTGACAACTACCCTTTGCTGGTTATTAAGCAACTGCGCACCATGTCACCCAGGAAAGTATAATTTACTTAAGATTTACCTATATACACATAAACGAAGAAGTTCATATGCACAGCTTAATTCACACTCGGCTTGATTTATCCTCAAGTGTACCCTCCTCCGCTATCTTTTTTCCATCCTTGTCTTGAAAAGCAATAAGTGATAAAGTGACCGATTGTTGGGTTGCTCCGGCAGCTTTGTGTACAAAATCTGCTGGTACAAGCCGAGAACGACCCCTAATTAGATCTACATTTTTAAATGAGATAATGACCATAATGGGTGACAGTTTTCATATATATTAACTAACAACATGTCGAGTGAATGTGACAATATTGAATCAGGACTGTGGAAGACCATATACCTATGTGCACATGCGTTAAATAAAATCAGGGCCATATAAAACGGATGATTCCAGTGGAACATAAACAGCGACCGAGATCAGAGCGAAGTGTTGATTATTTAACGAGTGAGATTTTACGGGATGTGTCCAATGAGTGAATGAGCGCGCCCCAAACCCAGCCCGCTACAATGTCGAAATGTATGAAAACATTGATAATTTCAGTTGATTAAAGTAGATAACAACGATCAAGCGCTGCAATGCTGAGAACCACTGCTGATTGAAGCGGAGGTTTTAAGTGATATGAGAGGCTCAGTTGCCTAATGGCTACCAGTTCTGTAGATGATTGGTTGTTCAAAAATTGGAAATTATGAGGGTTCCATTGATTTTCTAGTTCAGGCGTTCATTGATGTTGGGGCGGATCAACATGGTGTTCTGATTCTAAGGCGATTGTTGATAGACTCCGAATTTGCCACCCTCACGAGAAATTTGCATCACCACTACAAATAGGTGACAAGAATTTAAGGAGAACGGGATCATCATCATAATTTAACGTCTAATTTCAGTATTTCTACGCTACAGAAAGCTTAAAATAAGATAGTCAGATTACTGCCGTCCATAATACGAGTTGGGGGTTCAAGTCGATCTTTAGGGTGATCGATACTGAATTCTGAACCGTTTCACATCAAGGAAGTTTTATGATTTTAGCAGTATACAAGTGATTCAAATTTTCTTGCATATATCCTTTATGGTTTCTAAGCTTTGTTAATCAGAAAATTGTATTGGTGATTCAATTCTACCATGATGGCGATCATTTGTGGATTTTATCAACTACCACCTTAAGGTGAAGGTGGCCCCTGCATAAAGAAATAACCGATTTGCTCGCCAAATCGAATTTTTGAAGGCACTATACTATAGGGAAACTGTAAAGATTTCACATGCCAATCCTTAATCACATTCTTGCTACACTGGAACATACAAGTGCACATGCAACCCTGAGCCTCTGAGTCAAATTATCATTTACCCATGTCTAAAGCGGGTTGATGTTTGTTTAAAATCATTAAAATGTAGGGTGGAACACTATGATAAATGGTGTACGGAATGGTGTACGAAATGGTGTACGGAATCAAATCGCACAAGAAAAGATTCGGCAAACTTATCCATTCAACCGACCGTATTTAAACTTTCAGAAAATAAAGTAAACATATTATTTAACTTTCCCATGTTCGCTTTATTCAATTTCATCACCATACCCAAATGCAAAAGTACCCTAGTACTTATCAATTGGCCGCAGTTCCGGTGGTTTCGGGGGATTGGTATGCTTCGGCACGCAATTGACCTCCTTAGCCTTGTGCCACTCCAGAACATCTTTTGAGTAATGACATGTGGCTAAATCTGGCCAGAAAAGCGTAGTACCATTGTTAATTCCAAGCTTCATCTGTTGGATCTCTGAATTATTACAGCCGATCTGGCAATAACGGAGTAGCAATCTTGGGCGGTCAATCATGCTCATGCTAGGTTGTTAGTGCATTGTTAGTGTCCAAGTACCGTCCAGTATTAAATTCTATTCTCAACAACTATATCGAAGACCACAGGATGATCTGAGAAAAGGCTTGCCTCACAATTTGCGTTCCGGCGGAAAAACTGACAAAATCACCCAAAGGCAAACGCAACGTATCTATTGTGGCCGACAATTTGTGGGTCACCCGCAAGCACAAAACGTTATTAGCAGTTTATTGAAGTGATATTGGACTGATAATTGAAAAGCTTTCAGCCATAACATCTGCGTTAGATAAAAATACAGTTTTCATAGCTATTTTCGTGCGACTTTTCTGCTACCTGTTGGTGCATCGCCATTCATAGTATCCATTTTGTTTACAGTAAAATTTTGACAGTGCTATCAGTTGTTTTGCAGAAGCCATGGTGAAAGCAGTAAAACCAACAATCGATAGGAAACACTGCGATTTGAAATTGGTTCACTGTTGTAGAACCCCTTGGTCCGAAGTACACCTTGCAGACTGCACCTTGCAATACATTATTGAACTTTTCGGTACTAGAATCTTTGTTTTTATTTTGATTCGCTGTGCTACCGTGCTATTTTGACAGAATAAGGAGTGTATCGAATATAAGCTATCCACATACATTTGCGTTGTACGCATGTATTTGTGATGGTTTTTTATGCTCTGAACACTGCATGCTGTGCGTTTGACTGTCAGCTTTCTTTTGTTTACTTGTTTGTGCGGTTCAAATTATGCGTTTTCAAAATGTCGCGTATTAAAAAGGAAGTGAAAATTACGGTTCTGGACACATGGCTAAGTGAGAAGGGTATTACTATGCGAAAATGGGCGAAGCGGTTTGGAATTAATCATGCGAGTGTTAAAACCATCATTAGTAAGTTTGGGGAACACTATTCTTTGGATGAGCTACCAGGAAGAGGCAGAAAACCCGGTTCTTCCAACCCGAAACTGGAGCAGAAAGTGGTATCTCTAATCATGAAGAACAAATCAATGTCAATACGTGATTTGGCCAAAAAAGCAGGAACGAGTGTCGGAATGATCCAGCGTATCAAGAGGCGAAACCACCTGAAGACCTACAAGAAGCAGAAAATGTCGAAACAAAGTGCAGAACAGAAGAAGCGAGCAGCAACAAGGGCCCGGAAATTGTATTCGCGTCTTTTGCAGCGTCCGGATGCATGCGTTTTGATGGACGATGAGACCTATGTAAAGGAGGACTCAAAAACCCTTCCAGGTCCACAATACTTTACTGCCGTCGTTGGGGAGGATGTGAGCGATGCGGACAGGTCGATTCAAGTGGAGAAATTCGGTCGAAAGGTACTGGTATGGCAAGCAATATGTTCCTGTGGTTTGAAGTCAACCATTTTTTACACTACCGGAACTATAAATGCGGAAATCTATCGATCTGAGTGTCTCCAGAAGAGATTGTTGTCTTTATATAAGAAGCATAGTACACCTCCACTGTTTTGGCCGGATTTAGCGTCGGCTCACTATGCCAAAACCACTCTCAATTGGCTTGCGGAAAAGGGTATAGATTTCGTTGAGAAAAATATCAATCCACCAAATTGCCCTCAGCTTCGACCCATCGAACGTTAATGGGCAATCGTGAAGAGGGTCTTCAAGAAGACTGGTAAGGCAGCTGGAAACATGCAGGAGTTCAAAAAAATTTGGGCGATGCAACACTTGTCCGGAACTTGATGAAGAGCATTCGATCCAAAGTTCGAAAATTCGTGAAGGAATAACTTAAATTTCATCCGGTCTTCATTATGTTCAAGTTTAACCTCGTACAATAAAGGATCAATTTTTTGTATGAATAAAATATCGGTTTTCAACATAATTTGAAAGAAAGTTTGTGGATAGCTTATTTTCGATACACTCCTTATTTTAAGGGTTTTTCGATGTGAGTTATATTTTAGGGGTGATTCTTCAAACTTGGGGCCGAGCTTGGGACCAAGCTGGTACTTTCTGAAGAAAAACCTTATCCATTTTCTTCTTGACTATCCAGCTCCTGAAAATAATATCTAAAGGAAGCCTGGTTTTGGACGTCGGAGGGTGTTGCGCAACCGAAAAGTCTTGCAGAAGTTGAATTGCAAAACCAAGAGGAAGGTAGCGAAAGCTTTCGGTGTTTTTTGGCCTAGAGGACAGTGCAACCGGACAAACTGTCAAAAAGTACCGCCATTTCAAGGATACCGTCATGCCTTAGCCGGTTGTCTTGGAGACCACCACCCAGAAGTAGCGGCTGAAAATAATTGTCAAAGAGATTTTTCCGGCTGAGCGTGATGTGGTGTTGGTGATGGACGATGATACATATCTGACCCTGGAGGGTAATGATCTGGAATGCAAATCGTACAAGAAACAATGAGTGCATGGGTTCAAGGAGCGTCAAAAGGAACTTATACTTATACTTATTTTTGAAATATTTTCGAATGTCCATTTATGGTACCTCTAGATAAAAATGAAAAAACCATTGCGCAATTCACACAATAGGTCATATGAATAAAGTGAGTAAAAGCTTTTACTTTGCTCAAATGCGTACGTCAAACCTTTTTTTTGGGCTTTTACTCACGTCGCTATGACAAAAGCAAGAATTTGAGTATTTACTTTTCGAACATCCAAATCCATATGAATAAAAAGAAAAATCTGAGTAAATGCTGACAACATTTTGAGTCACCTGTAAAGCATACTCAGTTGAAATCGAACTAACAGAATCGTGTGTTGCGTGGAAGGAACAATATAAAATGTATGTGGGAGATTTTGTAAATTTATCATTTCCAATGGTAGTTGACGTTAACAGTGTTAATCAAAGTTTTGATCATTCAGTGAAAGTTTATAAAACACGACGTGAAGGAGGCGATGATAACTTCAAGCAACTCTAACGTTTTTTTTTTTTTTTTTTTGAGAAAATGTGAACTTTGTAGCACAAACAGTTTTGGAAGATGGTTCTGAAACCCGAGGAGGAGCATTATCAAATATACAAAGGATGAAGTGTTTTTTAGTGATTCGGATTCCAAGTAACAAATAAATATTTTTGTGGAAACGATTTATTTGCATTGTTTGATTTACACCACAACAATCACAACATTGTTTAAATTTACATCACAACAGAAAAGCCAATTTGAAAAATGCTCCTAGAACTTACTAAGTTTATAGCGATTGTACTAACACAACGCCTTCCATCAACTGGAAAAACTTTCTTTCCAATTCTTTCAGAACTTTCAGAGTTTTTCTGTTTCCAGTATTTTTCTGCTTCGCTGACGGTGTAAGAGATTTTCCCTGCAGAGCTCAACATCAGCACCATTTTTTTTTTTGCCAGTAATTTCGCTGCCCGTTGGATTCTGATTTCCATTTGCACTATCCTCACCTGAAAAGAAATGAAATAGCGTATAGTTAGCATATTTGTAATATTGGTAAATAGAATAGACTTACTGTGATCCTGTTCATCCTCCAGATACTCTTCGTAGAAGAAATCATCAGATATCTTCCCGTATTGATATTTCAGTCAATGATTTTATTTACCAACAATGCTTTTTCTACCTAATAAAAACAATTTTGATAGAGCAAATGCTATGTTCGAAATTCGAACTTACTTTGAGTACAGTACAACTTTATTTATACGAATTTGAGCAAATGCTCAAACAGTTTACTTTACTCAAACTGGTTTACTTATGAGTAATTACTCGTTTTTATTCATATGGCCTAATAGGTCATATGAATAAAGTGAGTAATAGCTTTTACTTTGCTCAAATGTGTGTGTAAAACCTTTTGTGTGGGTGTTTTTTCTCTTGTGGTTATGAAAAAAAAAAATTTATTTTTTTTTTTTTTTTAAACAAAAAAAATAATAATAATAAAAATAATATTAGTAAATAATTATAAAATTTTTTGTTATTTGTTCAGCAAAATTAGTTGAAATAGAAAAAAAAAAAAGGGTGGGGGGGGGGGGGGGAAAAAAAAAAATGAGTGGGGGGGGGTGTTTTTTTTTTCCAATGGTAGTTGACGTAAACAGTGTTTATCGAAGCTTTGATCATTCAGTGAAAGTTTTTAAAACATGACGAGAGAGAAACGATAATAACTTCAAGCAACTCTACCGGTTTTTTTTTTCGAGAAAATGTGATTGCACAAACATTTTTAAAAGATGATTCTGAAACCCGAGGAGGAGCATTATCATATAAACAAAGGATGAAGTGTTTTTGGCGATCCCGAAATCCAAGTAACAAAATTCCGGCGTCGGTGGTGTAGTGGTAAGCGTGACTGCTACTTTGGCACCCCAGTGGGTCTGGGTTCAATCCCAGTCGACGTCGGTGGTTTTTCTGAGGCGAAAAAATCTTGTCACGTCTTCCTTCGGAAGGGAAGTAAAGCCGTTGGTCCCGGTTCATATTCATGATTCGTTAGGTAGGGTCCAGGTGGTGGAGTCGTCTTCCTGGTGTCGGTGATTGTCACCATGTGAGGAAATAGGCCGACGTAAAAAAAATAAAAAAAAAAAGTAACAAATAAATATTTTTGTGGAAACGATGTATTTGCATTGTTTGATTTACACCACAACAATCACAAAATTGTTTAAATTCTCATCACAACAGAAAATCCAATTTGAAAAATATTCCTACAACTTACTAAGTTCCTAGCGATTCTACTAACACAACGCCTCCCATCAACTGGAAAAACATTCTTTCCAATTCGTTCAGAACAATTTTTCGGTTTCCAGTCTGCTTCCGGTCCGACTTTACTTTGACTTTTTGCCTCATGTTGTTCATTTTCTTCGTCACTTGCTGAACGGACATGTCTTTTTCTGCTTCGCTGACTGCGTTTGAGATTTTCCCAGCAGAGCTTTTCCAAAGGATGCCAGAATATCCACAAACTTCGCACCATCAGCAGTTTTTTTGCCGGTAGTTTTGATGCCTGTTGGATTCTGATTTCCATTTTCACTATCCTCACATGGAAAGAAAGAAAATAAGATATAATTAGCCCATTTGTAATATTGGTAAATAGAATAGACTTACTGTGATTCAGTTCATCCTCCAGATACTCCTCGTGGAAGGAATCGTCAGACATCTTCCCGTATTGATATTTCAGACATTTTTTTTGTGTGTACCAACAATGTTTTTTTCTACCTAAGAAAACCAAGAATTTTTTTTTGACATTATTAGAAAACGAAACCGATTTTTCAACTGCCCAATTGTTTGATTCATCGTAGGATGAATATAGGAACAATGAGATTAATATGGGGGCAGTAACCCTATTTAAAAAAAAATCTCATGGATGTCCACTTTTAAGCTTTTTCGCTACAACTTGTTACAAAATCGAGGAAACTTTGCGTAATTTGGTTTTTTCATTTAGGCAAAGGAGCAATCTGACAAATATCCTTAGCAACACAAAACCGTCATATTTGGCTACAGTGACTTGATTGTGACTTAATTGAGTAGCATTGGAGTAACATCAACTGTATTGCAACAAGTGTGCTGCTAGGGATAAAAAAATAATTAATAAAAAATTGAAACAAATAATAACGCCACCCCCCGGCAAGGCCCTGGCAACGCAAAATCATGAGAAAATTCATGTCAATTAAAGCCAAATGTTGCCAAAACAAAAGGCCTTAAGAAAATGGTCTAAATGAAACGTTGCAAACAATTTCGTTGTTTATGTTTGCTATTACATGAAATTGAACGAGGGGAAATTTTACGCGTCTGTTGAAAGTCATAATTTTTGTTCTGTGTTTGCTTCTTGCCTCCAAAAATGGTCCTGATGACTTCCTGATCCTGATACTGATGATTAGAAGCGAGCTATATGTTTTTGACCAACGTTTTACTTATCTGGACCTCTGTTTGGACTTTAATTCAGCAACATGCATTGCTGGATTAATTAATTTGAATTTAAACATTAATTAAATGTAAATGCAAACACGTTCCCACTATTTCGAGCCAAGAGCACGGTATTGGGGCTTTGACATAATAAGCGAGCTGTCAATTTTGTAAATGAACACGCAAGCTTCTGAGATTGATAAAACAATCACATTTTACCCCAAAAGCCCTTATTTCGTGAAGCCTTAACAAAACTCTCATGCTCCTCTTTATCATTGGCTTCGACTTGTAGTAGTGTTAAACATTGATAAAGCTTGCTCTTTGCTCTTCTCTATGCAAATGGTTTTCCTCCACCTCCACCTGTTGCCGACCGATCGGAGAGGGAGGCGGGTGGTGTTCACTTTTGCTAGTGTGCTTTCCTCGGTTGCACGTACACGCATACTAGCATGCACCGCTCGTGTTAGTTGACGTTCGCTCTTCGATCTCCACGCTCTCGTGTGCTTTCATTCATAAACAAACCACCGTAGAGTGTGGATTGGAACGAGCGTAGTTGCGCGATCGCGGTAGACGCGCGTGTCGTCGCTCCCGCTCCGTGGCGGGGGTGGATCAGCCGTCGTCGTGTGTGCGTCTCGTGCGTACTTCCGGACCGGCGCGACGATTCACCCGCGGAAGCAAGGAATACCCTTTCCCGCGTGTGAATGTGAATGAAGAAGAATAAAGTGGTAGACATGCAGATGAAGATAATGGAATAAAAACAATCCTTTCGATTGTTGTGAATCTAAAGGAAGAAACTCAGTGAACATATGTATACTAGGAAGATAAGGAAGATAAGAATGTGTTGCTAGAATGTATTTTCTTTTCACTACTCTAATATTAAACGGTATGTATTAAAAGTGTTACTGGAAAATTTGTATTCGTCGTCAGTTTAAGAATTCTATTTTAGTGGAATGATACGAAAAAAGTGTAATAAATACCTATATATATATATATATATATATTCTTTTGAATATAACACTTTGCCTCATTGCTGGACGGAATCTAAAAAAACGTATTGAGTGCCCTACAAGAAAAAAAAAAAATAAGAAGATACTCACTATCTTCTAAGCGCAATCAGTTTCACAATGTGAAGGACGAACCGTTTGAAAGTTTTGTTGTTGTTGTTGTTGTTTACAGGACAGTAGCCGTAAGATGCAGTTCACGTGTTTTAATGGTAATAATAGTGGTATGGCTATCGGAAAATCAGAGGTTCAAACAGGTCACTTGAAGTGACAAAGCATAATTTGTCGTATCATGACTGATGAACTAACGCCCATAAACATTCGTGAAGATATTTCCGAACTAATAACAACGTGTGATTTAGTCATCATCTTACCCGGATACATTTTTTCATGCTACTGTATTTTATAAAATCTGTAATTAAATTTGTGAAACAAAAAGATGCTGGAAATGTAGTCCTCGCATACGCTGAGTGTGCCGATTATTCCACACGAAGATTCCATTTGCCATTCCGACGGCTGTTGGGCTAAGGACGGTAGATATCGGCCTTTTCTCCGGGGCTTATGATTTTGCCTCTCAGCATGTGTGACTGGACTAGGGCCAACTTATCTGAGCTCAAAATGAACAAAATTTTCTTCGCTTCATTGTCAAACTAATAGAGTTTTGCATTTGAAATACCATGTTATAGCAGGAGAAGTCAGGTGATCCGTTATTCACGACAGACAGTCGAGAACTACAGCTGATAGAAATGCCGTCGGATGTTGATATTTTTGGAATGAAGAAGGGAACGTTGTATTTGTTTACGATTCTATCATTTGAAACCTATGATGTGTTGCTAATAGCAACGCAAATAATAATAAAAAGACTGTTCTCAGCATTGACTGTTGCTTTGTTAAGAATTTGTGCATTATTTCGGATGTCAGAAAGGAATATTTTTGGTATACGGGAAACCAGTCATGATTTCATGTCGTGTTTTCATCTTAAGAATTAACTATATTCGTGTTATCATGAACTATTTTTCCGAAGCAATGGAAAGGCATGAAATCATTAATTTATCGGGTTAAAATCATGAGCTGAATTGCTGAAACTGAAAAATTGATTCATGAATCCGTCAAATCTACTTTATCGACTCTAAATGTAAACAAAAAAAGCCATCGGCAGGATTCTAACCAAGTGCTGATGTGAAGAGCTGTGAAAGTACTTGGTGGATGAACTGACTACGCCATTGCTATTCTTACTGATTAATGAGGTGGATTACACAATCTTAAAATAGAGGCAATACATCTGTCATCTCAATCATGAAACCATGAATAAGTGTCATGAATTCATAAAATAAGATAAGAGTTCATTATATGATTTCTTTATCGTGAAAACAGAAATTGATATGTTTCCGTGTAAGGGGGTCATTTTTGTCATTATTTGTGGATTCCCCAAGAAGAAAAATGGAGATCTCATACCTCTTACTAATATATATACCCTAGGACAGAACGTGTCAGAGATAGATGCCTTTTTTCGTGCTCACATCGGGGTTTCTCGTAGTGCTGCCGAAAATATTTGTACAAAAAAAAACGATGAAAGATTTACTCTTTTGCCACACAAAGTATTTTTTGGGAAATTTCGATGCCTTCTTCGTTCTGAAATGCTGAGCTGTAGCATTTCTGTCCATAGCAGAATAAAAAGCCAGCCCTGGAAGCTGCTTGAAATCCTCCAGGACATAAGTTTCATCGTCCATAACAACGCATGAAAACTTCGTCAAATATTCGCAGTACAAACGTCGAGCCCGTGATTTTGCTGCCAAGTTCTGTTTGTCGTTGCGATTTGGAACTGTTTTTACTTTATACGACTTAAGTCCCAAACGTTGTTTTGATTTTTGGACAAAACCAGGCGACTTCCCTATTTTACGAGCCACCGTTCGAATGGAGAGATTTGGGTTTTTTCGTTAATATCATTTTTCGGTCCATGACAGGATCAGCGCGTCCAATGTTTTTGTCACTTCTCGGTTTCCTCTCCACCGTCAAACGTTCCGAAAATGATTTGAGCACATCGGAAAGGAATTAATCATCCAAATAGAATGCTATGCTACATCGTGAACAGTGGATTTAGGCAAATCCAATGTTTTTGCAAGGTCCCGTATTGACAAGTTAGGATTTGCCGTACGCCCGTACAAAATTCGCTCGCGCACTTGTTTTTCTTTCGTCGCCATCTTGAATACTAAACATGAAATGTAAACATCAATCATAGTCTTTTTCATCATAGACTCTCAGCTATACCACAGTGAAATTTTTCATTCCTACGTGCAATATTTCAAAAGTTACAATGATTTGAAGGTGTCCGGATTAATGTGGATACAGACTTTACTGCTTTTGTTGAAATCTTGAAGGCAACATGGTTCGATTCAGCTTTGTTCAGAAGCAACAGATGAATTGTTCTAATGTAATTTTTTTTAAAACTAAATTGATGTATGTTGGTGATGACATGATTGTTTTGGTCATCTATTTGACTGACCTTCAATTTCTAATTTCTTTCAATAAGATTGCTCATTCAGCTTTATGGAGCTGACATTGGTAATGTTTATGAAAGTTTAACATTCATATTCGCTTACGAACCATGTTAATTCATTTGCTTGTATGAAATGAATAGTTGCAAACAAACTCCACACTAAGCAATTAAGCACTGTTTGAAAGAAACCAGCAATTTTCTGCGATATCTAACGCCTATATATGGACTGCTAGATTTGGCTTGAATTCATGAGATAATTCATGTAACTATGATGTGAATATCGCCTATATGTGGTCTGTTGTATGAAAGATTGCAAACAATTTCGTTGTTTATGCTTGCTTTGGCTTGCAATTGAACGAGGGGAAATTCAACGGGTCTGTTAAAATTGTGTGTAGCATATAGAGTTTGTTATCCTCCAACCAAGTTTAATTGATATACATTCACTGGAATTGCTTTTTACATTGATATTTGAGATTAATTTAATCATCCACCGGGTTTTTACGCCTATATTTTCGATTTCCCATGTTTTATCCACAAAGCTGCTGTACCAAAACTTATTTATGCTTCAGTAATATGGTAGACAACTTGAGGGCATCGCTCCTGTGCAACTTGGTGCTAGTGCCGATGGAATGTATCGGGGAAAAATCCATTGAATTTCAAAAAACGACAATGCGTTGCCACCATTATTGGTGTATGAGTACGAGGCATTGAGGAATTTTGCAATTAGTAGAGGAAATATTCGCATCTGTCAGAGGATAAGAAATTATATCGGAATTAAAAAGAAAATAACTCAACTCACTAAAAAACTCTTCAAAGGGGATTCCGTTAAGATGTTCAACAAAAATCAAAAGATGAATCATGTAGTTTTGAATAAGAAACTCAACTTATAAAAACTTAGTTAGGTAAGTTGTTAATTTATGTTGCTCATTCATAACTATACATTCATTACAAATAATTACGTAAACGTAAACAATGAAACCCATAAAAAGACTGCAATTCATGAGTGAAAAAGCCGACCTTTCAAAATGTTCAATATACACAGAAAAAATGAATTTTAACAGTCACGTTAAATTTCCCCTGGTTTAATTCCAAGCCAAAGGAAGCGTAAACAACGAAATTGTTAGCAATCTTTCACCCTCCATACAACAATGTTTGCAATCTTTTATACAACAGAATAGATTCAGGCGTTATCTGGATTAAATTTACATAAAATATCCCATTATTTTCTGCCAAATCTAGCATTCCCTTTATGTGCATTAGATAACGCAGAAAATTCAATGTTTCTTTCTATCTGTGTACATTGATCAATTCTGTTCTAAAATTTTCTCTATTTTTAGTAACTCAGTATCAAAAGCATGTTGTACCGTGCTTTAAAGTTAGGGAGCTAGATAATACTCTCGTTAAGTACCTAGAATTATTGCGATATCAAGCCTTGACAGCTTTCAAATGATCGTTTTAAAAATCAACGAATACACCCACTGTTGAGCTATCTCAGAGTTATGCTTGGAGTGGAAGCCACCAAATGAGGATTTAATGTTGCGTCAATAATCTGAGTTACACAAAAATTACCGAAACATTCCATACATACGAATGCATTTGTTAAAATACGCTTCAATTAACTTCTTATGTGAGTATTTAGTTTTTCACAAAAAAGAAGACATGTTTGTGCCGTGGCGTTTACAGCCAATTTTATGAATTAACCACTTTGAGGGATTCTACTTGAGTCCATATTTTGTGGTAAAATTGTAATTGAATTTTACTACAGGTTCCCCCAAAAATGTTTCGGTAGTGGCCATTGTGGCCAATGGCTTTAGCAAGTCTCTTAAAATCATAATTATGAAAAAACATGAAGATAGAGCTGCTGCACGGCATGTTTTAGAATAAAATCGTAAATGGCCTCTACTATCGGTCCCTCCGGAGACGTTCCGGTGATTCCGGGAGTGGCCAATATGGTCAAGGATCCACTTTAAGTTTATAATAAGGTTTGTGATGAAAACCCAAAAATAAAGAGCTGTCACATTGCATGTTTTGAGTAAAATAATGAGTTAACCGCATCCAGGATCCTTTATCAGAACATGTTTCACGGAAACGGTCATAACTCGGTAAATTTAAGCCGATTCCTGTAATCGACATTTCACTGCTTGGAAAATATTTTATCTTTACGTGTGTTTACTAAAAAAAAAGTTTGATAACGACATCTTGTACAAAATTTCATCACAAATTCAACATGTGAGATAGCCTCAATGTCCGGAGGCTATGGCCAATTATGCTTATATAAAATTAAATCAATTTCCCAGTCGAATGCTTCATATTGAAATCAAATCGGATAATATTTCATGAAGTTAGAGCACTACAAAATTGATCAAAGATCTGCCTGTCCCGATCATTTTGTCTATCCCCTGTAATTACGGCTTAATTTATTCATAACAATGTGTGTATTGCAAAAATTTTAATGGAAATGTATTAATATGTGGATATATATTTTTTTCAAATGGCTTATCCAAACAAGACCGAAGTATTACTATTTCTGTTTAGTGAGAATTCTAACGCTTTGAAATAGAATGGCCGAACTATCATACCTATGGGAAAATCATTCAGGTGTTTTAAAGTAGTTTAATTCTTGTTTGTCTTGTGAAATTTTGTGTTGACTATAGTGAATGTATCTCAAAATGGAGTGCCGAAAGAAATAATAAAAATGAAATTTACGAAGAGTGTTACTAACAATAAACCAAAATGATGAGACGAAGTAGCCACAATATGGTGCTTATAGACCGACATAGCATCCATATCTATCGAAAGTTTTCTTCTTTAGAAAGTAAGTTATTTAACATTTCGTTGTTCAGAACAGCAAACGTCTGGCGAATCTACTTTATCGACTCAAAATGTAAACATAAAAAAAAACCATCTGCAGGAACCAAGTGCTGAAGTGAAGAGCTATGATAGTACGGTTATTAACTACGCCATTGCTATTTCTAATTAGATTCTTTATTAATAAGGCTAATTACACAACTTTAGATTAGAGGCAAAACAACACTACCAAAGTTCACGACTCGCATCTGTCATATCAATCCTTAAACCACGAATAAGTGTTATAAAATAAGATAAGAGTTCGTTTTCATGAATTCTTATTCATGAAAACAGAAACGGATTTGTTTCCGTGTATACTCGTTGCCGATTCCTAAAGTGCGGTTTCAAAAAAGCTTACTTACTAACTTATGTCTCCTTTCCAACCCGATCGATGGGTTGCATAGGACCAACGTGAAAGTTTTCCATCCTGGGCGGCTGCTCGCTTTAGCCTTGACCTGGGCCTACACGCTAAGACAAGAATACGGAATAGTCGGTAAAAAATACCGTTTACCGCACAGAAGTTCACATACTGAAATTTTCGGTAAACATGGATTACCAAAATTTCAGTATTGTTGGAAAGAAGGGAAACACGTTAATAATT
The DNA here is from genome assembly GCA_024533555.2 of Aedes koreicus. Taxonomy (NCBI): domain Eukaryota; kingdom Metazoa; phylum Arthropoda; class Insecta; order Diptera; family Culicidae; genus Aedes; species Aedes koreicus. The sequence goes on from JAHHFK020005865.1 coordinate 184,020, forward strand.
ACTTGTTTTTTTTTGCGGTTCGTTCTACAGAAATTGCTTGTAGCCCAATGATAGCATTTCAAAACAAATTTAGGTAAAAAATAACGATAACATTTAATAATCCACTTTACTTAAAAAATAAGTAAAAACAAACGTTTTCCTTCGATTAATTATACCGATAGTTTAAGGTTTGCTACTAAAACCTAATGTTCGGTAAAATTAAAACCCAACCTTACCCGCCCTTAGCGTTTAGGCTGGATTCCTATCGCCTTCCTTTATTTTCTTGTTGAGGCTCCGACGCCTGCTTCTGCTGCGATGTCCTGCTGGATTCCCTTTCGTAGTGTGTGGCCGACCCAACCGAGATTTCTCGGTTGAAAATTTGAATTTTGGTGCGTTGACTTATCTGGTTTGATCTCCAGATTTGTGCAACTATGTTTTGGTTCCGCCTTCTGACGCTATCTGGCTACCAAGATATTGGAAACTATCGACTTTCTCCTTTTTTGTCCCTCTACCGAAAAGTTGGAAGGGTTATTCGTGTTGACATCCAACGATTTATCCAAGCAACACAGAAGTTTTATAACGGTTGAAAATACTTTTATATGACCAGATTTGGTTATTAAGAAGCTTATTCAACATAAAATCATCAAGATGTGTTACTCAGGTAGTCTTGTTGACAATGATGACGAGACTCGCCCCGCAGAGGAGCTTTTGGTGAGTTCAATGAGCTTACTCTGAATGTCAGAGCGCCGTTGTCCTAACAGAGCAACGTCATCGGCGAAATCGATAGTGTAGTCTAGTCGTTGATAGTGCTTCGGTACACGGTCAAAAGCATCGCTCCCATGGTGTAGTCGATTACGATGAGAAACAGTAGTGGCGAGAGTATACATCCTTGCCTCACATCGGTGACTTCTCATATATGGTCGAACAAGGCCCTGTTAGGCAGGACTCTGCACATGAAAGCGCCGTAATTCTGCCTGATGCCGTCAGCTAGTATCTAATCCAGGACATCTTTGCACAGAACTTTGAGAACAATACACAATAACATGATGCCTCGCCAATTGTCGCAAACAGTCAGATTTCGTAGGGATCTTTAATAAGACGCTTTGCATCCTGTCGGCCAGAAAAATCGTGGTGTCCCAGATTTATATAGTATAGTTGATGCAACATTTGTGTGGATAGCATGGGGTCAGCTTTGAGCATCTCTGCTGATATGCACTCGCCCCTGGGAGCCTTATTGGATTTCATGCTTCGGATAGCTGCTTCGATCTCTTGCAGTGATGGGGCTCGGAGTTGGCGTGAGTGCGACGCGTCTTTCATTGGCTTCTTCAGGCTCATCCTTGCTCAACTTAGGCGCCGTGAGATATTGTAGAGGAGGCGGACATGTATTTCGTCTTGCAGAGAACCTACCTGCGCTCGCTTGTCCCGTCGGCAACAGCGTTTAACTTCATTCTCTAGAACCGAATACCATTAACGGGAGCCAAACTCTGGTTCTCGACCGCAGTTTTGCTTTTCTACGCTCCTCAATCTTCCTCCTGATTTCATTTTTGATCCATCTTTTTCGCTGTGTGCGCAGGTTATTTTCGCTTGTCTTAATAAATGCATTCTTGATGGCTGTCCACTGTTCTTCCACGCTGCCATCTTCCGTCACATACGCTGCTCGATTTTCAAGTTCTTCGAAGAACTATCGTTTTGCAACTGGATCTTCTAATCGACGTGTGTTAAACCGCCGTCCGAGCCTTTCCTCCCGTCGCTGGATCCGTGCAATGCATAGGCGGATCTCGTCGATAAGAAGGTGGTGGGCAGATGCGAGGTCGGCACGTTGCCTGTGTAGATCTTGATTTCATCGCTTATAAATTTATCCACGACGGCTTTCAGTTGACTGTAAAAAATTTCCTTGTCTTGTTACTCGACAATATCGGTCAGCGCATAACATTGGATTATGGTATGGTTTTGAACTTGTGTTCTGAATCTTGCTATGATTATTCTTTCATTATTTGGTTCCCACTTGATGAGCGCATCCTTTGCTGGGTACTAAGTAGGAAATCGACTTCACCTCGAATACCGTAATATAAGAGTTCCTGTCTCGGCGGTAACTTGTGCTCTCCAAAGGATTGCGCCAACTCAACAACAAAAAAATCAACGGTTCACTGTGTCGGCGAAGGAGTTCCCGACATCTAATGGACCCTATTTTTTTTGCTTCCGTAAGTTCCTGTATTTTTGATTTTTTGTATGCTCTGAATCTCAATTCTTCTGTAGGTACATTTTTGATGGTTTTACGGGATACGTTGAGGTCCTTGGCCTTTTTATTCGCTGATCGGCAAGGATTTCCACTAATTCGTTCACGTACCGTTTTTACCGACTTTGGAGCTAAAACGACCAGGTTTTCATCTTTTTTGTTTCGATTGTACCTGACTCCTTCCATCTCCGTGAAGCACGATCGATTAAAGATCGGTATATCCTTTCATTCCTTGCAGCCGCCAATATCTGGCAAGGTTTTGAATGCAACTGTAAAATTTCACTTGGTCATGCTGTAAAACTTTGACAGTCAATAAGTAGTGCAAGGAGGCAAAATAGACTTCATTTTTTTCCTCCTTGCACTACTTATTGACTGTCAAACTTTTCCACATGAGCAAACATTGTATACAAATATATGTTCCAGAAACCAGGCACCAGATGGCATTAATAAGTGTTGAGAGACTGAAATAAAAAAAAACTGCTTCAGTCATTTTGGCTAACCCTGAACAACAAAAATAAACCAATCTCTGCATAAGTAATTTTTCAATAGAATGCATAGATGATCATGGGACAGCAACTCATTCCTATGATAATTTTCTTCAAAATTTCAACCCTGTTTGGATTATTCACTATAAAATGACCGGATGGTCATAGCTCTAACGCGGGAAAACAAAAATTCACTCAAAAGACGCAAATCGAGATAGTAATCAACATTAATTGTTCTTACAAAACGTAAAAAGGGATGAGCTACCTCCCTCAGAAGTTTTTACATTAACACAAGCTACAAAACAGATATAAAGTAACACCAAAGTAGTCTTGAAGAACAACTACGAAATAAATTTTTTTATAGGCACCAATTTCGTGAATTTCGAGACGTTTACCTATTAAACATAGGATATGTGTCCCATGGCTCAGCCTCGATAATATTTTTTTTATTCTAACTCATTATATAATCGAGACTCGGTCTTTAGGATGTAACTTCGTCTTATCCTTCAAATTTCTCAATAAAAGCATTTGCAGATTTGCTTGTTCGGGTATTTGTTCAAATATTCTATTTGGAAACTAAACAGTCACATACTCATAAACCTCTATTGTACTCGTTAGGATATCTTCTTTCGTTAGCTCCGGAATAGCATGTGATTATTTTAACGCGGCACACTTTGTTTAAAATTGGGACTGTCCCACGAATCGTCTGGTCACTTTAATTTACCAGCTCCTGGAGCTACCTGGAGAGGAGTAAACCGCGGGAAATAAGTAAACCAGTAAAAGAAGATGAAAGTAAAATTAGCAGCTCTGATAAACTGATAGCATTATACAAATAAATTAACTAGAAAAAATAGACCCAATTGGACACCTTTTGTGTCAAATTGTATGTCCCTTATGACTTCTAAAACTTAATAAACCATTTTTTATAAAATGTGTTACAAAATAATAATCGTACACTGCCCGAAGACCGAATATAATTCACCAATAAGAGAAGTGTGTGAAAAATTAACAAAAAATTATTTTATTAATCGATCGATAATTCTTTCTTTCTTTGTATCTCTCCCTCCACTAAGGTTATTCCCGCTTGCTCTGGGAGCAATTATTGCAATGATCATTTTGAGAACCAGCGGCCAGCGGATATACATCGTTAATTTGAAAAATTTTCGGTGTTCTCCCAGGTAATTGTTATTGTGTTTTCCTTAATTTGAGCAGAGTGTAATTATTTCCAATGAATGGAACAACAAAAAAGAACACCTCACCCCGTAGCCGTGATTAAACGAAAGATCACGGTTTGGTGGACGGTGGAGGTGAATGAAAAAAGACGAGAAGCATTGTAAACTCCAAATTGATCTCACTGTGGACTGTGATGCCAAGCAGTTTTCGCCAATTAAGAACGGTTTTTACTTTTGTTTCGCAATAGAATTACTTCAAGGGCTCAACATTTAAAAAATTGTATAAAATTCAATTTAAAAGAATTCACAAAAGTTTTGAAAATCTGAAATTCAGCTTTTCAATTTGCGCATTATGAATAAGTTTTTGGCGTATCGCTCCTTTCGCTAATCTTTTGGGAACACTGGCCGCAGTGCAGATAGAAAGGTCTCCCCTTTTCGTAACATCAAGCATGGTTTCACGTATCTAATCATGTCGGGGAGAAAACCGATGATAGGCCTCCCGAAAAAAAGTAGAAGCAGAAAAAAACGTGAATAATACTAACGCGCCAAATTAATGCTCCTAGACTTCTAATCATTTTAATAATTTGTTTTGAGCATGAACAGTAATTATACTCCACGCCGTTGATGAGTTTTAAACGTGCGGTTTTTGGGCATCGAGAGCAGAGCCCTTCTCTTTTCAGCGCACCTTTGGTATGTGGCTGATTTGTCTGCCCGTTTTTTTAACCTCTCTTGTTTCGGTCGGAGAGTCCGAGTAAAGTTTTGCTGGCTGCTGTTGCCTACTGTACCAAACATCTCAATTAAATTTGTTCCTCCGAGAAATAATTATTAGTAATTATTATTTTTGTATACCCTCTTTTTCACTTATAATTTAATCCTCTCTCACTCTGGGTTCTCTGGTTGGCTTTTCATTGTTCCTGGGGGTTTGTGTGCGTTCATTTTTTTTTATCAATCTGTTTCCCCATTGATCCTACTTTTTGCTCAACTGGTGGTTAGCTTATGATGAGGTCCATATTAGACCGGTGTTTTGTGAGTAAATTGTGATATTGGCAGTTGGTTGAAGTGTGAATGTTTTGTTGGGGTAACTATGTATGTGTTGGTTGTTTTCTGAACCATGATCGCTACTAATAATTGTGGGAACCCGTTGTTGGTTTGGGGTTTTTTTTGGTAGTGTATTGGGAAATGTATTGAAGTTTAAAATGACCTATTTTCAATTTTTTTCTTACAAATCGTTTTCATTGTTTTCTTACAAACCGTTTTGTTGCATACTTTGCACACACAATGACTCTTGTATTTTGAATAACATAAGCCACCATTTAGTATAATCATGTTTACCTTCCGTTGGGTACAAATTACTTACTTTTAGGTAGAATTTTACCCAGAAGTAAGTTATTTGTACCCAACGGTAGGTTAACATGATTATACCCATCGTTGGCTTCCCACACTTAACTGCTACAGTGGGTACTTTTTTCTTAGCGTGTATAAAACAAGAACGAACTATTTTACATATTTGGCTTTTGTGAAGCTACAACAAGTGGCTAGTCCAAGTCTGAGCTCTTAACTTAGGGTAATATTGTGTTGTTAAACTTTTAGTTAATAAAACCTAAGATGGCCCTTATTTTCATTGATATCAAAATTACATATTATCGTCTTCGAAGACCTTGCACTTCGTAGTTGCTACTCGGTTACTCTGTTTTCAGAACTAAGTCTCGAGTAATTCATGATTAGGGCCTAAAAGCCATTTGTAAACAATGACTTTAACGTTAATCTCTCACGAATCTCGACAATCCCACTATATCCAGCTACTCCATATGGTAGAACTAACATTCTTCTACCAAATGCTGCTTTAATTTCAAGAGAATGATTTAAGATTCAAGAGAAATCGACATTTAAAGTCATTGTTTACAAATGGCTTTTAGGCTCTTAACATGAATTACTCGAGAAGTGTACTCGCCCAAAACTAATACGTTGCGGATGCGTTTACGTGAATTTGACAGTTTTCCCATAGGTTTTCTGTCAAATTTACGTATAACGTATCTATTGTGGGTGACCCTTTACCAATGACGTATATATAAGGTCTGGGGCAACGCACTGCTTGCTTGTATTGGAAGCAAAAATAATGTAAACATTATGGGCGTGCATAGGTTCATATAAAAAAAATCGGTTCCAACGTTTATTATAAATGCTGAATTGTGGAAATAACCATGATACAAATGCCATTTATTGAGCAGAAGCATTTCCTCCCGATAACATGGGTCATTTATAGAGACTTTAACTGAGGTAATTGAATGTTTGCCACATTAACTTTCAAACGCTGCGACTTGACAATCGAGTAGTGATATAGAGCCAATTTCCCATCACCGATTGACTGGAATCGGTTGAAAAATTAAGTTTTATAGCACATACAATAAACAATCACGGAGCGAACGAATAAAAAAAAATAGTATGACGTAGCACTTTCCGAACTCTTGTGTAGCGAGCGCAAGAACTGCGGTGGTATTAATGTCATGAGCGAGTTTTGCTCATTTCACTAATATTGTTGTGGCTACTGGGCCAGACCTTATATAGACGTCATTGACCCTTTACGGTCTTCGGAGAAGGAAAGGATTATTAAATTGATAGTTGTTGTTTCTTGAGTCCGAGGAATTCTCTACACGGTAAGCTTCCTTTACCCATTAATGGGTACGATTTATTATCATTGTTATTCCTCCTGTGGATTTTTTACACATTTTACTGAAAAACGGTGTCTACCCATTTAAATGGGTAGACGCAGTTTTACTGTAAAATGGGTAATCATTTCCACAGGAGGAATAACAATAATAATAAATCGTACCCATCGGTAAAGGAAGCTCACCGTGTACATCTTCACACTGCCGTATGAAGGATTATTGATTACATACTGTACGAGTCAAAAAATAAGTCATTCATACTAGAAAAATTAAAGAGGTCATGTCTTAGAGATGAGTTTTTGAACTCCACATTACAAGTTGAGTTACTTGGGCAATATCGATGAAATACTATTCATAAGCCGCATACACGTAATCGGACAACCGATCACTGTACATAAACAACATGTTCTTAACAAGGCAGTAGCGTTGGTTGAGATGAACTAGTATGCTCATATCGCCCATAGCCAACCATAAAAATTGAAACGCGTTTTTATCTTCAATGATAATATTAAAAAGTTATTCAATCAGTGACAAATATGTAAAACACAGCTGAAAATCTGTATGAAATTTGTTTTTACAAATTTTGTAAAACCGTGTTTGGTTTGCAAACATATTACAGAGTGCGAACACGAAATTATTGCAACAATCACAACTGTTTGTAACTTTATTCCCACTGTACAGAAAATTTCTCAAATTTTGCACAGCTCCTCTTGGAAGTGTATTGTTTATATCCTGTGAATTGCGTAGTTGTGTGGTTTGTTGCGGCAAAAATAGAAGTGAGTCAAGTGAATACGCGTGAAAAAAAATTTGTATGCTCACACGAAAAATCAGGAGCTGTCCCATCGTGCTTTGGGAAAAATGCTGCAAATCTCAAGAGTACTAAAAACTTTAACGACCGGTTGACTTTGGGTCACAAGTGTCGAGCAGGAAGGAAACTGGGAGCAGCATATAGGAAAACGGATGGATTAAGAATAATTTCACCCGAAATCACAACATTTCAACACGTTATGTTGCCAAAAAGTCGGCGTATCGCAAAGTTATATCCAGAAGGTCAAGGCAAGAGCTGGATTACATGCATACAAGGTTCAAAACTTTCCAAACAGCGATGAACGGCAGCGAACTGTTGCCAAGACCGAGCTATGAGGCACTACACGAAAATGTTGACCAGATACAGTTGCTGTGTGAGGGATGTCGAAATATGCCACAGCCGACCTCCAACAAATGCCAGGACAGAAGTTTTACACCGGAAAAGATAAATTCAAAGTTGATGATCGTTTCAAAAGGAAGGAAATGTAGAAATACGCATCGAAATGCCATATTTGGCAGGCTATCTACACGTGTAGAAAGCGAAATGAAATTTTTGTCACAACAGGCACCATTAATAGTGAAATTTACAAGACGTCTTTTGCCATTTTTGGAGCTGCACAATGTATAGCCACAATTTTAGCCGGAGTTAGCTTCATGCCCCTTTTTCAAAAGCGTGCTGGAATGGTATGAGACTAATTCGGTGTATTTTGTCCCAAGGACATGAAGCCATCGAACTGCCCTGGTATACGTCCAATTAAAACTTATTGGGCACAATGAAGCGGGAACTCAGAAAGACCAAGGAGAAAGTAAAGAATGCAAATGACATGCGTAGAAAGTGGATAAAAGATATCGGATACGACTGTACCAGCTCTTATGGATGACGTGAAACGAAAGTGTCGAGAATTTTACCAAAAAACCTTTAATAATTGATCTAATGTACACATTTAGATTTTGTTTACAGAAATCTGTAAAATTTTACCGAATTCTCAAGAGCTGAACGTTCGGTAATCCGATTTAACGGGTTTTGGTGAAATTTTACAGTTATCTGTAAATTTGTAATTTGTGGAATTTGTAAAATTTTACCGAAATCCGTTAAATCGAATAACCTAACGTTCAGCTGTTGAGAACGGTAAAATTTTACAGATTTCTGTCAAAAATCTAAGTGTGTAAAAATCTGAGGTTGTATATAAAGCTTTGTGTATATGTGTAAAACTGCCCTGCAAATTTGGTTTTTATCCGATAAATACATGAGATTTTATAGAAAATTAACTGTGTTGCAATAATTTAGTGTACGCCATTTATAACAATATCGCTAACGAGCATGCTTTATTTTACAATGTTTTCAAATTCTTTGAAGAAAAAATGGCGCGCCAAATTTTACCAAAAACTGCATTGTTGAAATAGCTCAAATAAGCTGAAATTAATGCCCCTGATACCGTGTGACAATTGTTCCAGTATTTTGAACGAGAAAAATAAACAGATATCAAATTTACTAGATATATTTTAGACTGACAAATGCCAAAACTAACAAAGGCTCTTCACTGCTTCATCAACGTCTAACAAAGCTCTTCACGTTGGAATTAATTCAATTTGAGGCAGATTCCAGCGTGATATCGCCATCCAATTACTGCTCCGATTATGGATTATCTTCCACTAAAGGTGTCGAAGAAAGGTAACGGGCACAGTGCCAGTGTGTGTGAGAGAGAGAAAGAAGCAGAGGAAAGAATTTCAAATCGTACCAAACAGTACCATCGATCCGCATGCCGCTGCTGCTGGTCCAACCCAGTCCGCGAGCAAACAAACGACAGCGACCACGACTGAGTGAGTTCATATCGAGACATAAAGGAAACTTTCGTTCTCTTATTCTCCACTGCTCCACGAACACGTCCGAGATCATCCCGCGAGCTATAAAAAAAGCTTACTCTCCCAGTGCCAGTGCCCATCAGCCGATCGACCAACCAGCCACCCACCCACCGTGAAGATCTTCATATCTCGAATCATGCTCGGGTTTGCCCATCGACGCTGGTCGTGGTGTAAAAGAGTAACAACCGGCATCAAAGGAAGAAAAAAAAAACATCAACAACAACAACAGGGCTTGATGCATTCGGTCTTTTCCACACGTCGTCGTCGTCGTCGCCCGTTGGTTCATTTGGCCGTCCGCGGGTCTCTCTAGATGCCGCGAAGGAGCGCGTGTTTTGCGCCTTCACCTTCTTATATATTGTTTGTATTATATCTGCATAAATAATTTTAAACAATAAAAAAATTCTAGTTAAGAAGAGAGTCCACGGCTGTGTAGGATCGGGTCCGCTCCGCTCTGATCATGATCACGATCGGGAGATAATGATGATTCCAATATTTATTATTTTAAACACACATAAAATATATGTATAGGTATAGCAAGACCGAGCAGTTCTGGAGAGTTTGGAGTGAGAGGAACGGTACAAGACGGGGACAAAACAACAATATAAAGTGTGTATGCTTGCTTGGAAAAGCGTGTTCGGAGTTTACTCATTTGCTGGTGACAATGCAAGGTAAACATGGGAAGAGGAATGGAAGCAGGATATTTTGGAAATACTTTCGGACCATCTTTAATTCGGGCCGCGCTTAGCTTTGTTGGTCCGGGTGCATCTCGGATCATTACAATGGATGGTTAATTTTGAGCCGGTAAACTTTTAATGGCATATTGGATAAAGGGGCACTTTGGTGGTCAGCAAATTCTTGTGTTCTTTGTGACTTGCTCGGACTATTGTTCGGTGACGTTGATAGCACTGAACAAACTTCTGTTGTAGTCGAATGGCTAAGAATAGGTGTAACCAGCGATATGACGGAATGATACCTGTAGCTTCATCGTCATGATACCGGCAGTTCAATTGAATCCAAACAAATAACTTCCAGTAATCACACACTTAAAAATTATGAATTTTACACGAGACGTAATTCATGTTTTTAAAAAGTCGGGGAACGTAAAGAAAGATTTCGTGTAAAACTATGTCTGCTGAAACTGACACATACGCAATTTGGCGAAAAATGCGTTTGAACGAATTTATTTTTCATCTTTATGTTGGGGGTTGGTGGGGGGAAAAAATTATGTTTTGGGGGCAGGAGACTACTCTTAAAAATAATGACGTAATCCTTACTACTCGTAAATATTTAAAGACTTGCATTTCAAAATGACTGACATTGAGTTCATTTTGATGTATTTTGAAATATATGTGTTGACATTAAATTTAAATAATTAAAGCTGGGAAAAATAGAAGACTAAATCTAGGGACTTTTTTGATTTGGGCGAATCTAACATTGGGAGATTCCTCTTTGATTGCTTTCTCTTTCATTCATATTCCAATCACCTTTACGTTTTTCACTCTACTATTTGTATGCTAGCCAGCACTGTAGTGTTTCGATCTGTACTAAGTTTCATAATGGTGCTGTAATAAATCAAAGAGAGCGAGTCAGGAGAGAATCTCTCATTGTTAGATTCGCCCTATTGAAAAAAGTTCTTAGAAATGTTATGGTTTTCAAGACATACACAGCCGTTAACTTCGGTGTGCATGTCATGCACATCACTAAGTGAAACTTCTATCGTACGCGTTCTCACACGTCGTTATAAGTTTGTCCTCCATTTATTAGCAATACGTCTGAGTACATCGATATTTGAACGCATTTTGAACGCATTTCGAATAATAGGTTAACATAATACGAAGCAAATATCCCCAGAGACAATCAATTTCGAGCAATTTTAAGAGCTGGGAAGGCAAATCTTCTTCAACAACGTAATTCATGATGCATTAATATTTTTACTAAGGACGAAAAATAAAAATGTATACATTTTTCTAAGTGCCTTTTCTATTCCCAGTGTTATTTTACAATTTTCAAAGATTTAGTAGTTTTCTATCATTCTTTATCTAACCAAACCCAGAACGTATTTATAATCGTATTAACGATAAGAGCAATTTGAAAATTAAATTCTATGTGTCATGACTTCATTTTACGTCATGGCATGCGAATTAACTTTTAGAGTTTTTACTGCCATGTAATTTTTAAAGCAGACGTAAATTTACGTCTTACAGTTTGCATCCATACAGACTTAAATTTACATGATTTGTTCTAAGTGAGAGTAGTTCGTCAGGAATCATCCAACAGCTTTCATCAGCTCCAAATTTTTAATCAGGTAACCATGACTTGCTATATCGTCAGCCAAATAGAGCTGAGTTAGGTGAACTATACACACTTAGAAATTATAAATTTTACACGAGACGTTATTCATGTTTGTAAAAAGTCGGGGGACGTAAAGAAAGATTTCGTGTAAAATTATGTCTCCTGAAACTGAAACATACGCTAGTCGACAAAAGATGTGTTTGATTGAATTTATTTTCTCATCTCTTTCAACTCATTCTTGTGTGCTAAAGGACGCTTGCATGTGTCGGTCTCAGGGGACAGAAATTTACATGATATTTAGGTAGTGTGTAGTTTATAATTTTCTGTCATTAAAAACTATAGTTGTTAATTACACAAATTTGGTGCCCTGAGACCGACACATGCAACCGTCCTTTGGCACATAAGAATGAGTTGGAAGAGATTAGAAAATTAATTCAATCAAACACATCTTTTGTCAACTTGCGTATGTGTCAGTTCCAGGAGACATAATTTTACACGAAATCTTTGTTTACGTTCCCCGACTTTTGACAAACATGAATTGCGTCTCGTGTAAAATTATTTCAAAATGTGTACAGTACTGGCAATCATAAATTGAATAATTACTAGGTGGGGTGAAAAATAACCTCGTAGACCGCCAAAATGCGATGCAACTGAGAAAAAGGTTCTAGTGCCTTGTAGTCCGTTCATATTTAGGCATACACGCCAAATTTCAGTGCAATACTACCCTTAGGTTTCTTTTGACAGCTCATTGTTGTTGACGTGTTTGGCATCATGTTGAATGTGGATAAAAACAATTTTCGTTCTCTCATAAAACATTATTTTTTGAGAGGCAAAACAGCGAAGGGAACAATAGAAAAGTTGGATAAGTATTATGGGGCAAATGCTCCGTCAGATAACACCGTTAAATATTGGTTCCGAGAGTTTCGTGGTGGCCACAACTCCACTACCGATCAAGTGCGCAGCGGCAGGCCCTCCGATGCGGTTACAGTCAAAAAAGTTCATGAAATGATCATGGCTGACCGGAAAGTGAAGGTGCGTGAGCGAGCAGATGCCACAAAGATTAGTACTGAGCGCACATGCCACATTTTGGGCGAGATTCTGCATATGAAAAAGTTATCCTGTCGCTGGGTGACACGCATGCACCCTCCTGTCCAAAAACACGAATGTGAGAGCACTTCGAAACAGTGTTTAGACTTGCTGATGCGGAATCGGAAGGACTTTTGGCGTCGATTCGTAACTGTTGATGAAACCTGGATCCACTATTACACACCAACGAACAGAAGAAGTGCCCGGTAATGGACTGAGTGCTCCGAAGCGGCCTAGGGAGGCTCAATGGGTAGGAAAGATTTTGGCACCGCTTTTCTGGAATCGTCATGGCATGCTCTTCGTGGACTACCTCGAAAAGAATAAAACCACCAACAGCGAGTATTACTGTGCATTTTTGGAGCGATAGAAGTCCGAAATCGCTGCAGAACGGCCTCGCACAAAGAAAAAAACAATTTTGTTTTTGCAAGACAATGCGCCGGCGCACAAGAGCATATACACAACATTTAATTTTTTTTTTCATTCCCAAGGAGGTTACTTTTCACCCCACCTAGTAGATATTTTGACTAAGCTGTTTACATCACAATTGCTTATTTGGAGGAAATCAGGAAATATTTTGTGCATAAGCAAGTTCGTTTAAAGCTAGTTTGTAGAGCTTGGTGAAGAGTTGGTTCAACAGTTTAGTTCTCGTTTTGATTGACGTTCATCCACCGCAAACTTGTCCTTACCCGTAAAACAACCTTGTCCCGGCAACTGCTAAGTATCCGCTTTCGTTATCAGCCTAGAGTAGTTTCCGGGAACGCGTTTTGGGAACAGTATGCTGGCGTTCGTCCCGATCTAGGGACTTGCGTACCTTGCACGTATTCAATTTGGATTGTTACGCATGTTTGAAAGTGTCGCAATAACTATCGACTCACCCTTTATAGCTTATAGTTGAAGGTTTATCAAAATTTTAGCCTCAAATGTGTGTCAAGTTTGGTGTCAAGTATGTTTTAATATTTTATAAGATATCAATCTCAATTCCAAATAACAAAAACTGTTGACTCATACATGTCGTACAGGTTTAGCTGTTAACCTTCTTTCTAGTAAGCAAACCGGCCATTTAGAAAATAATCAAAGGATTGCCAAAAAACAGTGGGGTTGTGTATGACAACCTAATGGGTTGTTGGATCGGCATAAATAAGAAAGTAGCCGATAAACGTAGTCTAGGTCAAAATAGCGCCGATGTGGTCGTTAGACCAGCATTAGGAAGTAACTATGTTAGAAAACTCTTTTGTTCAGTCTTTAGTGTAAAGGGCCGTTTGGATGGTTGTTCTGTTTGTACTGACATTATAATTGCGGATTTTCAACACTCAAGGTTACATCATACATAAAGATGGCTACCGGTCTTGGTAAAAACACCAGACCGTTTTGCACGAGAGCCGAACTTGACTGCAAACACACCACCATGTGGCTGTAATTTACCACTTTAGTTTCGTGCTTATAAATGGACCCAATAGACGCGACACGAGTGTACAAGCTCGTGTTTTGCTTTTGACACCGTGTTTGATTTTTGGTAACATACCCGAGCCGAGTGGTTACGATCACAAGAAAGCTCTCAACATACACCCAGTATGACGGATAGAGCAATGCTCGTCGGATGATTCTAAAAATTTTATAATTAGCATTAAAAAAAAAATAAAAACTAAACAAGTATTGTTATTGGAAGTATTTTCTAAGCTTAGATTTGACTCCTCTCATGATGTTTTGAACAGTGGTTTCAATTTTTGTATGGTCCTATATGTACCATGCCTTTCGAAGAAATGCTCGACGATACCTCAGTATCGTTCGGTAGTACGAAACTGTGAATAGTTAGATGGATTGACAACCTTCTCAACGTAGTTTACTTGATCGTCTGGTCCAGTCGGTGCCGCAGAGATTCTTTAACACAATCTGCCTTTGGAAGGGAAGTATATTCGTTTGATCCAGCGCATGGTGAGTATGATATGCAGGGTCTAAGTCGTATCACTGATGTGACGAACTAGCCTAAGGCTTATAGTGACGTTAATACACAATAAAAGAAGAGATTGTGAAACAATAGCTAGGGAGTAGCTATTACCATGATATGGAACGGAGAATATTTACCGGCTGATTGGATGGATTGCATCGTGTGCCTCATCTTTTAAAATGGTAACAAGCTTGGTTGCTGCAACTAACTTACAATCACGTTGTTGAGCGCCGCCTACAAGTTACTCTCCAAAATTCCATTCCACCGTTTTTCACCAACTGCAAAGGCATTTTGATGGCCAATATGTTTATGTGTGTGATTTTCGATATTTGGTCAATATTGCAGGAATCCGCGAATATAACGTGCCCACACTATCGACCGAAACCAGATAAATCATTTCGAATATAGATTTTAGTTAAACTGACGTGACTGGTCAAGACAACGGTGGATCGAGTGATGTGCGCCTTATGAGTTTCTGGGACGGAGGGTATCGGCAAAGCTTTCGAGCTTACTGTTTATTATTGCTTTGGCATGTTGAATTTAGAACAGCAGATATAGGCAGAAGCGGCACAATAGTCAGGACGTCCGTTCAACTGTTTGGTTTCGGCAACGAATTTACCGTGCCTTCTTTTGGCTCCAAAGGACGCTGCGTTCGAGAAAACTACGCCACGCCACCAAACTTGGACTATGTTCGCGGAAGACCAACGTACCACCCTTGGTGGCCTTTAACGGAAGGTTCTGCGTGCGATCCACAGTAGAGTGCAGGTAGAAAATTAAACATGAATTGTATGAGTTGCTGGAAGAACCTCTCGTCGTCTATACCGTAAAAATCAGTCGTTTACGATGGACTGAGTTCCCTTGTAAGGATTTCAGACGGAATTCTAGTGAAAATGGTTTTGGACAATGAATCGACTGGTACAAGAAGATATGACGAGCTACGGCTAGCTGGAGCGATCAAGTGCAAAGAGTGCCTGCACCCCTTCCGCACACTAAAAAGCTGTTGAAGTGCTTCGATGGACATCCATTTGGAGACGATTTCTGTGAACAGCCTTTGCATGACTGGTACGGTAGCCTGAGCAAAGAATTATACCAAGTTGATAACAAATTTTAATGGTTATCATTATTTGATCACTGAATATGGTATCCTTGAGGCTGAATAAACAGCAAAATAACAGAATGAATAACAAAAAATACTTGTTGAATATCATACTAACAGCATATTTTATTATCACTGGGAACATCTTGATAACAAATCCTGTATTGTATGCAAATTTATTAAAATAGTTTCAAATTATGTTATCAATTTGAAATCAAATTCTCACTCTAATATCTAAAATAACTTGTTTTGGTAAAAGGTATAGTTTCTTGTTCAATTATGCTGGTATATCTATAGTTTGGCATACAATTAGTAACATTCGTCAAAAACAAACAATGTTTAAAACGATAACAAGTGATAATAAAATTAGTAACTGATGATAAGTATTTTTTTTATGAGATAACAGCGGAGTTCGCAACGATATCTGGGATAACAGAACTTGTTACTTAAAAGGTGTCCTAGTAAGTCTAAGCACGATTTGTAAATAACAATACGAGCTCGGTTTTTAAATAAATTGAGTTTTTATTGCACTTTTATGTTCTTTACAGTGCACGTGAAATTCTCGAGATCATACGCCAAAGAGCGGACTTTTGATCTAACACTGCTCATTAGCTTTAGTCTGGCTGTTTGCCAATGGTTTTTGATAGTTTTTTTTCAGTCTCTTTCAAAAGTTTTGATGGAATCCGCTGCCTTTGCGCAAATAAAAAGTTTCAATTGGTCTTGCCCAGGGGATTTATCGCCCTGGGTACGAGTTCGACTCCGTTGGCTTAGTACCAGGCTACCGTGTTGCGTGATGCACTGATGCCAAATCCGGCCAAAACAGTACTGAGTTATTATGTTTACAGATCACGGGGAGAAGGCGCCGCTACAAGCATTCCCGAACGTAAACATCAGCATTCATCGTATCGGTTGTTACTAATGGATATGAAAGTATTCCACACTCACCAATTGCTTGCCAAACTATTGCTTTTTTACCGAATTTTTCGGTAAAAATTGTCATATTGGCTTCGTCAATAGTCAATAGTCAACCTGCGAACCGCGTAGAACTGATCACCCGGAGCGTCTTATAATCAAATTTCACGTAGGGTTCATCATCCATAATAACACATGCCGATTTTCCACACAGCAGTTTATCTTATAATTTACGGGCCCCTTGGTTTGACAGATACTGCTTGTTTTTCACTTCTTTTGGATTCTTCCGCTTCTTGAAAGTCCTTAGTTCATTTCGTGTTCATTGTACTGCACATCGTAGACGCGTATCTTTCAAGATAAGCAATAAAGTTAGTTGGAATTAAACGGAAATTAATAATCTTTCTTCTCATTTTCTAGTTACAGGTATTCCACTAAATAGCTCACTCTCTTCAGGATTCATTAAAGTGTGATTGTAACTGGCATTGAAAGATTTTAATTAATAAGTATGGTAGTCCATTGTGGTGAACAAAAATCTTAAAATGCCAAGAGAAAAGAAAAAAGAAGATTCTGCAGAGCTGCAGGAATGTGATTAACATTTCATGCCATATAAAATTCGAAGTGACGAGGCAAATCGGTTGTGAAGGCAGCTAATTTTTGGAATAAATGATCCTAACAATTTTTCAAAATGCTTTTCAAATAATTTCCTTTGCTATTAGTTTTAAATTTTGCTCTATGAAAAAGCATCCAAGCGAAAGAATCTAATACGACTTTGACTTAACAATTTCTATTTGATTTAGAGGAATTTACGCTTTCAACATTTGGAGTACATACCGTCGATCCCACGAAAACGTTTCAATCCAAACTCAACGAACCTTTTAACTAAAATAGTCTTTACCACAGTGAAGGCAAGTTCCACTCCCTGCCCGCATGGTACGATTTTGTAAATTTGATTGAATCTGATGAATATAGTTAATTCCACTATCGGGACAGTTCTAACAGTTCTCAAGTCTAAATCCTCACAATTAGCGGATTTCTCGTAGCACTACATCCAAATCTTTCAACCAAACAGTTTTGGGTTTTACTTATTCGGCCCACCCCTTCTGGAGCGTAGAATTAGTGTTAATTGCGTTCGTTGTTCTCGTAAACAAATTTTCACACTTTGAAAATCCTTCGCGCTGCGAGCACCCAGCACTAATTCATCATTCAGCGCTCCATTCCTCGCCGACAACTTCATCTTTTCATATCAGGAATGTTAATTTGGCTTGAAAATAAAGATTTTTCCTCACAATTTTCTTAATCTGTTTTTGCGGGATTTCTTGCATTCACGCTGGCTCATTGCGGACAAGTTCCGTCGTCTCCGAGGCCCTACCTGCCCCTTCCTTCTGCTTAAGAAATATCATCTCAGAAGAATGTGTGAGCTCGTGAGCGCAGAGGGGGAGTTCAATTTCATTATTATTCCTCAATGTCTTGGAGGCATCCGCGTGCGATGAGTGCAAACTCATTTATTGGTTCTTGATATACACGTATAGGCTTACCGCGGGAATATTGAAGGGCGAGAGAACGAGATCGCAACCATATTGTTATTGCCCGGTCGGAAAATTGTTACTGATGGCTACGGAGGCATAATTAACGTTCGTTGCATTCTGGTGCAAGCGATTTCAGAGTTCAACTGCGGTTATTGATCATCAAGTGGAATGTAGCCGTTTGATATGAGCAGAAGATATACAATACGATCCAAGAATCGATTGAAAAATTCGCAGTGCACAGGTTACGTTAATTAAAATTCAAAATATTTATTTTGAGGTGAGCGTGTGAAAACGAAAGTTCGACGTTTTGCTGAATGTTCCTGCATATGTCAGCAAAAGAGCGTGTCGTTTAAATGTTGTATATTATTTAAATTTCACTAACAATTAGATTTGCTTTCCTGCCATGTGTGCACATTCACAAATCTCCATCTGTTCAGTTGATACATGTTGATAGATTTTGTCTCATTTCCCTCGGTCTCGGTCCTATTCACCTTCGCAACTCTGCGTACGTTTCGCTCACTTATTTATGAAACTTAATTTGAATTAATTGAACGTGTTTATGGGTTGTTATTATTATCTTGTTTATTTCTCTCTTTATTTGTGCCGTACGATCACTGATTTGCCCTAAAACTTCTGCTGAGCGATGTGCTCTCTCTATCTCTCCTCTTGAGGAGGCCGTTTCTTTCTGTTTTCTTCGATCTATTCGGGTCTTCTTTTCAACTCATACATGATAACCAGCTATGGTTTGTTCGTGGTGTATAGCAAACTCCCTTCATCGCGCGGGTAACCGTTGCTGGTTCAGTTTTTTATATTTAGTTTTGCGTTGCGTTTTATGTCATTATTATTAAATTAAATATGATTTTTTTGTTCCACTGGAACACATTCAAATTAAACGCAAATTACAGAATAATTACCGCCAATTTGACGTGCTGAAAATAATTGCTCATAATTAGGGTATTGTTCTTGGAGTTTCGGAGGAAAAACGGCTACATTGTTAATGCAAGGGTGTCAAACTACGAATCGGGCTCGGTTTTTTATGGACTTTGCTATGAGTGATATCGTGAATAATGAGAATTTGAATTGTACAAAGTTCAACGTGAAGTAAAGGGTCTCAGGAATTGTGAAAAATACATTAACCTATTTTGGTACGTATTTATTTTCTTCTTGGTAAGCATACAACGAGATCACGAGAAAATGAGAAGAAAGATCATTAATTTCTATTTAATTCCAACTACCTTTATTGATTATTCTGACAGATACTCGTATTCCGTTTACAATGTGCAGATAAATTGAGAACTTTATGTTTTTTTATTAGTGTTACGCAAGCTTAGAATCGGGATATTTGGATTTTTCAGCTAAGAGAACTTTCTAAAATTGGGATTTTCTAAAATGAAAGATCTCAGATCATGTCTTAATTCAGAAGTGAAGTTAACTCAGTTGTTCTGGCCCATGCAATATGGTACGAATGGTCAAATTTCGCGACAAAAATCGATAACTCGAAAACTATTAACTTTAGGCACATGATGTCTTCGGAAAATTTAATCTTAAAAATAAAATCTATCTTTTGGTTTGAGTGGTGACTAGGGTGATGTTTTTGTGTTCAAAATAAAATTTTAACTTTTTATTCTTATGATTTAGAGAAATGTTTGCTCCTATCTTATTGTAGATAATTTAATTTAATGAAACTTTGCTCTATAACTGCATAACTGTTCTAATGTTTTTTTGGTTCTAATTTTTTTAATTTGAATTAGAATTTGAAAACTTTGTTAAGATCACTTTTAGGGAATAAAATGACGCACATTTTGAAGATACAAAGTAACAATGTACAATGTAAATAAATAAATGCAAGTAAACAACTTTAAATATGTCAACACAGACAAACATACATAACACTTGCAGTTTATTCATTGATTACGCATTAAACGGTCGATTCAAATGTTTTTTAGTTGGTAATATCACCACAGGTAGCGCGCATAGACGATTCCCTTACGTTTGATGTCACCCATGCCTAGCAACGGCATTTAGTAAATTTACTCTGCAATGCGAAATTATAAGACATCACCTTATATTTGCGTTATTTTCAATAATTTAATGTTGCAAATCAATAGTTTTCATTATTGGAATCGACGCGTAGAAATATTTTTGATCGATTGGTGCAAACATTTTGAAAATGTTTGGAGAAACGACTGAGATATCAACGCTCAAAACCTGACCGTTTTTGTGACGGTCGCAATTGTTTTTTTTTTTTTTAAATTGTGCCCCAATATAGAAAACAAAGACGTAATGCCCAAACGTAATGTGGACGGAAACGGAACGGAAACGGCAAGTTTGACAGTTGTCGCAAATGACGTCGATACGTCCAATAGGAATCAACTTCGATCTACTAGAAAACTGATCTATCCGACAAGCACGTTTAGTCAGATTGGACTCTTCCGCTAGCGTTGTCGTTCCGCTTCCGTTATCACTGCGCTCGAGCCTGTAGCCTACAACAAAATACACAATTAGCCAAATTGTCGTTTTAATATTCCATAAAATAAAATTTATTTTTTGAATTCTCAATCTCTCCAAAGTACGATTTCTCTAATCGAATTTCTGGAAAATCGTGCAGTAATACGAAAAAAAAACAAAACTTTCTTAAGGATGGAAAATCATCAAATCAAATAAAAATCTTTTTGGTATAGTACCACAGAGAACAAACATTGATGTCCATGTACTTTTTCTTGAAAAATGTGTGTAAAAGTTAATATGAGCAGCCGATATGAGAAGCAAGTTCACAGAAAAACAAACAAAACTTTTCAGGTTATTTGCTAGGCTTTTTATTGATGTATATTTACATGACAGTTATCGCACAACCGCAGCGCCACCTACCAGGAGCATAACATACATTTGAAATGTCGGTTTAAAGTTTTACACAAGTAGCAGACCGAAGATGAACGTCTGTTCTCTGTGATAGTACTTCTTATGGATTGTTGATTCTTCCTAGGCATACTCCGAGGCTCAACCAGTCCCTTCCTTCTTCTTAAAAATATCAGCTCAGAAGAATGTCTCAAACATTGAGTGCAGAGGGGGAGTTCAAATAGTGTTGTTTGTATCAGTATACGCACTTCAGTAGTCGAACATGACTTTGCTGGTAGTTTTCATTAAAAATATCCACGATGGTACCATCTATTGTAGCAAGGTAACTTTCCATAGCAGTGGAATAATCTGAAAAACGATTTGATAAGGATCCTATTGCTGTTTGTAATCATCAAGCTCCTGTATGAAGGACCAAAAATGTTTGGGCAGGCCCGTAAGCGGAGACACTTACACGAAACCCGTGAATATAGGGAAGAGAATCTCCTTCCAAAAGTAAGTTCACTCTCACAGTACTAGAATCGAGCTCTCGATTGACAGAAAAAACCCAATAGATGGGGTCGAAGAACCAACCCTCGTTCCGCGAAATGTTAAAAATAGGGAGGATGCAGTCCCATGCTCCCTATCCAAATCGTTTCACTTGGGTGCCCTGATGGTCCCTCCCTAGACATGTATTAATATCCTACTAGTCCTTGAAAAGCTGAAAACAGAATAGACCATTCCAAATATCTAAGATAAAATTTCAATAAAAGATATTATTTTATAGGACATGTTGTTAAAATTCTTCTTCTAGTTAAATTTCAAAGATAGCACTTAGATTTAGATTAGCATCGCCTGCCACACCAAGTACTTCTTGGAAAATTTGTCATCCTTCTTCTTCCGGAACTGCTCCGGAACATCCAGGCAGTACTTGCCTACGAAATACTCCAGGCCGGGGATCTGCTTGGCGTCCGCTTTATTGTACGTCTCGTTGTCCATTACGATGCATTTTGGCTGCACCAGCTTCCTGGCGCGAGATTTGACCAACGTATTCTGTTTATCGGTTTGATTAGGCGCCTTCCATACTTTGAAGACATCAAGTCCGCCCAGCTTCATAGTCTGCTTGACGAATCAGACGGAAGAATTTACCTTCTTGACCAGGTCTCGAATCGAATGGTTTGGATTACACTGGAAGTAATCCCTCACCTTCCTTGCATTCACGGGGTCGGTCGTCTTCGCTTTTCTTCTGCTGCCAGCTCGCCGCTGGGTCGTCTGGGTCTTCCTGAACGATTTTCCCACAAGGGACACGGTCTAGTTGTCGATTCCCAAATGTTTGACGATCCACCTGACGGGCTTGGATTTTCCAAGACTGCGCCAATATTTTTTTGTCGAAGCACTTCTTGCTTGGAAGCCATTACACTCTGAACTAGTTTCACCCAAAATTTTATCGATTTTTACCCATGCAATAAAAAGTTGTACCTTGTGTAGAAAGTGTTGCATTTTTTTCGAGTACAATCGTTAAAAGGAATTCAATTAATACGATAATTGCAACACCAGGGGTTCTAATAATATTTTCAATAATTGTTTCCAAAGAAGGTAACAAATTTTGCGGATAGAAGTTCCTATAAGCACTTGTCAAATTTTATTTTTAAAAAGCGATTCAAATCAAGAAATAACAGAAATTAGTATTTTGTTGGTTTACAATTTTTCAGAATTGCTTGAGAGATTCGTTTTGAGATTTTCCGCCACTCGTCTCGTTCCAAACTGCCATCTGCCACTGTAAATTCGTTTCGCCAGGATCCCCAGAGATTTTGAAAAAGTTTCAGGTCCACACTTTGAGCTGTCCTGTTCATAACCTTAACTGTTCTGTCAAAAAATAATGATGACTCAAAGGATTATTAAAATAAGGAAACATTAAAATAAATACGTATATAAACAATAAAAAACAACAAAATAAATTGGATTGAATTTCATTCAATTTTCTTCAAAATATTTAGAAAAACGTATTTGTCCTGATGGAAATTTTGCGCACTGTATTTACAATAAATCTACGATATCGGATGAACATCAAACGAGCTATTCAACAAATGATCCAAACCATAAACAGGGCCTTTGCCATTCGGTTCGTCCCCGTTATTTTTGGCAGCAGGGTAAATGCTCCCTTCTCTTTTGGGAAATGCTCCTTAAACTTTGGAAAAATGCTCCTTAGATGCGTTTGCCCGGTAATATGCAATCGGAGGTATTAATCTTCTGGTTAGCGCTTGCCGGTTATTTTAACGGGTCTTAAGTTTCTTTAAGATTGTATAGCGGAGCTTTGCTCCGCAATCTTCTAGGTAGTTTTGACGGGTTTAAATTTCATTTTGACGAGTCTTAATTTCATTTTGAAGAGTCTTAATTTTGTTTTGACAGGTCTTAGTTTCGTTTTGACGACTCTTAAATTCAGAAACTTAAGACCCGTCAAAACTATACAATCTTGAAGAAACTTAAGACCCGTCGAAACATCCGGCAAGCGCTAACCAGAAGGTTAATACCTCTGATTGCATCTAAGAAGCGTTTTTCCAAAGTTTAAGGAGCATTTCCGCAAAAAGAAGGGTGCATTTACCCATTGCCGTTCTTTTTGTTCTAATGGAGAAAATGTATAGTACGTCAGCATCGAACGTACATATGATATACATTGATATACATTTATCGCTGAACAGTTGGCCTGGCAATATTAGAATTTGTTTCACATTCCTGATGTTCACCAAAAACTAGAAAATGTTATGCATTTCCATCAGTTTCTAGGATTGTCGACTAGACTAAACTCTCCTAAACATGTCTATGAATGATTTTTCTACTAACAAACCAACCAAAAGCCTTATTGAACTTTTATTACTGGAATAAGAATATTACCGCCTGTAACAAAACTTTGTATCCATCAATCCAAGTGTGTTTCTACTCCATAATAAGTACTATCCGTTTTTATAGCACCACTAAACAAAACACATGCTTAGGATTTAAATTATCTCCGCTTTGAAGAGTGATGAAGTAATCCGTTTTCTCGCTCGTAAGTAGGCTACGTCGTCAGATGATTCATTCAAGTAAAATTTCCCACAGAGCGAACCAAAATATGATGACCAATTCCCTACTTTCGCACGTTTTTATGATTTCCAAGCAATTTTAATGGCAAATCGGTTCGATTCAACCCAAACCTAATCCCAGCGTTTGATCGAATGAGTGTCAACCGACGACGACGAGTTTGCAGCGCCAAATTAACCATTGTGTCTAACGGCCGCGCGGTTTTCTATAATTGCGATGGCTTGAATATTAATGAATATCACGTCAATGAAGCGTTCATTGGTACACTAGTTTTTGTTGTTGTTGTTATCTGAACGGCCAGTGGCCAGTCAGTGGTCGTCACTTCATTTCCCTACGTTTCACCCAGCCCCAACGCTGTTACTGAACTCTCTGTAGCTACGAATACACGCGCTGATATACGGGGGACACATTCGAAGCGCTCGAGCAGCCATGCTCCGTTCCAGCCAGAGCTCAGTCGGACGAACAATTATATTAATAGTCATTTTAATTAAATTCGTTTTGAATGACAGAGTCCAGAAAGAGAGACAGCAGGGGAAAAATCTCAGATCGTTCAGAGAATAGCAATTATTTTCATTTGCATTTTGAACTGCGCCGGGCATATCGAGAAGCTCTTCGCTCTACATTTTGAACACATTGTTATTGCATGTGTGTTCTGCTTTTTACCCGCTACATTCCGTCTCCGCAGGCCGAGCAATGCGGGGGCCTTCCTTTTAGTGTTTGCCACAACGAGCTACCTACAGGGTTGGCTAGAGACTTCGATATCACGTTGTGTTAGTTCTGCGTACTAATCATTTCTATCACACAAGCGTAACGTCATCGAACCAATTATGAGGAAAATGTTAACGATGTGATGGAAATTCGTCGGGTTGAACCCATTTACGGTCTTCTAGTTGTAATCAGCTGCTTTGACTGCTTAACTTTATCTTTCTCTAAAAGTTAGCAAATATGACTTGAACTTGCAAATTTGAACATTCTACAACATGCGAAACGTTGATGTCCATGGGACGAGCGCTTCATCGCAACAATATGCGTTTAAAAACATTGTCAATTCAGATAGAATTAAGAGTAATTTAGCAGTTATTATAATTATATCATTAGTGTACGATAAACGCGAAGACTCACACTAGAGCGAACAATCAACTGACGAAGTTGTGAAAAATTTGTGTTGCCTGTGTCTGTTTACATCGGAAGAGGGACCTCAGAGGGAATCAGGGGAGTCAAAATACCCATTTAGCTCTGCGTGAGCTCCGAAGCGTTCAAGCTTGGCTGATGTGTCTAAATCGACTTAAAATTTGAGTGCTTGGAGGCGATTATGAGATTTAAATATTTGAAAAATCAAAATTTTAGGGAAAACAGAAAATGTTGTTTTATCGCATGTAGTAATTTATGGCATAACGGAACAAATGTGTATTTTATGACTACTAGTTCTCATGTAACATGTTTATGAATACATTTCAAGCTTGCAAACTCAATTCAATCCATGTTCTTATCAAACTAGGTACTTTCTTTATAGTAATAATGAGGAATGAAACAAATTGCAAAATAAAACATTCTTGAATGTTAAATTTTATGCCATCACTAGGATCGTGAACTAATATTTAAAATTTCCTACACTAAACATTATTTTTCGTAAATTACCTTTCACTCGTTTCGTAAACATGGATTTTGTATAAATAACAAATGTCTCGTTAATTGTATGAAACATTCATATTGCTTGCCACCTGGTGAAAAGCTATCATAACACCTTTTTTTAAAATGCACGAAATGAATTTGAATAAATGAAAACCAGCCAATCGTAGCCAATCGCCTTTTCTATCGTACTCATACATGTTGGTGTTGCTGCTGGGGTGGGCGAGAATCATATCCCGAAATAAAAATAAAAGCACTGTCGATGGTTGTGACTTCATAAAGGGCGAACACGAAATTATTGCGACACCGAAAATGTCATGCCAATTTTCTTATAATGTTTAGAATCAAACCAAAATTTTAGGGTAGTTTTATACATATATTTACTTCAAAAATCAAAAGAAAAGTTAAACGATGGAGCCTTGAGTGTAAAATTGAACGCATTTTCGCTTGATGCCCTCCATCAAAGTCTTTACAGTGTCATCCGGTACCAGTTTCTCAGTTTTTTTTTCCATTTTCTTAACATGTCCTTCTCGTCTTTGACTGTCTTCTAGCTCTTCCGAAGTTCCCGCTTCATCATTGCCCAGTACTGCTCCACCGGGCGCAGCTCCGGACAGTTTGGCGGATTAATGTCCTTTGGAACAAAATGGACAGAATTGGCCTCATACCACTCCAGGACACTTTTAGATTAGTGGCATGATGCCAAATCTGGCCAAAATAGCGGAGCTTCGTCGTGTTGCTGCAAGAACGGCAAAAGGCGCTCCTGAAGCACTCAGATCTGTAGATCTCGCCATTTACTGTGCCCTTTGTCACGAAAGGCTCACTCCTCAGTCCGCAAGAGCAGATGGCCTGCCAAATAAGATATTTGGAGGCGAACTTCGACATTTTATTCTTCTTAAATTTGTCGTCCACATAGAACTTGCTCTTGCCGGTGAAAAACTCCAACCCCGGAATTTGCTTAAAATCGGCTTTTATATACGTTTCGTCGTCCATCACACAGCAGCCATATTTTGTCAGCATCTTCTCGTAGAGCTTCCGTGCCCGAGTTTTAGCCGTCGATTGTTGCCGCTCATCGCGGTTTGGGAAGTTCTGTACCTTGTATGAATGTAGTCCAGCTCTCTTCTTTGCATTCTGGACGTAGCTCTGCGACATGCCGATCTTTTTAGCCAAATCACGGCTTGAGACGTTGGGATTTGCTTAAATCATCCGCTTCACCTTTCCATCCGTCTTTTTGTTCTCCGGTCCCGGTTTTCTTCCAGCTTCTTAGCCGTGGTCCAACGTCAACCGCTCCTGGAACCGCTTCAACACTCTGGAGACGGTTGAATGGTGAATGTTCAACATTTTTCCCAACTGCCGGTGCGACAGGTCAGGAAATTCCAGGTGTTTGGAAAGAATTTGTTCTCTCGACTCGCGTTGGTTCACCTCCATTTTCGTTGAATCGAAAAACACGACTTCGAGTTTGACAGCATGTAAACAATACACATCAATGAGAAAGTGAGCAAAATTTGGTTTGGTTACCCAATGGTAAAAAAGTTATGCCCTGTTGAATGTGTCGCAATAATTTCGTGTTTGCCCTTTACTCATTAATCGAGTAGCTTCTCACGAGTCACCATGGCCTGGTGATATCTACCACGGATTCAATAACAGCTCTTCCCCAAAGTATAGGATCAAACCCATTTCAGCAAGTTCAAAACGTTGAGCAACTTCTCGTGGTTGCTTTTTTTTAATTACATTTCGAGTCGATAAAACAGATCTGTCAATCTTACATGCAACAACCAGGGATGTGTTTCTTTTTTATTTGTTACAACATATTGGTAGCTCTTTGTATTGTTTTCGTATAATGAACGAAAGTTCTTACTGCGTCAACAAAGGCATTGTACTTTTGACAGTTGCGAGTGTGGCATTGAATACAAAAGTAGGTTCATAAATTGTACAAATCAGTTTCGTTACAGAAAATAATGAATTGAAATGTGAGTCCTACCTTCGATTTCGTAATATAAACGATATTTAATTTTCAGTGTACTTATTGTCGTTGATTTATTACTATGAGAATGGATTACTACAAGTTTAAAAATATACTTACTATGCAATCTTATAAATATATTACTTGTTATCGTATACGTAACTTATTAATCGTAAAAATAGTAATAAACCTTATTTGTTGGGGGCGACCCCGGCGTAGTGGTTATCATCAATACCTCTCACGCCAAAGTCACGAGTTCAAATCTCACCCCCGGACAAGTTACGAAAATGCCCAAAAGCGGTGTTTGAGTGACTACGACGCGAGATGAACCAGCCCGAGACTGAAAATCTCGACAATCAAGAAACAAACAAAAAAAAACCTTATTTATTATTTTATAAACAGTAAATAATTGTGAACTTTAATTATTCATCCTGAAATACCTGAAAAACATGCGAAATTATTGTTTTCAGAAGGCGGTACCTTTTCAGCAATTGATTTCCCGTCTTTTAAAAAGAGCAGACAGAAGCAGGCTTGACCTGGGGGTGTGAGACATCTAAATCTCAATGTTAGATGACTGAAAAATCTTATGCTAGTGAATTAATCTTTGAAAAATCTTGTTCCATCGCTCTTATCTAGATAAATCTCCTTGTATCTTCCTGCATCTTTTTGCAGAAAATCCTGAAAATCATTAGCAATCTTCAATCTATCTACTAAGCGTACGCGTATCTTAAAACAGAGGATTAAAAAAATCTCTGCATCTTGTATAGTGTGGCGCCATTTGGGATTGACTGCGTTTTATTTTTTATCTCAGGACAAACAAATTCTTCCCTACCTGGCATATTGAAGTTTAGCAATAAACCGATTCCCAAACTCTTAGTTCTAGCTTTTTCTCGGAAGAGGCAATCCCGTCCGTAGTGAAGCAGATTTGAGAAAAATAATTAATTCGTCAAATTCTTAACAACCATCAACTTCTCCCCTGGTTGGACCAGCAAGGGTGCATAAATGGGGTTGTATTTTAACAATCGACAAAGAGCCTTATTTGCGGACAATTTGGAGGATTCATCGCCTTTTCCACAAATTGGACATTGTTCTCTTCATACCAGTCCAAGGTGGCACGCGCATAGTGGCAGGATGCCAAATCAGGCCAAAACAGTGTCGAACCTTTGTGTCGGATTAGTGGCAGAATTTGTTTCTGCAGGCATTCCTTCCGGTACATTTGAGCGTTCATATTTGCGGTAGTGAAAAAAGGTGTCGATTTCATACCGCACTGGCAAATTGCTTGCCAAACCAACACCGTTTTTTTTTTCAAATTTTACGCTAAAATCGATTTCTCCGAATTTGGGACATCCATTCCACGCTTCACGGTGTAAAACTCCAATTTGACGTACGTCCGTCATGTCATTTTTGCTCAAAACGTCGTCGCACAGCTGCCGAGCCGGAGTTTTCACGAAATCCGCCTGAATTTGGCTGCGTTTCGGACATTTTTGTGCCCGGTACGTCTTCAGGAAATTTCGCTCCTTTGCTTGTTGGACCATTCCAATAATCGTTCCACATTTTTTTGCGCAATCCCTGAAGGATGCCTCCTTTTTTCCTTCAAAAACTTTGCAAATTTGTGTGTCCAAATTTGGGTTTGACGCACCTGTTTTTCTACCACGGCCGGGTAAGTCCTTCAATGTGTCATGCACAACAAACCGGTTGATTGCATTTTGGACCGCACAAACACTAACACCTTCTTCTTTTGCTAATTTTCTTAGCGACAAT
Source organism: Aedes koreicus (assembly GCA_024533555.2). Classification (NCBI taxonomy): domain Eukaryota; kingdom Metazoa; phylum Arthropoda; class Insecta; order Diptera; family Culicidae; genus Aedes; species Aedes koreicus. Next base: position 213,345 of record JAHHFK020005865.1, read on the forward strand.
CCCTTTTCAGTGCAGTACTTGGTCACAATCGATTTTCGCTTTTCTTCCGTAAGACCTCGCATTGTTCCGCTTGAAGTAAAACTTTAACTTTTAATGAAGGTTTTCGTTTGTTTACAAGGCAAGCAACACATTGACACTAAACAGCTGTCAAAATAAGTCATAGTTTTTTTCATACAGAACCTAAAAGGTGTACTAATAATTAACGATGCAGTCCTTAAATTTCGGTACATTTGCAGATCAAATACTACCAAGCCCAGATATTTCGATGTTGGCCGCCTCCTACATGAGACTAACGGCAGAACCGATTGCCATCGGTTAGTTATCATTAAGATGCATTCACTATAGGAATTGTCCCATTTGAAGTACATTTAGGTGGACAGATGTAACAACACCTTACACAAACCCTTACCTTTCGTCAATCCGGAAAATCGACTTTTTCTTTTGGAGGTAGTCCATTGAAGGATTGAAAGCATCGGGCTTTGATTGTTCTCTTTCACTTTTCACTTCTAATGATTTTGATTGCTTCTGAGCTTTGGATTACGAAAATGATTCTTCAGTGATGAGTAACATAATTTAAAAGGATGAATAAAGACAATTCTCGAAAACGTATTCTAAACGACGTATCTGATTTTGTAAACAAAGATGGGAAGAAAGATTCAAACTCCGTGTTCAAACTCCGTGTTCTTGAAACCCTAAGCACTTTTACGCAAACTAGGATCACCAACACAAGGAATAACATTTCCCTAACATGATGATGATGTTAGTTATCGTATAGAAAACCTAAAACCTCGGAAGCAACTTTTGTTTGCACAGAGAAGGTGTATGGCAGTTGCGATGCGGTTAACCCAGTGTCTCGACTAGCATTTTCTGTCTTAACAGATCTATCTTAAAATATGGCAAACAACCTGACATTTTTTCGATGCTGGGCTTTGCTCAAACAGATTCGCTAAGACATTTTTATCAAATTAAACACTTGCAGTGCATGATCGCGAAATTTTCAGCGTGTAGAGCAATGATGGAGTGTCTCAAAACAAGCTTAACTAATTGACAATATTTGCAGCATTGTTTTCGATTTCATCATGTTTATTTAAAAAAATGTCTGCTTAAGAGTCTTACATTTCTGTCCAAAAATACAGAACAGATCCGCCTTAACATCTAACATATGTGTCTCCACTTGCCATATTCTTTGAGAGTGACACACATTTCAAGACAGAAAATGCTAATGGAGACACCGGGTAAGAAAAGTCTACAGCTGCTGATAAAAAAAAGGTGAGAGGTTTGAAAAAAATAAATAAAAAAATGTAAGTCTATAGGATATAAAGCGTTTGTTGATGAACTTTCATTTTACTGACAAGCAACCCTCTGTATATTATATTACAGTTGGCCAGGTGTAGGTGTCGTCTTCTGTACACAGACATCGTATTCAAATTACAGGTCCACAAGTCGCTTGATGCATCCACCTTGCTTGTTGGGTACCTCTTCTTTAGTCGGTTTATTATTGAGACTCATTTTCCCCGGGCTGTCGTCCGACATCTTTAAGACGTTCCCAGCCCATCGTCGTCAACCTATTTGGATGATGAAAGGTTCTCCCAGCAACACATGCGATTTGCGATGTTTTCGATTTAGGTAGAGGACTACCGGTCGAATCAATATCTAGATGACCATCTAGATCTACATCTAGATGACCAACTTTGTAGTGCGGTGAACTCTGTTAAATCGTAGAGCATTACGATAATCTGGTGTCGTTGTCGGCGGTTTCCAATGACCACTTTGTTCATCATCGTCGATCAGTACTCAGAATGGGCTAAAACTGACGTCAAACAAAACACCTCTTTTCATGTATTTAGTCTTCAATGAATTAATTAGACCAATGCGACCTGCTTCGGTCTTTAGTCTGATATACGTTTCCGCCGTCGTCTCAAATTCAGATCATGCCGTCTTTTTATTGTACCACTCGACTTTATCTTCGCTCTTCTAATAACATCAACCGATACAACATTAAACAGCATCCACAAAAGTCCATCACCTGGCCGTTACACTGCTAGAGATTCTAAAGGACTCCATAGTGTCTCAGAAATTCAAACGACGCATATCATATGTCATTGGCTTCACCAATTGCTACAGTTTATCTAGAAATCCATATTCGTGCATAATCTGTCATAACTGGTCTCGATCGATTGTGCCATAAACTGATTTGAAATCGATGAATAGATGATGTATGGGCATGTTATATTCGCAGCTTTTCCGCAAATCTTCCCGAATCGCGATAATCTGGACCATGGTAGTGCGGCACCTATGAATCCTGCTGTATTGCCCAACAAACTCTTTCCCAATTGGTGATAGGCGGCTTCATAAAATTTGAGACAGTAACCCGTTAGCGCGAAAGTTTTGTAGTAATCCAGCTTGTCGCCATTTTCGACATTCTTCCATCTAAATTTTGGTAACTACCCAGGGCAGTGCCTAAGCTGGTGGTTCACCACAGTATTTGATTGGCGTACATGGAATTGATCAAACATTAGCAGCTTTGTTGATTTTCTATCGACCAAAATCATTAACGTTTTTGGCATTTTGTGTCTAGTGTAGTTTAAGAAGTGCCTGCGCCATCACGCTGTCCAAAAAAAAGATGGAACGACTCATTTAGTGTGATAATGACTCTTTACTAACCTTAGCAACTAGGCCAAGGCCAAGGTGGCCTCTGCTGTACACAGAAGTTGTCTCCATTCTATTCGATCCATGGCTGCACGGCACCAGCCTCGCAGTCTGCGAATCGTCCACAGGTGTACTTGATCGATGCAACTTGCTCGTTGCGAGTCTCTTCTGCTTGAACTCGTCGGATCGTTATCGAGAATCATTTTAATTGGGCGGTCGTCAGACATTCTTACGACATGCCCAGCCCACCGTAGTCCACCGATTTTAGCGATGTGAGCGATGGCAGGCCCTCCCAGCAACTGATACAATTCGAGGTTCATTCGCCTACTCCACATTCCGTTTTCCATCTGCCCCCTTTTTTAGATCGTACGCAATAACTTCCGTTCAATGCCACTTAGGGCACGTTGGTCCTCCACGAGCAATATACATGTTTTGTGGCCATGGAGGGCTACCGGTCTAATAAATGTCATATAGATGGTCAAGTTTGTAGTTCAGCAAACTTTGTTTGATCTAAGTCCCTCGGAGTCCAAAGGAGGATCGATTTCCAGCCATAATACGCCTTTGTATCTCTCTGATGGTGATGGTGATTTCATCACCGCCGATCTGAACTCATGGTGAAATGCTAACATTGTCTTCTCGTGAGCCTCTTCCCCTCATGTATTTTGTCATCAACGCATTAAAGACAAACCAAATGTACGTTTCCACCATCGTCTCAAAGTTGCGTGCTACGATACCAACATCCTCGGCGAAGCCAAAACAATTGTAGGGACTTCCAGAAGATCGTAGCCAACGTGCCTATCCCCGCTCTTCAAATCACACCCTCCAATGCACTGTTAAATAGCAAACACGACAACTCATTATCTTGCAGTAACCCTCTCCGAGATTCGAAGGGTCTCGAGAGTGTCCCTGAGACCCGGGCGACACACATCACTCGATTCATCGTTACTTTGGCCAACCGCGTCAATTTTTCTGGAAATCCATATTCGTGCATATCTGCCATAGTTGGTCTCGATCGATGGTGCCGTAAGGTGATTTAAAATCGAGGAAAAGATTTATGATATGTGGGCACGTTAAATTCACGACACTGCTGCAACACTTGCCGAAACGCAAAAATTTGGTCCGGAGCAGAGCGGGTAGACATGAATCCCGCTTGGTACTGCCCCGTGAACTGTTTTGCAATTGGTGACAGACGGCGGTAAAGAATTTGGGAGAGCAAGTTGTATGCGACGATCAGAAGTGCGATTGCACGATAGTAGCAGCAATACAGCTTGTCACCCTTTTTATAGATGGGACACACGATTCCTTCCAAACAATCTTCCGGTAAATATCCGGTAAATTTCTCCTAAATCTTCATAATTACCCAGTGCACCGCCCTTGACAGTGCTTCACTACCGTATATTGGCGGTTCTAGTATCTCTCCAGCCATCATACAGAGTAGCTACGCCAAGCTGCTCTTCCGTTGGTAGGGCTGCTTCCAGCTGTTGCACGTATTCCAACTCCGCAACTTCGGTTTCTCGTAGTAGCTTAATGTTAGGTCATGGCTTCCAAATTTGACGCATGTTGTGCACCATCAAATGCTTTTAGTACATACATATTGTAACTAGGTAGTGGTGGGCTGCAACATTGTGAGTCGACAACTGGGAAGGAGCGTGCGTCCCCGCAACATAGCTCCGGTCCTCACAAGTTGCTACCTCATGCTTCCACGGGTCAATAGATGACAAAGACCGCCAGCTAAGGGTTGCGTACTTAGCTGGTAGTGCAGCCTGGGCACTGTTGTCCTTTTGACTTCAGCTAGATTGAGGAGGTGCGTGTTGAACGTCTGTCCAGCAAGGAGGTGCGGCTCAAACAGCGTCTGTTCTGGCATCCAGCGGCTGAGTAAGCATCGCTGTATCGCGTCAACTATACCTTAGTTGGCAGCCCCACCACGTGATGCAGGCAGCGTCAATCCGGTAAGGTAGCATGCTGAAATCTTACCCTACCACGAAAAATGGAAGTATTCTTTATACGGTATTAATTTCAGAACATCCAAGGAATTTCCAAGTATCGTATAGTAATTTTGAATTGTTTTCTTCCCTCACGGCTATGATAATGCAAGTCCGTCTACAGTTGTAGCAGGATCAGTAGACAGGCAGTCCTTACATCCCTTCACCATATTTTTTATGCTATTTTCAGCTTCGCATTTATGCATCGTTGTAAGTCTTAGCCCACCTAACTCACGTTATCTATTTGAAAAGATAAAAAGGTTTTTACGTTTTTTTAGAAAAGATCATATACGACACATCCTTCCAAAAAAATGTTTTCCTTCTTCATCCAACAAAATTAAAACAGAAAACTACGAATAGATTCGTTAGTCCTACCTTCGATTTCGTAATATAAACTAAAATTAGTTTTCAGTGTATGTTCATGTTGTTCCTAATACGACGATAATAAAACAATGCTGGCGCTGGCATCGAAAGCTCTCAACTAATAACTGTGGACGAACTGTCAAGAATACGTGATTGAGAGGCTTAAGCGTTGTTCCGAATATTTTATTTCAACTGCTATTGGAGTAATAAACTAATTACTTGCGTACAGGGCTGTTAATCGTTGACGTCTGTATGCTGGAGCTTTAACGACTGAATTGGAGATTTGTCATGCAGCCAATAACGAAACAGCCGTTAGACTTTTATCAATCCTGCTCCCAAAGTAACGAACGCATGCAGTCGTCCTGTCAATTCAAGTGACAACAGTCACAACACAGCCGCTTTTCTCAACGGTAGATATTGTACCCAATTTACCTTCACGCAATACAATTTTGAGCGTCATTTGCATCGACTAGAGATGCGAATAATAAGAATATACCTAGCGCAAAGGCAATGCGATCTCCGACCATCCGCAAAACTGGTACTGTCGTCATGAATGCTATCAGATTTAACCGGTGAGCCGTGATATATTGGAATTCCATTAAATATTTGTTAATTGAATACAATAAAACAATTTATGCTGTTAGTAGAGGAAAACATAAATAAATAAATAATCGTAAATAAATCGAAAGTCATGAGCCTCCAATCCTGAGATGTACTCGGGCTCGGGCTGTTATTATTTTGCTTTTCATACATGTCGAGTGTACCATATATTTTCTCTGCTCTTATTCGATACAGTGAAATATACATAGCCGTTAGAGTTCTATCTGCTTGGTTTATGTGGGTCTCCTGTCTCGGCCTGCCTCTTACATACACACGTGAGAGCATGACTTAAGTCAACACCACAAAGTCTGCCACGACCGACGACGACTATTTGTTTGCAACATGCATGCTTCTTCCCATTTCAGTGGAGTGGAGCGAAGGTATCTACTCTTTATTACCTCCCCCTCGTGGATCGTACACCTTTCATCACCCAAGCGGTTCGGCTGTCCAATATGTGCTGGCAGTTCTTTGCGCTAATGTATATCATCGTTGGTTGTTGTCGTCGGTCGTCGTCTGCTTCCTTCACAACCGTGGCGGAAGGCTTTCTTCTGTACTGTTCGATGATGACCAAAACCGCAATACTCGCTCAGCCAAACCGACGACGACGACGTGCGCGAACTCCGTTATTGTAGTTGGCGGGGCAATGCATTCGCGGCTCTCCGTTGTTTGCGGGTAAATATTCGTACATACATTCTCGCGCGCTACAGATTATAATGAACTTCATTAGGTATTTTCTGTATTCATAATTCATCTGTCTTTAATCTGATAATAAAAAAGATTTTCATTGTCTTTTTCGTGCCAAGGCTGGTACGGTTGGTGTGCTTCAACTGGACGTGGTTAAGGAGAACATTCGTCGCCGGTCATGTTCGTTCTTCTAATGTCCGGCATTGGGATTTGCTAAGACTGGCTAATATTTTTATATAAGCATTTTAAATTAACTGTTTTAATGAATTGGATTGTTTGTTTGTATACTTTCCAGGGATATACAGATTTAAGAAATAATCGATTTTATGAATAGCCTTAGCCACTTGTTCGATAGTTATAAGCATCGAATCTTTTTCTTTTAGCTAATTCGTTTATTTAGGAGGCTCAATCAGGTTAGCTTTAAAGAGGCAATATTTCATTTTGAAATTTGTCTTTCATACAATTCGCCTTACAGTGCGTGAAAATAAGAAGGTTTGTGTTTTCCGCTATATTTGAAAATTCTAAACATGATGAAGCTATACCTATGCGATACTAGATTAATTAATTAATTAATTAATTAATACATTGATTAATGTTTTTATCAAAACATACTGCAAGTGATAATGTGTTCTGAAAGAGTGTTGTATGAGAATATTTTATGCGATTTTTGAGCCATTCAAGAATTGTGTAGTGAGATGTGAGTTACCCCCGTGCCGGTTACTGTTACTTTTTGTGCGTCCGATGTTTTGCAAATTTTACTAGTTTGAGACAAGTTTAAACTGTTCACAGGTTTGTTGACAGTGGTGCTTAAACTAGGGATAAAGGAATGAAAGTGAAACAGTGTAAACATATGCGTTTTTATCTTCCACAATTGTTATGTGTGTAATAGCCGGCAACGGTATTTTGAAAGAAATCCGTTTGCTACAATCCTTTAAGTTACCATTGAAAGCAGCTTTAATCCGAGAGCTAGAGAGTGATATCTCTATTGCAGATACATTTCAGAATGTCTGAAGAGTCATGTCCATTCCGAAGTTACTTTCACATATAATAAGCCCACCATGAAAACATTACCGATATCATTTGGATAAGGGTACTGCAACACACTACTCCAGGTTTGGAAATGTTTAATTTCCAACAAGCTGGCGTTTAGTTTTATTTTAAATTAGGATTTTGTAGTATATTTATAGGTCAACTCCGAAATAACGCCAGCTTGTTCATTCGTTAAAATGAAAATTTTCGATGCTGATTTGTAATTAATTTCATGCACTCATGCCGAAATAAACGAAGCAAACTAACGTTGCTACGCAATCCGTTACCTATTCCAAAAGCATTACAAAACTCTGTTTACTACTTGGTGAGTATGCACCTGAAATTATGTGCAAACTTCGCAAGCGTGCATGCGCTTTGGCTTCGTTCGTTGCTTTTCTCCAGCAAAGGGCTGTTTTATTTATTGCACCGGTTTTCTGTTTATAATAAACAATTGTTATCACTCCACAATTCACTCATTGTTTATAATAAACAATTATTTCCACTCCACAAACACATAGCCAATAATAAAAATCTCCCGTTATATGACAACGCCTCGATCGATCTTCAAAACTGTGTTTTTTAGAAGAACGACTAAAATAATCATCAATTCACTCGCGACGAATTGGAGACATTTTAACTTTCTTCTATGACACGAAAGTTCCTTCGAAAACGAGAATGCATCAATTTTGCCATTTAAGTGAGAAGAAATACTTTGGTACACTTTAGATATTAATTTCGGTCGAAAACACGATAATTGCTCAGTTTTTCAAAAAACAAAAATAAAACAAAAAAACTTTGACAGATAAAGTAAACGTTTTTTTCGGTCGAGTGCACAGCCTACTCTATATTTCACGGTTTCAACTTGAAATTGCGGTTGGTGGGGAGTCGTATTTGATGAACTGTTGCAAATTGTTTTAAGGCCATGGGTAGAGTTTAATCCGTTTGATTCTGGTGTGATATATTATTTTAACAACCCTTAAAGTGGTGCCGTGTTTACCTAAGAGAGTCTCGGATTAATTTCTTTAAAATGCAAAGAGTTAGTGGGTAAGTTGAAAATAAATTTCTCGAGTAACAATTAAGGAGGGACTGAAAACGTAAGCAATGATTTTGATCGTTGAGTTTTTGCCTCGAATGTCAACATTCTCTTGCAACCTGCAAAATCTGTTGGTGTACTTAAATAGTCGATAAACATTTGTTCGTTGTGAGAAATCGGTGATTAGTTGCAGCGTTTTGTCTTTTTTTTTGTATTAATGAGAATTTGAATTATAAGTATATGGACAAGTCAAAAAGGAAATTTCTGACTATCATCGACCCACTTTAGAGAAAACACTCAACTTATTTGTCTTTTTGAAGGAGGTAACATTCCTTTCACTTGGTCCACACAAATACAGCTTTTGGTATTTCTCCAAGAAAACAAAATTAAAAATTAAAAGTATTTAGAATAGTTGCCACTTTATTACTTGATAGCTCCTACTCGATTCTTAATAACGTCGAAGCTTCTGCGGGGCATTGAGCTTACAAGTTTGTGAATGGTTTTACAAACCATTTGGAATGGTTTGAACAGTGTTCACAAGCCATGCTTTTGTTTGGCGTTATACGTGGACTGACTCATTATCTTGCTGGAAAATAGCACGACTTCCAGAAACTCCCAGTAACTGCTTGAGTTCATTTTCGTCAAGACCCATTGCTTAGAATCGTAAGGAAATGCACCCCAATCCATTACGATCACCTCCATCGGAATTCCTCTTGAAGTAGCAATCAGGACCATCCAAGTTGAACTTCTTATCATCGGAAAAAATACTTGGCGCCATTCATTAGTCAATCAGTTTGCTTTGTGCAAGGGAGTCAGCTTGAGTTTTGACTTTGGTTTTGTCCATTTTATGTCTGGGGATTTAATGTCCATTTTATGTCTGCACTGAAAACACGGCTAACGGTGCTTTTGTGAACGGAGAGATCCATTGTATTGATTATCTGAAGACAGGTTAAGTGATTTTTGGTTGCTTCTTGTAGAATTTGACTTTTTCCTGGCTATCAATTATGAATTTACCTTGGTAGGCGCTTGATGCCGTATTTTTGAGGATTTTTCCGATAATGGCGCACCTCTTTTTTTCTGATCTGTTGATTTTCTGCGTAATCTCTCGGTTTGAATGTTCTCTATCCACCAGAACCTGGATTTGGCCCTTCACTATCTCGCTCAATCGTTTTGTTTTTTACATTTCGAGACAAATAAAAAAATTAATGTCGGAAGTAATTCATAAAAATTTTACTAATTTTGATGCAGATGCAGAATCGACATATTCGAAATCTATGTCCTGTCAATGAAAATGAAGATACACTGCGATAACCTTCTTCTTTCTTAGCGTTTCAAGCTTATTGCTTTCGCAATTAGCTTATTGCTTGCTCTCAACATAGTGTTCTAAATGCACTTCCAAAGTTATTAATTGAGAGCTTTCGATGCCAGCTACCATTTTTGCATTAGTATGATTGTGTGGCAAGTATAATCATACCCTATGCCCAGGGAGTCAAGAAATTTTCCTCAACGAAAAATTCCTAGACCAGACCGGGAATCGAACCCAGTCACCTCCAGCATGGTGTTGCTTTGTAGCCGAGCCTTTACCGACTGAGCTAAGGGAGGACTCTTATCTCGATAACCACTTGACGGATTGTGATGAAATTTTACACATGTAAACATTACACTCTAAACTAGTTTTACCCAAAATTAACCTATGGAATAAAAAGTTATACACAAAAGAGAGTGTTGCGTTTTTTCGAGTTTTACGAATTATTAAATACATTTTTGTGCATTTCCTTAATTTCTACTAAATGGAGAGTAATCTGAAAACAAAGAAAAACAATAATTCAGCGTATCGTTCACCAAAACAAAACCGGATGCCAACCCAAACCTGTTATCCAACCTTCCAGTGATTTCTCGTGTAACTGCAGAGTATAATGCGAGCATCACGTCTACACATTCCTACCTTTTTCTTTTGTGACGTTATGACTTAAAGGGTGATACGGTCAAAATTTGGTCAAGGGAAAACGCGTGTAAATCGGTGAAATCGTTTATTTAAAAAATCAAATTAAATTTCTTTTTCAAGTTCAATTAGTATAAAATTCAGGAAAAATATTCAGTTAGGCTTCCGCTTTTCCAAATCCGAATTGCCGGGCCTTACGCTTGACCCCTGCCATCAGATTTTGTACAGCCACCTTGTCCACCTTCTTCGCCGCAGAAAGCCAGTTTGCCTTGAACTGCTGCTCGTCCTTAGCAGTTTTTTTGGTCTTCTTTAGGTTCCGCTTGACAATAGCCCAGTATTTCTCAATTGGGCGGAGCTCTGGCGTGTTGGGAGGGTTCTTGTCCTTGGGAACCACCTGCACGTTGTTGGCGGCGTACCACTCCATGGCCTTTTTACCGTAATGGCAAGATGCCAAATCCGGCCAAAACAGTACGGAACAACCGTGTTTCTTCAGGAAAGGCAGCAGACGTTTATTCAAACACTCTTTCACGTAAATTTCTTGGTTGACAGTCCCGGAAGCTATGAAAATGCTGCTTTTCAAGCCACAGGTACAGATGGCTTGCCAAACCAGATATTTCTTTGCGAACTTTGACAGTTTCGTGTGCTTGAAAATATCTGCTACCTTTCCCCTTCCTTTTGCCGTATAAAACTCCTGTCCCGGAAGCTGCTTGTAGTCGGCTTTGACGTAGGTTTCGTCGTCCATTACCACGCAGTCAAACTTCGTCAGCATCGTCGTGTACAGCCTCCGGGATCGCGCTTTGGCCGTCGTATTTTGTTTATCATCGCGATTTGGAGTCACTACCTTCTTGTAAGTCGATAGTCCGGCTCGTTTTTTGGCTCGATGCACGGTTGTAGACGATACACCCAGCTTATTTGCGGCATCTCGGAGAGATAGGTTAGGGTTTCGCTTGAAACTACCGGCAACTCTCTTTGTCGTCTCAGCGGCTTCCGGTTTTCGATTTCCCCCCGATCCAGACTTCCTGGCTGTCGACAAACGTTCCCCAAACACTTTAATTACATTTGTAACGGTTGATTTGGCAACTTTTAGCGATTTTGCCAACTTTGCGTGCGAGTAGCTCGGATTTTCGCGATGCGCGAGCAAAATTTTGATACGCTGCTCTTCTTGCTTGGACGGCATTTTGACAACTGAAGAGTGAATTCCAAAAATCAAAATAGGAGCAACATTCTCACACACACACCTTCAAAATGAGGGTGTTCAGGTTTTTTAAATGCAAAATTGAAAGAAATACGTCAAGTTGATATTGACCAAATTTTGACCGTATCGCCCTTTA